>SMDT01002974.1:0-319530 GCA_005392925.1 Aquilaria sinensis | reverse complement strand
GAGTGAGACTTAGAGAATGCATGGCCATGCTCGGATGAGTTGATATATGAAGTCAATGTCATTAGTTTAAGTTGGTCCACTCAGTAATCAAGAAACCAAAGATTGGGCTATACGAGAGTGACACATTCCATGTCTCGTGCTTAGTCTTGATATCTTGGACAAAGGGACAATGGCATATATCGGTGATGATCATAAAGGTTTAGTCGATTCACCGACAATCTTGTCACTTGGGTAGCAATGATGTGTTGCTAGACACCGCTCATTGCTTATGATCATAAATGTGATTTATGATCATTGCCAACATGGCAAGAGCCTATTGGGTCGCACACATAGAGCTATTTGGATCACTAGAGTGCATGGGCTAATCATTAGGGTTATAGTTTCACTTTAATTTCATATTAAAAATAGGCCCAAGAGTTGAGCCATTATTAAGCCTGAAATTAAATCCTAATTGGATTAGGGCTTTGAAACCCATTAGGCCTGGAAGTTGAGTTTCACTATAAATACAACTTTTAAGTGAGAAATTCGCAGGTCTCCTTGCCCTAGCCTCCAAAAAGGACAGCCACACTCTTCTCTTGCAATTCCTTGGAGGACGCAAGCTAGCACTGCGAGCGCAAGAGAAACACATCTGTCGGACGTGGTGGAAGCGTGGTGATCCCGAGAGGCTCGTATGGATACCATAGAGAGCCTCAACATGTCAACTGTTCAGGTTTTTTGATTCAACTCTACAGCTGAGTGAGAGATCTCAACCGAAAATTAGGTATGAAAATTTTTGAACACCCGGTTTACCCCGTTTCACTTGGATCCTAGAGGGTTTCGGTTAAATTCCACTGCACTGTTTGGCTCCCGAAACCCATCAGTGGTATCAGAGCTACTGGTGAAACCCTAAATCGGGATTGAGTGTTGAATCGCATGATGCTATGTGTTCGGTTGCTTTTCGGCCATGATTAATTAGATTGATTCAAGATGCATGAAACTGGAATTCGTAATGAACATATGAGATATATGAAGAAACGACACAAATTGGTTAATGAGATTAATCTCAAATTGAATGGTATGAGATACCTATATGGATTAGGATTCTTGCAATAGTTGCAGAAACCCTAGCTTGGTTCGGATTCAGCCTGTTCAGGCACTGAAAGTAAGGTATTTTTGGTGGCTCGAATAGAGGAGTCTCGGGTGCCTACTTTCTCAAAATACAAGATTTCGGGCTAAGCAATTGTAAGAAAATTTTTTGCGCAGGGGGGCGCTGCCCCCCACGCCCCCCGCAAGGGCGGCTCCCCTTGACCTCGTCCGCTGACCGGTCAGCGGAACCACCGCCCACTGACAGGCCAGCGGGACCGCCATATGCGAAGCGCCACATAAATAAAAACTGGTTAATCAACACGCAAAAATTGGCATGCATCTTTGTTGAATGAGATTTGACATGATATGCTGATTGGTGTTTGAAGCATGGTGCATGGTTATAGCCCTTGATTGGTTGTACTTGTAAATACGGCCTGCGAGTCGTGCCTTTTCTTATCACTCTCATTGTACATTCTCTTCTCACCTTACTCCCCTCGGATGTAACTCGAGGTTTCTATTATTGATGTAATAGTGCATTATGGGATCATCCAAGGTTGTATGTCTAAGGATCATCCAAGGAGGTATGTCCAAGGAGATGACAACAAAAGGGCAGCCAAGAAAGGAAGATAAGGAGCTTGTGAACACTCTTTTCTTTTCTTAGGCTTTTATGATATTCTTATTGGCTTGAGAATATCGCATAGTTTGGGCTATAACCATGTCACGTTTATTTCTTGTAAGCATGAGATGCATGTTTTATATTTGTATGTGATGCATGTATAAAACAACCGGAGATAACAAATTGGTGAGATCAAAAGAAAAAAAAATCCCTCAAACAAATATTAAGTCATTAAATGTGATGCCTTCCAAATGTTGGCACTCGTCAAGACTTTGATCAACATTAGGTGGGTTTGCCAAAGCAAAGCACCTATGTTCATCTTGGTAAGGCGCGATGGGATAATAGTGATATCCAAATTGCTAACTTTGGGTCTGACTTAACTAAGTCATCCTAATAGGATTAGGGACTTAGAGGCATAGAGTTGGGCTTAAGCTCATGAGATGAGCTTGGACAAGTGTTGTTCACCCAACTATCCAAGAGTTGCATAAGATGCAATTGGCAAGAGAGTTGCCTACCTAAATAGCTGTAACTTGAGAGAAAAGCCAAAGCTGACTCAGGTTGTGGTCAAATATGGATCTTGGCCCACTAGAATACCTTAGCGCCGAGGTGTTCCGAAATAATATCGAGGGTTATTATTTTGAGGAAAATAGTGGGAGTATCGTTTAATAAAAGTCCTTATTAAATGAATTAAAATACATGACTCTTACACTGCATATTTACTATTGTAGATAACCATGGCACAAAACACATCGACACTTTCGTTGCGATCGATCCTTGAGAAGGAAAAATTGAATGAGACCAACTTTCTCAAATGGTACCGAAACTTGAGGATAGTCCTCAAGCAAGAGAGAAAGGCTTATGTCCTAGAGCAGCCCATTCCGAATGAGCCTGCTGCCACTGCTCCAAGAGCTGAAAGGGATGCTCACAAGAGGCATTCTGATGATGCTTTGGATGTTGCATGCCTCATGCTTATTACCATGGAATCTGAGCTTCAGAAGCAACATGAGAACATGGGGGCGTTCGATATGATCGAACATCTCAAAATGCTTTTCCAAGAGCAAGCTAGGCATGAGAGGTTTGAGACCTCTAAGGCATTGTTTCAGTGCAAGATGTCTGAGGGAAGTCCCGTTGGTCCTCATGTGCTCAAGATGATTGGGTATATTGAGAATCTTGAGAATTTGGGATTTGCTCCTCAGAAAGAGTTGGCTATTGATGTAGTCTTGCAATCGTTGCCTGAAAGCTACAGTCAGTTCGTCATGAACTATAACATGAACGACCTTGACAAGTCCCTCCCTGAATTGCTCAACATGTTGAGAACTGCTGAGCAAAACCTTAAGAAGGCTAAGCCCATTTTTATGGTTCAAAAGGGCAAGGGAAAGGGAAAAGCCAACAAGAAGAAGGATAAAGCTAATGGAAAGTCCAATGCTAGTTCTTCTTCAGCTGCACTGAAACCAAAGGGTGGTGTGGCAAAGGAAGGGGAGTGCTTCCATTGTAAGCAACCTGGACACTGGAAGCGCAACTGCAAGCTCTATCTTGAAGAACTTGCTAAGGAAAAGGGAAGTAAGACTTCCACTTCAGGTATTTTTGTTATAGAGGCTAACTTTTCTACTTCCTCATCTTGGGTATTGGATACTGGATGTGGATCTCACATTTGTGCAAATGTGCAGGATCTAAGTAGAAGTAGAAGATTGGCCCGAGGTGAAGTGGACCTACGTGTTGGAAATGGAGCAAGGGTTGCTGCCTTAGCCGTAGGGACTTATGTTCTCACTTTACCTAGTGGATTAGTTTTAGAATTAGACAACTGCTACTTTGTGCCTACTATTAGTAGAAATTTGATTTCTGTTTCTTGTTTGGACAAGAAAGGTTTTTCATTTATAATAAAGGACAAATGTTGTTCTATTTATTTGAATGAAATCTTTTATGGTAGTGCTCAACTTAGCAATGGGTTGTATGTTCTAGACCTCGAAGATCCAATCTATAATGTGAATACCAAGAAGGTCAGATTAAATGATTTGAACCCGACCTATCTCTGGCACTGTCGCTTGGGCCATATAAATGAGACCCGCATATCCAAGCTCCATAAGGATGGACTCTTGGACTCATTTGATTTTGAATCATATGAGACATGTGAGTCATGTTTGTTGGGCAAGATGACCAAAGTCCCATTCACAGGGCAAAGTGAAAGGGCTAATGACTTACTAGGACTCATACATAGTGATGTATGTGGCCCTACGTCTACACAAGCTAGAGGAGGTTTCCAATACTTCATTACTTTCACTGATGACTTTAGCAGATATGGCTATGTGTATCTCATGAGACACAAGTCAGAATCCTTTGAAAAATTCAAAGAATTCAAGAATGAAGTAGAGAATCAACTCGGGAAGAGTATCAAAGTGCTTCGATCAGATCGAGGTGGAGAGTACTTGGATCGAGAATTCCTTGACTATCTGAAGGAGTGTGGTATAGTATCACAACTCACTCCACCAAGTACACCTCAATGGAATGGTGTATCTGAAAGGAGAAATCGAACTCTGTTAGACATGGTTCGCTCTATGATGAGTCAAGCTGACCTTCCAAACTCCTTTTGGGGACATGCTCTAGAGACAGCCGCTTTTACACTAAACCGAGTTCCATCTAAATCGGTTCAAAAGACACCATATGAAATATGGAGTGGGAGGCGTCCCAATTTGTCTTTTATGAAGATTTGGGGTTGTGACGCTTATGTGAAACGTCAATCCTCTGACAAACTAGGGCCCAAATCTCAAAAATGCCTTTTTGTTGGGTATCCCAAAGAAACAAAGGGTTACTATTTCTACAATCCTTCTGAGCAAAAAGTGTTTATTGCTCGAACTGGTGTCTTTTTAGAGAAAGAGTTTATCTCTAAAGGAACTAGTGGGAGGAAAGTAGAACTTGAAGAAATTCAAGAACAACAAGGAGACATCGAACCTGAAATGGAACCTGAACAGACACCACAAGATGTTGTGGTTCAAGAGTCTGTTCCTGTAGCACAGAGCCCACGTAGGTCTGGTAGGATTCGGCATGAGCCCGAGAGATATGGATTTCTTGTGACTAACACCAGTGATGTGATGCTCATGGATCAGGATGAGCCCACAACCTACCAACAAGCTATGTCAGGGCCTGACTCTGAGAAGTGGCTAGTGGCCATGAAATCCGAGATGGAATCCATGTATGAAAACCAAGTATGGACTTTGGTTGACCCACCTGAAGGGGTAAAACCAATAGGGTGCAAATGGGTTTTCAAGAAGAAAACTGACATGGATGGTAATGTGATTACCGTTAAGGAACGATTGGTTGCAAAAGGTTTCAAGCAAATTCATGGTATTGACTATGATGAAACTTTTTCACCAGTTGCTATGCTTAAATTCATCCAAATTTTGTTTGCTATTGCTGCACACTATGATTATGAGATATGGCAAATGGATGTCAAAACTGCATTCCTAAATGGAAAGCTACTTGAGGATGTGTACGTGACACAACCTGAGGGTTTTGTCACTCCTGAGAATGCCAATAAAGTGTGAAAGTTGCAAAGGTCCATTTATGGACTGAAGCAAGCTTCTCGAAGTTGGAATCTTCATTTTGATGATGCAATCAAAGAGTTTGGTTTTATAAAAAATGAAGATGAACCTTGTGTCTACAAGAAGGTTAGTGGGAGCGCTATTGTCTTCTTGGTGTTGTATGTAGATGACATACTACTCATCGGGAATGACATTCCTATGCTACAGTCTGTGAAGACTTGGCTAAGGAAATGTTTCTCTATGAAGGACTTGGGTGAAGCAGCCTATGTGTTAGGCATCAGGATCTATAGAGATAGATCTAGAAAGCTTCTTGGCCAAAGTCAAAGTACATATATTGACAAGGTGCTAAAGAGGTTTAGCATGCAAGATTCCAAGAAAGGATTCTTGCCCATGTCACATGGTATCGCTCTTTCTAGATCTCAGTGTCCGAGTACAACCGAGGAGAGAGAGCGCATGAGTAAGATTCCATATGCCTCAGCAATTAGATCTATCATGTATGCCATGATATGTACTCGTCCCGATGTCTCATATGCTTTGAGCATGACAAGTAGGTACCAATCGAACCCCGGTGAGAGTCATTGGACAACTGTTAAAAACATCCTTAAGTACTTACGAAGGACTAAGGATGCATTCTTGGTCTTTGGAGGTGAAGATGAGCTCGTTGTAAGGGGTTACACCGATGCAAGCTTCCAATCTGATAAGGATGATTTTAGATCGCAATCTGGTTATGTGTTTTGTATTGGTGGTGGTGCTGTCAGCTGGAAGAGTTCAAAGCAAGAGACAGTAGCTGACTCTACAACAGAATCTGAGTACATTGCCGCCTCTGATGCTGCGAAGGAGGCAGTTTGGATCAAGAAGTTCATCACTGAACTTTGAGTGGTTCCAAGCATTACCGACCCGATAGAGCTCTATTGTGACAATAATGGAGCAATCGCACAGGCTAAGGAACCTCGATCTCACCAGCGATCCAAACACATACTCGACGCTATCATCTCATCAGGGAGATCATCGAGAGGGGTGATGTAACGATATGCAGGACTTCAACAGATAGCAACATTGCTGATCCGCTGACAAAGCCCCTTACGCAGCAGAAGCATGATAGCCATTCTAGGTCCATCGGTATTAGATACATGGATGATTGGCTTTTAGTGCAAGTGGGAGATTGTTAGTGTTGTGCCCAAAAGCCAATCATGAGATGATTGTATTTTTTACACATTGAGTCATGATATTTTATTTAAGGCATTAATCCAGCAATTATGTTTGTTGTTTTGTTTCTACATAATGTAATAAACATAATTGTAACCCTAGAATAATGATATTCTCAAACGTCCCTAGTCTAGTATTATTGTGGAGCGGGTTGCAATAATACATAATGACTAGCATATGTGGAGACTAATATGAGATATGTAGTCTACATATGGGTACAAGTTGGAGAACTTGTGTACTGGACCGACCCACCATGAGAACACTACATGGATCATTATATGAGTGTCATAAGTGATTCTCATAGTGATCATGGTATATGTAGTCCTTCGACCTAAGATCATCAAGGTTCCCTACATGTGAGTCACATACTTTGATACTTTCCTTTGTTGCTCGTAACTGAGTGAACTTGAAGGAGGTCATTGGGTATGTCACATATCATGCGGAGGGATTTGTATGATCAAGATGGGATTTGTCCCTCCTATGTAACGGGAGTGATATCTTCGGGCCCCTTGATAGAGTGAGACTTAGAAAATGCATGGCCATGCTCGGATGAGTTGATATATGATATCAATGTCATCAGTTTAAGTTGGTCTACTCGGTAATCAAGAAACCAAAGATTGGGTCATACGAGAGTGACACATTCCATGTCTCGTGCTTAGTCTTGATATCTTGGACAAAGGGATAATGGCATATATCGGTGATGATTATAAAGGTTTAGTCGATTCACCGACAATCTTGTCACTTGGGTAGCAATGATGTGTTGCTAGACACCGCTCATTGCTTATGATCATAAATGTGATTTATGATCATTGCCAACATGGTAAGAGCCTATTGGGTCGCACACATAGAGCTATTTGGATCATTAGAGTGCATGGGCTAATTATTTGGGTTATGGTTTCACTTTAATTTCGTATTAATAATGGGCCAAGGAGTTGAGCCATTATTAAGCCCGAAATTAAATCCTAATTGGATTAGGGCTTTGAAACCCATTAGGCCTGGAAGTTGAGTCTCACTATAAATACAACTTTTAAGTGAGAAATTCGCAGGTCTCCTTGCCCTAGCCTCCCAAAAGGACAGCCGCACTCTTCTCTTGCAATTCCTTGGAGGACGCAAGCTAGCACTGCGAGCGCAAGAGAAACGCATCTACCGGGACGTGGTGGAAGCGTGGTGATCCCGAGAGGCTCGTGTGGATACCATAGAGAGCCTGAACACGTCAACTGTTCAGGTTTTGTGATTCGACTCTACAGTTGAGTGAGAGATCTCAACCGAAAATTAGGTATGAAAATTTTCGAACACCCGGTTTACCCCGTTTCACTTGGATCCTGGAGGGTTTCGGTTAAATTCCGCTGCGCTGTTTGGCTCCCGAAACCCAACAATTGGGTATGTCACATATCATGCGGAGGGATTTGTATGATCAAGATGGGATTTGTCCCTCCTATGTAACGGGAGTGATATCTTCGGGCCCCTTGATAGAGTGAGACTTAGAAAATGCATGGCCATGCTCGGATGAGTTGATATGCGATATCAATGTCATCAGTTTAAGTTAGTCTACTCGGTAATCAAGAAACCAAAGATTGGGCTATACGAGAGTGACACATTCCATGTCTCGTGCTTCGTCTTGATATCTTGGACGAAGGGACAATGGCATATATCGGTGATGATCATAAAGGTTTAGTCGAATCATCGACAATCTTGTCACTTGGGTAGCAATGATGTGTTGCTAGACACCGCTCATTGCTTATGATCATAAATGTTATTTATGATCATTGCCAACGTGATAAGAGCCTATTGGGTCGCACACATAGAGCAATTTGGATCATTAGAGTGCATGGGCTAATTATTTGGGTTATGGTTTCACTTTAATTTTGTATTAATAATGGGCCCAAAAGTTGAGCCATTATTAAGCCCGAAATTAAATCCTAATTGGATTAGGGCTTTGAAACCCATTAGGCCTGGAAGTTGAGTCTCACTATAAATACAACTTTTAAGTGAGAAATTCGCAGGTCTCCTTGCCCTAGCCTCCCAAAAGGACAGTCGCACTCTTCTCTTGCAATTCCTTGGAGAACGCAAGCTAGCACTACGAGCGCAAGAGAAACGCATCCGCTGGGACGTGGTGGAAGCATGGTGATCCCGAGAGGCTCGTGTGGATACCATAGAGAGCTTGAACACGTCAACTGTTCAGGTTTTATGATTCGACTCTACAGTTGAGTGAGAGATCTCAACCGAAAATTAGGTATGAAAATTTTTGAACACCCGGTTTACCCCGTTTCACTTGGATCCTGGAGGGTTTCGGTTAAATTCCGCTGCGCTGTTTGGCTCCCGAAACCCAACATCTAGTCCAAACATGTTGTAAATATTTTTATTACATTCCAAGCATGTTATGAAAGTTTCCATTCCATTCTAAACTAGTTGTGAATGTTTCTACTCCAAACAAGTTGTGAATGTTTCCATTTTAATCTAACCTTATTTTGAATGCTTTCATTCTAAGCAAGTTGTGAATATTTCCATTCAAAATAAGTTATGAGTGTTTTTATTCCAAACAAGTTGTGAATGTTTTCATTTCATTCTAAATAGGTTATGAATGTTTCCAATTCATTCTAAACAAGTTGTAAATGTTTTCATTTCAAACTAGTTCTGAATGTTTCAATTTTATTCTAAACAACTTGTGTGTGTTTCCATTCTAAACAACTTGTGTGCCTTTCCATTCCAAACAAATTGTGAATGTGTCCATTGCATTCTAAACAAGCTATGAATGTTTCCATTCCAAACAGGTTTTGAATGTTTCCATTCTGAACAGGTTGTGAATGCTTCTATTTCATACTAAAAAAGTTTTAAATGTTTCCATTCAAAACAAGTTGTGAGTGTTTATATTTCATTTTAAACAAGTTGTGAGTGTTTCCATTTCATTCTAAACAAGTTGTGAATGTTTCCATTTCATTTTAAATAACTTATCATTGTTTCCATTCCAAAATAGTTGTGAACGTTCCTATTTCAAACTAAACAGGTCATGATTGTTTTCATTCCAAACTAGTTGTGAGTGTTTCTATTTTGAACTTGTTGACAACATTTCCATTTCATTCTAAACAAGTTGTGAAAGTTTCCATCCTAAGCAAGGTATGAACATTTCCATTTTATTCTAAACAAGTTGTAAATTTTTCCACATTCCACACGAGTTGTGATAGTTTCCATTTAAAAGAAGCTGTGAATGTTTTCATTACATTCTAAACTTGTGAATGTTTTCATTACATTCTAAACAAGTTTTGAATATTTCCATTTCATTTCAAAACAAGTTATGAATGTTTCCATTCCAAACAAGTTACAAATTTTTCAATTCCAAACAAGTTGCGAATGTTTCTACTCCAAACAAGTTATGATTGTTTACAATTCATTCTAAACAAGTTGTGAAGGTTTCCTTTCGAAACACATTGTAAATGTTTTGATTTTATTCTAAACAAGTTGTGAATGATTCCTTTGGAAAGAAGTTGTGAATGTTTCAATTCTAAACAAGTTCTGAACATTTCTATTCGAAATAAGTTTTCAATGTTTCCAAGTCAATGCAAACAAGTTGTGACTGTTACCATTCTAAACTCACTGTGAATGCTTTAATTTAATTCAAAACAAGTTGTTAATGTTTCTATTTGAAAGATGTCGAGGATGTTCGCATTTCATTCTAAACAAGTTGTGAGTGTTTCAACCTCATTTTAAAAAAGTTGTGGATATTTCCATTCCAAAAACTAGTTGTGAATGTTTCGACTTCATTCTAAACAAGTTATTTATGTTTCCATTTCATTCTAAATATGTTGTCAATGTGATAGTCGAAGGGCTCTCGCCTCTTCCAGTATATACTTCCCCGAAGGTTTGTTTGGGGAGCCTGACGTAGCTCGGAAAGAAGCATTGCCATCGACCTCGGCAGAAGCAAAGTCGAGCACGATGAAGTAAGTACTTCGGCTGAAACGCCAGGTTATCTTAATGTGTTGCTGACTCCCTCGGGGAACCGAACATATCGCCTTTGGGAGAAAAGAACCAGCTACTGAAAGCAGGAGAGATTCTCCCCGAAGGTGGAACTCCCGAGCTAGAGAACTCCCCGAGCCACTAGCGTGATTCCCGAAGAAGGGCGTCCGTACCAAAGGGCGACCTCGCCCAAAGGACCTCGGGAGTACGGCATGAGCATTTAATGAGCATTTAAGGAGCCTCTGACAGATCGCCCACACGCTGCCTGAAATGGCGGCCTGACACGCTGACATCATCCAAGTCCCGTCTCAGCCACAAAACCAGGAGCCTACAAACGGCTACCTGTTCCCTACGCCCAAAAAGCACAGAAAGAATCCGACCGAACACGTGTCAGGATCCGAACGGGCCAGGTACTTCTATAAATACTGGGAAACAGGACTTGGCAAGGGGGACATCTCCATCGGCACTCTCGCACAGCAGAAAACATATACAGGCCAGATCCTATATCCATTTAGGGTCCCTACTTTACTCACTATCAGGACACTAACTTGGGCGTCGGAGGCTCCTCCCCGGAAAAACATCCCGGGGACCTCCTAACGCTTTTTTCTGAGCCTTTCAGGTACTTTCCCACCTGGGGAATCTCTCCGTCAGACGTTCTCCCTCCTCGGAAGCTCCCTCGGAACTCACCATGTCATTAGACAAAGATGCTTCAGGGCATCATTTGGCGCCGTCTGTGGGAACCCACCCTCAGGTGGCTGTCGTTGAGACTAGGCGTTCTAAGGACAAGGCACTTCCGAAGTCCTCGTCCGCGCCCGAAGTCCAACCAGCTGCCGAGCTACCCCTTCCAGGGACTTCTCTGCCGGAGGAAGAACGTCCTCTGGTCGTAACCATGAGTTTTCTGCGCGACTTACAACGGTCCATTGTGGCCGAAGTGACACAACAAATAGACCAAAGATGGCCGCAACCGGCCCAGGCCCAGAAGGCTTCCTCGCCAGCACCTCCCCGGGGGAAAAGTCCTAGATCCCCCCACCGGAGTTCGGAAACCGGAGATCCACGTGAGGAGTCTTCGACAGAGAACATGCCCTTCGGGGAACGGTCTAAGGGGCCAGTGGGACTTAAACGACTTAAGACCCCACGCCGAAGGAGCCTGTCGCCTGAGGCGAAATCACCGTCTCCTCGGCGGCGAAGTCCGTCCCCGAAAAGACGTCGACGATCTCCCTTCCCAGAAACCTACAAGCACCAAGAAAAAGAACCTAGTGCTGTGGTCCTCATGGAGAAAATGCTGGCGAGGTTGGAAAGGGTGGAAAAACAGGTAGCCCGCAAACCTGTCTGGGCCAGACTATCTGAAACTTTCTGTGGCGATGAGTCACCGTTCACCCGAACAATAGTCGAGGCAGCCATGCCCAGTGACTTCCGGGTACCTCGGCTAGAAACGTACGATGGCCGAACAGATCCACAGGCCCATCTGACGAAGTACAAACGGAGCATGGTGTTGCACGGGGCTGACGATGCCACCCTATGCAAATGTTTCGAGGTCACCCTTGCCGGCCCTGCTACAGCATGGTACAACTCTCTGGCCCCAGGAACCATCAAAGAGTTCCAGGAGCTGTCCACTGCCTTCACCCAGCAGTTTATTGGAAGTCGTCCTACGGCGAAGATGCCAGTACAGATGTTCGACATAGCACAGAGGAACGGGGAAACCATCCGTGACTATGTCGAAAGATTTAACGGAGAGGCCCTAAGTGTTCCAGACTTTCGGCCAGAAATATGCATCCTCGCCATGATACGGGGCCTTCGGAGGGACTCGCAGCTGTTTTATGAGTTTTCCAAAGACCCCCTGGACACGCTCGGTGAATTTTTCTGAAGGGCCGAGCAGCATATGACAGCCGAAGAGCTAAGAATGGGGGGGCCGAAGAACGATCATTCCCGCCCCGAAGGATCAAGCCAGCAAGCCAAGTATCCGACAGAGCAAACAGGACGACCTCGGAGGTTCAGGGGAAGGAAGCCTCCTCCGAACTTTACACCCCTGAACACCACAAGGACCAACATCCTCATGACAATGGAGAAACAGGGGTCCCAGATTCAACGACCAAAGGCGATGACCACTGACAACAAAAAAAATATGAAGAAGTTCTGTCAGTTTCATCGCGACCACGGTCATGACACCGAAGACTGCTTCCAGTTGAAGAAGTATATCGAGTCGCTGATTAAGCAAGGCCAACTTCGGCGCTATCTGCGAATGCCTTCACCGAAGGCAAGAAGAGGGGAGGAAGGAAAGGCTGATGAAGAGGAGTATGACTCTGATAGGAGGAGAAACCGAAGTCCAAAAAAGTGCCTCCCACCTTCGGCGCGGGTAATACAAACCATCACCACTGGACTGCCATCCTCGGGAAGAAAGAGGAAAGCTAGGGAAATAGCAACGATGGAGTACCAAAGCCCATTGAAAAAACTCACCCGAAGAGATGGTTCCTCCGTCATCTTCCCTCATGACGACCCATTGTTGGTCATGACGAGAATAGGAAATTGGGACGTCAAAAGGGTATTGCTTGACGATGGATCAAACGCCGACGTCCTATTCTCGCATCTGCTCCCAAGCTTGGGAATATCCAGCACCGACCTCAAGCCTGTTACTTCGCCAACCTTTGGAATAGGACCCTCAGAGCTGCCCGTCCTCGGCTGGATCGACCTTCCCCTGATGATGAGAGGGAGTTCGGTCAACGGAAAAGGAGAAATTTTTGCCTCCACAATGACAAGGTTCATCGTCATGGATGTCCCTTCGTCGTACAACGCCATCCTTGGAAGGCAAACACAAGGGAATTTGCACATTCGCCCAGATGTGAAGTACTTAACAGTCACCTTCGCCACCAAGGATGGAGACGCCGAAATATTCATCGACCAAGCCGAGGTCAGGAAGGTGTTTGTCAAAGCCCGAAAGGCCCCAGCAGCCAACTTCGCACAAACCACAGCAGGAGGGACTCTACCGACCGAAGAACCAAAAACGGGCGGGGCGGAAGAGTTCGCAAAAGTAGAAACGGAAGAAATAGAACTTGTCCCAGGCCAAAATACCCGAATAGGGAAAAACTTGGCCGAAGGTGACAAGAAAAACCTTGTATCCTTTCTACTGATGAATAAAGGTCTGTTCGCCTACTCGCCAAAGGATATGCCAGGGGTAAACCCTCGCATAATACAACATAGCCTTAAAGTAAGTCCGGAAGCAAAACCTGTCCGGCAAAAGAAACGAGGCATCTCGGTCCACAAAAGTAAATTCGTCAAAACCGAAGTACAGCGCTTGATGGACGCAAATGTAATTAGGGAGGTCAAGTACCCCGAATGGCTAAGCAATGTGGTCATTGCTACAAAAGAAGGGAGTAGTAAGCTCCGGATGTGCATCGACTTCAGAAACTTGAACGATGCCTGCCCAAAAGATTCCTACCCTCTCCCACCGATAGACCAGTTGGTCGACTCAACTGCCGAATATGGGCTCCTAAGCTTCCTCGACGCCTTCAGTGGGTATCATCAAATAAGGATGGATCCCGAGGATGAAGAGAAAACTGCCTTCATCACCGAAGGTGGAACATATTGTTACACTAGGATGCCCTTCGGGCTCAAAAATGCAGGAGCCACCTACCAAAGGCTGATGAGCAAAGTCTTTCATGACCAAATAGGGAGGAACATGGAAGTCTATGTTGATGACATGATAGTCAAAAGTAAGGTGCCTAACGACCACGTCACAGATCTAAAGGAAACCTTCCAACAACTCAGAATCTTCAGAATTCGCCTTAACCCCGAAAAATGCGTCTTCGGCGTGACCTCGGGAAAATTTCTGGGGTACATGGTATCAGAAAGGGGCATTGATGCTAACCCAGAAAAAATTAAGGCTCTGCTCGAATTCCGAACTCCCGTCACAGTGAAAGATGTGCAGAGACTCACTGGAAGGATAACCTCTCTTAGCAGGTTCATCTCCAGGTACGGAGATCGGTGTCGGGCATTCTTCAAAGTCCTTACTAAGGCAGCAAAAAGAGAAAATGACCTCGGGGACGATGGCCATCCTTGGAATGAGGATTGTCAAAAAGCCTGGGAAGAACTTAAAATCTATTTGTCTCGACTGCCTACTCTGCGACAACCTCGCGAAGGAGAGCCCCTCATCCTGTACCTCGCTGTTTCAGAAAAAGCAGTAAGCTCGGTCCTTGTGAAAGAGGAAGGGTCGAAGCAATGGCCAGTTTATTACGTAAGCAAATCCCTGCACGGCGCCGAGGTCAGGTATCCATTGCTCCAAAAAGCCATATATGCCTTGGTGCTGGCAGGAAGAAGATTGCGGCCATACTTCCAGGCTCACCCCATCATCGTCCGAAGTAGTCTGTCTCTACGGGATGTTATGAAAAAAGTTGATCATTCGGGAAGACTTTCCAAATGGTGCATAGAGCTGGGTGAACATGACATTACCTACGAGCCCAGAAAAGCCATTAAAGCTCAAGCATTGGCAGACTTCATCGCCGAAGTACCCATAACCGAAGACAGCCATCCAGACCTCGGTGAAGATGAGCCAGAATGGACGCTGCATGTGGATGGAGCCTCAGGTTCCGAACACCAAGGAGCCGGGGTAATTATCAGAGGACCCGAAGGTCTAGAGGTGATAAAGGCCATCAAGTTCAGCTTCAGCGCCACCAACAATGTGGCTGAGTATGAAGCTCTCATAGCAGGGTTGCGCCTGGCCAGGAAAATTGGCATAAGAAACTTGAAGGCTCACAGTGACTCCCAGCTGGTAGTTCGACAAACAGCAGGAGACTACGGCGCAAAGGACCCAACCTTGGCAAAATACCACGAACTCGTGGCTAAGCTCATTCGAGAATTCGACAACGTTCGAATCGAAAATGTGCCTCGGCGACATAATGCCGAGGCAGATTGCTTGGCAAAGTCAAAAATGCATACCGAGGTACTAGACCGCCCGAGCATCGAAGTACTGAACATAGTGACTTCGGGAAAAGGCTGGAAGAATTCAATAAAAAGATACCTCGCAACCAATGCCCTCCCCGAAGACCCCAATGAAGCGGCAAAGGTGCGAAGACGCGCCGGAAGATTCTTCCTGATCGGAGAAGAGTTATATCGGCAGGGATACGCCAATCCGCTACAGAGGTGTGTTGACGAAGAGGACACTGAAATGATCCTCGAAGAAGTTCACGAAGGCGCTTGTGGTTCACACATTGGAACTGACGCCCTCGCCGCAGTGGTACTTCGCCAAGGATATTTTTGGCCTACCCTAAGAAAGGATGCCCGACAGTTCGTCCGAAAATGTGACAGCTGCCAAAGACACGCTAATATCCAGAGGGCACCCTCGGAAATGGTAACTTCGGCTGACTATCCCTGGCCCTTCGCAGTTTGGGGCATAGACCTCATCGGGCCGCTCCCGACAGCACCTGGGGGCGTAAAGTTTTGCGTAGTCGCAGTCGACTACTTCTCTAAATGGGTCGAGGCAGAACCATTAGCAACTATCTCAGCTAAAGAAGTGCAGAAGTTCGTATGGAAGAACATTGTATGCAGATTTGGCATACCGAGGATACTGGTAGCCGACAATGGATCCCAGTTTATAGACAAAGGGTTCCAGGACTTTGTCAACAACCTCGGAATAAAGATGCACTTCGCCCCAGTAGCCCATCCTCAAAGCAATGGCCAAGTAGAGGTATCTAATAGGACCATAAAAGATGGTCTGAAAAAGAGGCTAGGGGAAGCAAAAGGGAAATGGCCAGGCGAACTCCAGAGTGTATTGTGGAGCTACCGAACAACACCCCGAAGAGCCACAGGGGAAACCGCTTTTTCGCTTGTTTTCGGAACAGAGGCCATCATCCCAATAGAGATAATACAACCCTCGGTGCGAGTACAAGTGTTTGATGAAAGAGGAAATGACTCCGGCCTAAGAACCAAGCTGGACCTTGTCAGTGAACACAGAGAAACAGCCGAGCTGAGAAGAAAAGCCTTCCAGTAAAGAGTAGCTTCGGCCATAAACGTACGCGCAAGGCCAAAGGGGATAAAGAAAGGAGACCTCGTCCTCCGAAAGGCTGAATTTGGCCCCCGAAGGCCGTCCCACGGCGTACTTCGCGCAAAATGGGAAGGACCTTACCTGGTACTGGCCGAAGTACGAAAAGGGGTGTACAAACTCGGCGATGCCGAAGGCGTAGAACTAAAAAATACTTGGCATTCGGAAGCCTTGAAAAAGTTCTATGCTTAAAGCCCTTAGTGGAAAAAATTGTACAAGATACAAAAATTTCCAAGTACAAAAGTTTCTTAGAAAGAATTTTTTCTAAGTATAAAAGTTTTTTTTTCAGGCAGAAGGCAATGTACTCCCTAGCCTAAACAAGTCTGGTGATCGTCTCGCGAAGTCTCTAGAGCAAACGTGTTCGGGACGGCGAGAAACGAAAAAATTCACACAGAAAGACTTAGCCAAAATTCTATGAAAGAAAGTATCTTTATTTATAGAACTGCTTACAGAGAAGGAAAATTACAAGAAGAAAAAGAAGAAAAAGAAGGCAAAGGATCCTAGAACAAGCTAAGGAATCTCGGCGTCCCGGGAGTCATCAGCTCCTGCGTCCTTTTCCGCCACCTTCGGCGCCGAAATAGAAGAAGGCAAGTTCAGATGATCAATCTTAGACCAGGTCCACCGAGGTCCCTCGGGAATGTTCAGGGCCGCCAAGAAAGAGAGGTCCAGATCTGGAAACCTCTGAAGGACTTGGTGCCGAGCAAGACAGAACCCATCCTGAAAACCAACCTTGGTCATCTGGTCAGACTTATCCTTCTCGACCTCAAGCTTCTCGAGGTCCTTCTGCAGATCAGAGATCTCCTTCTTCAGTGCCTTCGTCTTCTTCTTCGGCTCCTTCTTCAAAGCATCAACCTCGGCTTGGAGCGCAGCCTTCTCAGCAAGCGCCTTCGCCAGGAGACCTTCAGCCTCTGACTTCTCTTTCTGATGCGCCTCATTTGCCGAGATCAGCTCCGCCACCTGGGAGCCGAGGTCAGAAATTTTCTGGGAGGAGTCCTTCAAAAGTTCCTCTTTTTCTTTCTGGAACTCCTCCCGAAGGGTGGCAACTTCCTTCTCCGCAGCTTGGGCCAGCTGCAAATTCTTGACAGCTAATTCCGAGCACATGGCCTTAGTTTTTTCTAAGGCTTCTAAGGCCGAAGCTCGGAACGCCGTCTGCCTCGCCACCCGAACTCTGAGAAAGCCGGCATACCCCAGTAGCTGCAAAAGGATAAAGGCGAGGTCGTTAAGACAAAGAGAAAACCAAACACTTAGAAAAAATTCAAGGAAGAAAGATAGGCGCGAAGTATACCTGGGCGGCATGTTCGGAAAGCTTCGCGGCAAGAGAATCGTCGCCCAGGTGAGCCTCGGCAATGGCCTTAAAGGAGGCCTCGGTGAGGATCCCTTTCGAGATCTCTTTAGCCATTTGCTGGCAATCTCCGGAGTACAAATTCATGTCCTCCGTAAACGTCCAGAAAGGCTCCTTCGGGACTTTCCCCTTCGGGATGCGGGCGTCCCGAAGGGCTCTCCTCTTTGCATGCTCAGCTGCCCAACCCGGAGTGAGCAACTCCTCTGCACGACAAAACAGAAAGCTGGATTAAGGCAAGTAAACCTCAAAACAGAAAGCTGGATTAAGGCAAGACATCACAAAACGAACCTGCTGGCACTTCGGCCACATCATCGTCGGGATCTGGGACCTCCTCGGCAGAGATCCCCTTGCCTTTGCTTTTGCGCCGTTCTTCGGCAGAAGGGGCCTCTACCACGGCGTCCAGAAGAGCCTGCGACGGGGTAGGACTGTGAGGAGGGACCTCGGCAGTAACCTCGGGCTGAGGGACGGTGGCAGCTTCCGGCTCTTCGCTAGCTTCCTCGGAAGCTTCACGCTGAGCGGAGGGAATGGTCTTCTTCGCCCGTTTGGCCGAAGGCCCAGCCCCGATCATTTTCCGCCTTCGGGAGACGGCTTTCTTCGTCTGCTCACCCCTCTCAGATTGACCGAGAAAAAAGGATTTGTAGAAGGCAGCAGTGTCCTCGCCCATTTTTGAAAAAGAAGGAAGACATCAGTGTGAGTCCAGAACGAAGTTATAACAAAGAGACTAGAAAATAACTTACTCTCACAAAAAGTTTCAAAAGAAACTTCCTCCCGAAGGAGTCGCACTAGCCAGGAATCCTTCCCAGCGATGGCAGGAGCCGGCATCCTGAGGTCCGTCTTGTGCTCCTTTACCACCCCTAGCTCCCGAAGGACCTCCTCGGTCATCAGCCTCCAGTTCATGGGGAAGGGGTAAAGAGAGCGCGAAGGGACCTCGGGACCCCAGTCGGCGACGGCTCGGATGCGTCCGTCGAAATCCGCGAATACGGAAGTTAACTCGGGAGTCAACAGTATCCTCGGATCTACGATGTCATCCCCCAGCCTTCCCTGAGCCCACTTGGTCGGAACATGCGACCAAGCCTCCTCCACCTTCAAAAAGAAAAACTTTTTTTGCCACCCTCGCTAGCTGTCCTTAGTGGCGAAGGTGAACATATACTTTTTGCTCCCGGATCCCCGAGGTAGCATGAAGTAAAAGCCACCCTTCGGGACCACGTAGAGCTTGTAGTACTGCATAAAAATGATGAAGTGGGGTTCTATTTTGAAAACACCACACATACAGAGGAAGGCGTTGAAATAGCAGTACGAGTTCGGAGGAAGTTGATTTATAGGAATGCCATGGAATTGGAAAAAGTCGCAAATCAACTTCGGAGAGGGGAACCGAAGTCCGTCTTTCAGCTGAGCTCGGAAAATGGTAATCTCATTACTATGGTTTGAGAAGCTGTAATGGTCAGAACTTGGCAACCTCGTAACAGCGTACGAAGGAAGGAAAAAAATTTTCTTCCACCTTGCTAATTTTTTAGGAGTGGTGCAGCAAGGGTGGGACAAAAGAAGGTGCCAACTTTCAGGAATAGGCATTTTTGGCTGAAAAATGAGTTCGGAAAAAGGCAGAAACGAACTTTGGGAAAACTTTGAAAAACAAAGAGTTCTGGAAATCAAAACCCACCAAATCGTTTGCCGTAATCTGGGTGTGAAGACGCCGTCGTGAAAGGTGACCGGAAAAAAGCTCAGGTGAAAGAACCGCCGTGAAAAGCAGAAGAAAGCAAAAGGAAAACCAGAGCAAAAGAGACAAATGACGAAATGAGCATATATATAGGCCGAGGGAGGTACGCGAATCGGCGTCATAAGTGCTCTGCGAAGGCGAAACGTCGCCATAACTGCTCTTCCGCGCCTAAAAAGGCGCACCTGCCGTTACAACACAATCCCCACCAATAACAAGCTGCCACGTGTCAACCATCGCACCAAAAGGGGGGATGCGTGTTCCGACACCCCTCATCCTTAGGTGCGTCGTTCCAGACTGACACACCTATTCCTGACACATGACGTGGCGCAGACCTAAAAAGCTGGAAAGCAGGTTACTTCGAAGACACCAACAGACAGGCTATGGTAGAAAAGCCTACGTCTTCGGATGAAAGGTCCGTCTTCGGAACAGGCACTGCACTCAAGGCCCAAAGAGGGGCCCTCAGAAAGCGAACAAACCAAAGTTTCCACTCTGGCTTTTTTGAGGGGGGCCTGTGATAGCCGAAGGGCTCTCACCTCTTCCAGTATATACTTCCCTGAAGGTTTGTTTGGGGAGCCTGATGTAGCTCGGAAAGAAGCATTGCCATCGACCTCGGTAGAAGCAAAGTCGAGCACGACGACGTAAGTACTTCGGCTGAAACGCCAGGTTATCTTAATGTGTTGCTAACTCCCTCGGGGAACCGAACATATCACCTTTGGGAGAAAAGAACCAGCTACTGAAAGCAGGAGAGATTCTCCCCGAAGGCGGAACTCCCGAGCTAGAGAACTCCCCGAGCCACTAGCGTGATTCCCGAAGAAGGGCGTCCGTACCAAAGGGCGACCTCGCCCAAAGGACCTCGGGAGTACGGCATGAGTATTTAATGAGCATTTAAGGAGCCTCTGACAGATCTCCCACACGCTGCCTGAAACGGCGGCCTGACACGCTGACATCATCCAAGTCCCGTCTCAGCAACAAAACCAAGAGCCTACAAACGGCTACCTGTTCCCTACGCCCAAAAAGCACAGAAAGAATCTGACCGAACACGTGTCAGGATCCGAACGGGCCAGGTACTTCTATAAATAATGGGAAGCAGGACTTGGCAAGGGGACCTCTCCATCAGCACTCTCACACAGCAGAAAACGTACACAGGCCAAATCCTATATCCATTTAGGATTCTTACTTTACTCACTATCAGGACGCTAACATGGGCGTCGGAGGCTCCTCCCCGGAAAAACATCCCGAGGACCTCCTAACGCTTTTTTTTTTAGCCTTTCAGGTACTTTCCCACCTGGGGAATCTCTCCGTCAGACACTCTCCCTCTTCGGAAGCTCCCTCGGAACTCACCATGTCATTAGACAAAGATGCATCAGGGCATCACAATGTTTACACTCCAAACATGTTGTGAATGTTTCCATGCCAAACTAGTTGTGAATACTTCCACTTGATTCAGAACATATTGTGAATGCTTGCATTCCAAAGCACTTGTTAACATTTCCATTCTAAACTAGTTACATATGTTTAGATTCCAAACTAGTTGTGAGTGTTTCCATTTCATTCTAAACAAGTTATGAATCTTTCTATTATGAACAAGTTATGAATGTTTCTATTCTAAACTAGTTGTGACTATTTCCATTTCATTCTAAACAAGCTATGAATATTTCCATTCCAAATATTCACAACTTGTTTACAATGGAAACATTGACAACTTCTTTAGAACAAAATTGAAGAATTCACATCTTCTTTTGAAGGCAAAAGGAAGTAATTGGAAGCAAACTAGAGCTATTGCTTGACTTCTTTAAGGATCAAGCTTCAAATTTGGCCTACTCATCTTGGTAAGGGTTCTCTTGTTGCCATACATTTTTTACAGTATTTTCAGGCATCCGTGGAGCTAGGGCTAAGCTTGGAAGACAGCCATCAGCTTGATGAACCAAGCTTAGTGAGGGGAGTGAACTTATTGAAGGTTTTGTGACATAGTGTGAAGTGCACAGTGATGGCAGTGAATTTAAGGGTTTCTAGAGCACAAAGTTTGTACTAACTACTGTTACAACTCTCTTAAGGCCAATCTTATGCTTGAGGAGGGCTGACATAGTGATTTACTTAAGTTTATTGCATGTTTTATGGACTAACCTATGGTTTATGTTGTTGTCGCATTTCATGTGTTTGTTGGTTGTGAATGGCTGCTGCATTTGGTTGCTATATCTTGCATATATGCATTGTGGTTTTGTCTTTTAGTGTCTTTGGATATTGGTTTTAATGAGGGTCGCATTTCCTTAAGAAAGCAAGTGTTTCCCTTACTAAGTTTCACAGTGAAACCTACTCCCCTCAATTTTGCCATTTCAGGTCTAGCAGAAAGATTGCATTCAAACTAACCTTTTTCATTTGAGTTTTGATATGAAATTACAGGTACATGAATTTCCATGTATCTAGTTATAATCTAAAAATTTTGGCAATTTTAGGAGCACATTTGGTATTTTTAGTGGTGGTGCTTATTGTATTATGCAGCAGCTGTCCAGCATCCTGTTTCTATAGTCCATAGTGTCTCAAGCACTCCTGTAACTTAGGGTACCTATTTAGCCAAGTTAGGACCATCATGTAGTGCACATATGCTTGTACATGTGGTGTATGTAAAATGGGGTAGGTATGTGAACATTTGAGTAATGTTTTGGCTATGTATGTGATGTGGTGCAAAGCTGCCAAAGTGTGAATGATAGGCTGCTTACTTGTAAATTTTGTTTTGACCACATAAAGTTGCTAGATGCAAAAGAATGTAATTCCCAAGTGTATTGGACATGTATGGGATAGCCTTGGAAGGCTTAACCCTTGTGAATGAAGTGTTTGCACACTTATGAAATTTTGAATGGGCAAAATAGTCATATAGTGACCAGAACTGTGACTGTGCGCTCAAAGTTTTATATCTCCCCGCGTAGAATGAATCTTGATATGAAATTTTGACCACACCTAGAGTACAAGTAGTGGTTAAATTGGGATTTGGAATGTTTGATTTTGGGACCCTATAACCAAACATATGAAGTTGCAAAGTTCGCTAAGTTATTGTTCATTTGGTCAGAATTTTCTAACCAACTTCAAAAACCCATAACTTGGTCCATAGGTGGGCTATTGATCTAAAAAAAAATTCCTTGGTATGATTAAAGACTCTACTTGTTAATGAATTAAAGAAAATAGGGGGTTACTTGGCTAGATTAATACAGTTTTTTGGAAGAAATTTTAGGTGCAGTGGCCAAATACTTAAACTTAACAAGATTCCCTAATGTATGGTAGCCAAGATTAAGACTTGTGCTAGTGTTTTTCTTCCTTGCCACCATGATGTGAATAAAATGAAAATATGTGTGTAATGGTTGGACCAATATGCATGTGTTCAGATAGTGCCCAAAAGGGCCACTTGGGTATGCACATTAAGGGTATTATTCTGATGGACTACAAGACATACCAATCCTGGGATTTTAAATGCACAATTTTGGCACCACAACTTGACTACCTCGGAATGGGTAACAGTTCTTGGTATCAGAGTATGGTTTACACATGTTCATAGCATATAGTTGTATTGCATACTAGCTCCATACATGAACTCAATATGGTCAGCTGCCAGTGTTAAGTACCATTTAAATACCTATGCTCTTTATATGTGCTCTGTGATGAACCATCAATGCAGGAAGGAATCATGGTTGCCACAAGGAGATGGGAACAATCCTGTAGGCTTACTGCTAAATCTGGGCAACAAAGAAATGGACAAAATAGAGGGAATCATGGCCAACGGGGGCAAAAAAACCCTAAAGTGCCATAAGTTTGGTTAAAGCTTTAGAGAAACTTAGCTCTAATAAGTGAAAACTTAGTAAGGCTAATTCAAGCACAACAACAAGGAGTCCCAGTAGTACACGTAGAAGCAATTCAGGATCCACAGTAGCAACAGAAGAGGAGACTAGAAACACATCTAAATATGTTCCTTCTAGAAGATCAAAAGATACAAATGATGAAACTGTTGAGGTGGAAAATGAGGATAGGAGAAATCCAAGAGGAAGAAGAGTGAAATATGAGATTGGTCAAGTATCTAGGACCAATCCCTTAGTCTATGACCATTCTTCTACTAGGAATGAGATTAAGAAAGATCTTGAGGGAAGAGGTAGGATAAGAAATAGAGCTGAGGATCTAGAGGGCCTAGATGAGGTCAGGTTGCTGGAGAGGATCTGAGGACTCAAGCCTCCATAGTTTGATGGTAGAGCTAGGCCTGAAAGAGCTGAGGAGTGGTTCATCTTTGTTGAGAAGATGTTTGAAAGGATACCACTAAGCTCCATTAAGAAGGTGTCACCAGCTACTTACAACTTGGTAGGCAGTGCAGAGATGTGGTGTAGAAATACCAGAGAAAGGTATGCTATCCAGAAGAGCAGAAGGCCTAAAAGAGAAATTGAGATAAGTTGGCTAGAGTTCACTCAACTATTTTAGGAGTACTACATCAGTGATGCCATCAAGGGTATGAAACAACCTAAATTTAATGGTCTAAGGCAGGACAACCTCAGTGTCCTTGAGTATGAGAACAAATTCAATCTGTTGGTGAGGTATGCTCCTTAGTGTTATGGACTGGAGGAGTTAAACACCAAAAGATCTGTTAGAGGCCTAAGGTCAAACATTAGAAAGGCTATAACACCTTTTGTAGCATTCACATACTATGTAGTAGTGCATAAAGCTCTATTAGTATAACAAGAGAAGTATGAGATGAGGTATTTTTCCAGTGGACCAGGGGAAAGTAGCCAGGTAGGAGGCAAGTAGAAAAGGCCACCACATGGCAACGGAATTGCCAATAGTTCCCATCTTGGTGGTGAGGGCGAGGTTAAGGGGAAGTTCCCTAGCCTAAGATGCACTAAAAGTAAGAAGTTTCATGGAAACAAACCTTGTTATTTTGATCCTCGAGGTTGCCTAAAGTGTGCTGCAATGGATCATTCGATCAAAGTTGACCACATGTACAAGGAAGAAGGCCAGAAGACCAAGGTCCAGTGAGACCTACTAGAGAAAGACCTAGAGAGGCAGCACTAAGGGAGGGACATCAAAGACCAGTTCCTCCAGTGTAAAGAGCTGGTAGAGTGTTCCAAGTAGAAAGGCCAGAGACATCACAGCAGGGAGAAGCAGTAAGAGGTAACATTTACCTTAATGGTACGCCTGTTAGTGTTCTGTTTGATACCGGTGCATATGTGTCTATAGTGGCAAGAAAATTTGTTGATGCCATGAAATTGCCTACTACAATCAATCCTAAGATATCCTTAGTGAAAACAGTAGGTAGTCAATGTCTTTTCCCTAATGACCTAGCTAAGGATTGTGATAGTAGTAGGAAAGACTAAGGTTATGACTAATCTGCTAGTGTTGGACATTCGTACATATGACATAGTGCTGGGTATGAATTGGCTTGCTATACATAACATAAGAATTGATTGTGCTATGAGAGAAATCACATTGCCTGATGGTGAAATGCATGCATTAGTGAATTCTAAGGAATTAGTGTATGAAATGTATGGCATGAAACTAAAGGTACTGAAAGAGATACCTGTGATTTTTTAGTGTGATTATTGTTATGCATTTAATGAATTGAACTGTGAAGAGGAAGTGGATAGAATACCTATAGTGAAGGACTTTGCACAAGTTTTTCCTGAAGACCTGCTAGGTATTCCTCCACTAAGGGAAATTGAGTTTAATATCAACCTGCAACTAGGAGCAAGTCTAATATCCATACTTTTTTACAGAATGCCTATCATAGAGATGAATTGGCTCAAGAAACAACTTGATGAAATTCTTGGAAAAGGGTTCATAAGGCCTACTGTTTCACCATGGGGAGCTTCAGTTCTCTTTGTGAAAAAGAATGATGGATCATTGAGACTATGTATTGACTACAGGAAGCTCAATGCAGTGACTACCAAGAACAAGTATCCATTCTTTAGGATTGAGGATATATTTGATCAACTCAAACGAGCTAAAATCTTCTCCACGATAAATTTAAGATCTGGATACTTCCAGCTAAGAGTAAAGGAAGAAGACATTCCTAACACTACATTTAGGAGTAGATATAGGCATTACAAGTACACAGTCATGCCATTTGGTTTGATTAATGCCCCAACTGCTTTGATGGACTTAGTGAACAGGGTGTTCAGACCATATCTGGACAAATTTGTGGTTGTGTTCATTGATGGCATCCTAGTGTATTCCAAGGATCAAAATGAACATGAACATCATCTAAAGATTGTCTTAAAGACTCTATTAGAACATCATCTTTATGCTAAGTTATCCAAGTGTGAAATATGGATAAGGGAAATGCCTTCCCTAGGACACATCATAGATGCACAAGGCCTTAAGGCAGACCCTGAAAAGGTCAAGGCAGTGCAAGAATAGGAAAGACCAAATACTGTAACGGAAATCAAAAGTTTCCTAGGATTAGCTGGATATTATAGAAGATTTGTTTAAGAATTTTCCATGATTGCCTTAGTTCTTACTCATCTTACCAAGAAGGGTCAAAGATTTGAGTGGACAAAGAAATATGAAAAGAGTTTCTAGGAGCTCAAGAATAGGTTGATTGAAGCTCCAGTATTGATTATTCCTGATCCATGCAAGCCCTACATCACCTATATAGACGTATCTAAATCTGGGTTAGGTTGTGTACTTATGCAGGATAGAAAGGTCATTGTTAATAGGTCAAAGTAGTTGAGACCCCAGAAGCAAAATTATCCTACCCATGACCTAGAGCTGCCAATAGTGATTTTTGCTTTGATGCAATGGAGACACTACTTGATCGGTAGTTCCTTTGTGATCTATACTGACCATAAAAGCCTAAAGGAGATGTTCACTATGACTGCAGTATGGAGTACACAGAGGACAGAGGCAATCTAGTAGTAGATGTCTTGAGCAAGAAGTACACGGGTCTTTTGAAAGGAGGACCCATAGCTAATCATGAAGAGTAGAATAGTCTGCTATGCCTATGGCATAAATGGCATAAGTGGGAGGAAGGCCAAATCTATACATTGACAATCCAATCAAAATGGATTAAAGAGGTCAGAAAGGCACATGAGATAGATCCTATTTTGAAAAGAATATCAGGAGAGGAAAAAGGTTTCTTGTATGAATCCTTTGCCTACAAGTAAGGATTATTGTACTTTAAGGACCCAATCAATGTGTCTAAAGGACCAAAACTCAGGGATGAAATATTTGAAGAAGCTCATAGAAGCAAGTTGAACATCCCTCCAAGAAGTGAGAAAATGTATAAAGACTTGAAGACTCACTTATGGTGGCCAAACATGTCGAGAGACATAGTTGCTTATGTGTCCCAATGTGCCACATGCCATAGGGTAAAGGTAGGGCACCAGTAGCCAACTGGTGCCCTACAGACTTTGTTTATACCAATAAGTAAGTAGGAAAACTTAACCATGGAATTTTTTACTGCGTTGCCTATGACTAGATTAGGGCATGATACAATATGTGTCATTGTAGATATGCGAACCAAATATGCCCACTTCTTACCTATGAAACTCATAGATTCTCTGGAGAAGTTGGCTCAGATGTATATCCAAGAGATATTTAGGCTACATGGAATACCAGATTCCATTGTATCTTATAGGGATCCATGATTTACAATAGTTTTGGAGTGCTTTTAACAAAGCACTAGGAACCAAAATCCACCTGAGTACTACTTATCACCCTCAGACTGATGGGAGGACTAAAAGGGTGATACAGATACTAGATGACATGCTTAGGAGTTGTGTGTTGGATTTCAAGGGCGAATGGAACAAACACTTGCCATTAATAGAACTTTCATATAACAATAGTTATCAAAGCACCATTAGCATGGCACCTTATGAAGCATTATATGGAAGAAGGTGCATGACATGCCACTATTGGGTGGAAGCCTCAAATAGGCTAGAGTTGGGTCCGAAAATGATTGAGGAAAATACTTTCGAGATCAAGAAGATAGAAGACAAATTAAAGGCAGCCAATGAAAGGACCGTAGCCTATGTGAATAAAAGAATAAAAGACTTGGAGTTTAAAGTTGGTGACAATGTTTGGCTGAAAGTTGCACTAACCAAATGCACTATCTGATTCGGTAGAATAACTAAGTTAGCTTCAAGATATATAGGTCCTTATGAGATCTTCGATAGAGTTGGCAAGGTAGCATGCAGGTTAGCTCTACTACCAAGCATGTCAAGTGTTCATAATGTTTTTCACATCAGTATGCTTAAGAGGTGTCTATTGGACACAAAGTATGCTATAGTGGTGGAAGACATATAGTTGGAACCTAACTTGACATATGAAGATAAACCTATAGCTATCTTAGCCAAGGATACCAGAAGGTTAAGAAACAAGGTCATTCCCATGGTTAAAGTTCAGTGGTCACACCACTTTGAAAGAGAAGCAATCTGGGAAACTGAGAAAGACCTTATGGAAATGTATCCTACAAAATACCTAAAGCTAAAGGCCATTTGGGAGGACCAAAATTTTTAAGGGGAGGAGGATTGTTAGCACCTCACAACAATGGGCGAATTACAAGTGTGGGATAATGGTAAAAAAACCATTATATTGTGTAATTTTCTTCATAGTCATTGAAGTATGAGAGGTAAAGGGTATAATGAACACCTCCTTAAAAATGTTCTAAGTTGGTAACTTGGCCCCCAATAAAAGTCTTAAGGATTGCTTTTCTTTTCATGTAACCTATGGACCTTTTTGTAAGGTTTTAGAAATTTGGGTACTTATTTGCAAAACTCCCAAGAAAAAGCCTTGCAGGGTTATGGGAAGGATATGAATGGTATGAAAATGCTATTGGAGGACCAAATTTCTCATGGAAGAGAAGTTTGGACAAAGGAAACACTAAAGGCATTAAGGACCTAAATGTCAGAGTGTAAACCTTAAGGTGTTGAAGCTTTTGACTTAAGTCAAAGGGTGGAATTGTAGGGTTATCCCACCATCAGGGGGTAGCTATGGCTTGAAGAATAGTAAAAAATGTGGGCTAAATTTGGACCAATAAGTTTAGGACAAAGAAATCATGCTTATGGGAAAAGCGAATGACATAAAGTGTGATTAGGGCTAATAAGGATGTTTAGTGTCCTAAAGCTAATTTAAGAAGCCAAACTCAATTTTTATTCTCTCATATTCAACCCATCCAGCCATCACCCTCCTCCACACTTCTTCCATAGCTCCTCCATAACCACCATACCTCCAAGATTGAAATTGAACGAGAAGGAAGTAATTGGAAGCACACTAAAGCTATTGCTTTAATACTTCAAGGATCAAGCTTCAAATTTGGGCTCGGTAATGGTTCTCTTGCTCCCATTGATTGTTTACTATATTTTAAAGCATCCATGTAGCTAGGGCTAAGCTTGGAAGAGATCAATGAGCTTGATGAACCAATCTTAGTGAGGGGAGTGAACTTATTGAAGGTTTTGTGACCTAGTGTGAAGTGCATAGTGATGGTAGCGAATTTAAGGGTTTCTGGAGACCAATGTTAGCACTAACTACTACTAAAACTCTCCTTAGGCCAAGGTTATGCTTGAGGATTGCTGCCATAGCTATTTACTTAAGTTTATTGGATGTTTTATGGATTAACCTATGGTTTATGCTGCTGCCGCATTTCATGCGTTTGTTGGTTGTGAATGGCTGCTGCATTTGGTTGCTATATCTTGTATATATGTATTGTGATTTTGTGTTTTAGTTTCTTTTGATGCAGGTTTTAATGAGGGTCACATTTCCTTAAGAAACCAAGTGTTTCCCTTACTCAGTTTCACAATGAAACTTACTCCCCTTAATTCTTCCATTTCAAGTGCAGCAGAAAGATCACATTCAAATTGACCTTTTTCAGTTTATTTTTTATTTGAAATTTTGGGTACATGAACTTCCGTGTGTCTAGTTCTGATTTGGAAAGTTTGGTGATTTTATGAGCACATTTTCTATTTTAAGTGATGCTGCTTATTGTGTTATGCAGCAACTGTCTAGCATACTGTTTCTAGAGTCCATTGTGTCTCAGGCACTCCTGTAACTTAGGGTACAGATCTAGTTGAGTTAAGACCATTATGTAGTGTATGTAGAATGAGGCAAGTATGTGGACATTTGAGTAATGTTTTGGCTATGTATGTGATGTGGTGCAAAGCTGCCAAAGTGTGAATGATAGGCTACTTACTTGTAAATTCTGTTTTGGCCACATAAAGTTACTTATGCAGGAGCATGTAATTCATATGTGCATTGGACATGTATAGGATACCTTGGAGGGCTTACCTCTTCTGAATGAAGTGTTTGCACACTTATGAAATTTCATATGGGCAAAATGGTCATAAAGTGACAAGAATTTTGACTCTGAACATAAAGTTTTATATCTCCCTGTGTAGAAAGAATCTTGGCATGAAATTTTGACGACACCTAGAGCACATCTAGTGGTTGAACTGGGATTTAGAATGTTTAAATTTGGAGCCATGTAGCCAAAGATATGAAGTTGTAAAATTGGCTAAATTATTGTTCATTTGGTCATAATTTTGTGGCCAAGTTAAAAAATCCATAACTTGGTCCATAGGTTGGCTATTGATGTAAAACTAAATTCCCTAGTTTGTTTAAAGACTCTACTTCATAATGAAGTAAATAAAATAGAGGGGGCCCTTGGCTATATTAAAATAGTTTTTTGGAAGAAGTTTTGGGTGTAGTTGCTAGATACTTAAACTTAATAGAATTGGCTAATGTATGGTAGCCAAGATTAAGACTTGTGCTAGTGCTTTTCTTCCTTACTACCATGATGTGCATAAAATGAGAATATGTCTGTAATGGTTGGACCAATATGCATGTATTCACATATTGCCCAAGAAGGCCACTTGGCCATGCATATTAAGTATATTGTTCTGATGGCCTACAAGATATACCAATCTTGGGATTTTAAATGCACAATTTTTGCACCATAACCGGACTACCCCAGAGTGGGTAACAAAACATGTTGTTAGTGTTTCCATTTCAAAAAAGATGTGAAATTTTCCATTTAACACTAAACACATTGTAAATGTTTCCATTTCATTCTAAACTTGCTATGAATGTCTCTATTCTAAAAAAGTTATCAATGTTTCCATTCCAAACAGGTTATGAATGTTTTCATTTAATTATAAATAGGTTGTGAATGTTTCTATTTCATTTTAAACAATTTCTAAATGTTTCCATTCCAATCAAGTTATGAATGTCCCTATTTCTTTCTAAACATGTTGTGAATGATTCCATTCTAAACAAGTTGTGAATGTTTCCATTTCATTATAAACAAGTTGTGAGTGTTTCCATTTCAACGTAAACAAGTTGTGAATGTTTCCATTAGATTCTGAACAAGTTGTGAATGTATTCATTCCAAACTAGTTATGAATGTTTCTATTCCAAATGAGTTGTGAATGTTCCCATTCCAAACATGGTTTAAATGTTTCTCTTTCATTCTAAGCAAGTTGTGAATGTTTCCATTTGAAACAAGTTGTGAATGTTTCCAATCCAGAAAAGTTGTGAATGTTTCAACTTCATTCTAAACAATTTCTGATTGTTTCCATTCCAAATAAGTTGTGACTATTTCTATTTCATTCTAAATAAGTTGAAAATGTTTGCACTCAGAAGAAGTTACAAAAGTTTTCATTATAAGTAGTTGTGAAATGTTTCAACTTCATTTTGAACAAGTTGTTTCCACTTACAGTAAGTTATGAATGTTTTCATTACAAGTAGTTGTGAAAGTTTTCATTCCATTCTAAACAATTTATGAATGTTTCCGTTTCATTCTAAACAAGTTGTAAATGTTTCTATTCAAAACCAATTATGAGCGTTTCTGTGCCATTCTAAACAAGTTGCTAATGTTTCCACTTCATTCTAAACAAGGTGTGAATGTTTCCATTTTATTCCAAACAAGCTATGAATGTTTCCATTTCATTCTAAATAAGCAGTGAATGTTTCAATTCTAAACAATTTATGAATATTTACATTTCAATCTAAACATGTTGTGAATGTTTCCATTCCAAACAAGTTGTGATTATTGCCATTTGATTCTAAATAATTTGTGAATGCTTTCATTCAAAATAACTTATGAATGTTTTGATTTAATTTTAAGCAAGTTGTGAATGTTTTCATTCCAAACAAGATGTGAATATTTTTATTTCATTCTAAACAAGTTGTGAAAGTTTCCATTCCAAATAGGTTGTTTATGTTTTCATTCTATTCCAAAAAAGTTGTGAGTATTTCCATTGCAAACAAGTTGTGAAGGTTTCTCTTTCATTCTAAACAAGTTGTGAATGTTTCCATTTCAATCTAGAGAAGTTTGGAATGTTTTTACTCTAAACAAGTCGTAAATGTTTCCTTTTCATTCTCAATATTTTGTGAATGTTTCCATTCTATATAAGTTGTGAATGTTTCTAATTCAATATAAAAATGTTTTGAATGTTTTTGCTCTGAACAAGGTATGAATGTTTCAATCTAAACATTTTGTTAATGTTTGCATTATAAACAAGTTGTGAATGCTTTCATTCCAAACAACTTGTGAATATTTTCATTTCATTCTAAACAAGTTGTGAATGTTTCCATTTCAGTCATTTCAATCCAAACATCTTGTTAATGTTTCCTTTTGAAACAGGCTATGAGTGTTTTTATTTCATTCCAAACAAGTTGTGAATCTTTTCATCCAAAATAAGTTGTGCCTCTTTCTATTTCATGGTAAACAAGTTGGGAATGTTAACATTCTAAAGAAGTTGTGATTGTTTCCATTCCAAAGAAAAAGTGAATGTTTCCATTTCTTCTAAAGAAGTTGTGAAGGTTACCTTTCCAAACATGTTGTGAATGATTATAGTGGAACAAAAACATTCACAAGTTATTTGGAATAGAAATATTCACAACTTATTTAGAATGGAAACATTCATAACTTATTTAGAATTAAAAATAAATCACAACTTATTTGAAATGGAAACATTGTAAATTGTTTAAAAATAAATGGAAACATTCATAATTTATTTTTAATGAAATGGAATGATTCATAAGTCATCTGGATTCGAAACATTCATAACTTGTGTAGAATAGAAACAAGCACAACTTGTTTAGAGCAAAATTGAAACATTCATAACTAGTTAGCAAATAAAACATTCATAACTTGTTTAGAATGAAACAAAAAGATTGAAAACTTGTTTAGAATGGAAACACTCATAAGATATTTGAAACAAAAATATTCAAAACTAGTTTGAAATGGAAACATTCATAACCTGTTTGCAATGAAATGGAAACATTACCAACTTGTTTTGAATCAAAACATTCACAACTTGTTTAGAAATAAATGGAGGCATTCACACCTTACTCGAAATGGAAACATTTACAATGTGTTTAGAACAAAATGTAGACATTCATGACCTATTTCAAATGTAATGGAAATAGTCACAACTTGTTTAGCATGAAATAAAAATGTTCACAACTTGTTTCAAATGAAATGAAAATATTAACAACTTATTTGGAGTGGAAATAGTGACATCTTTTATTAAAATGAAATGCAAACATTCACAACTAGTTGAAAATTGAAAGATTCAAAATTTGTTTACATTGAAATAGAAACATTCACAACTTGTTTAGAATCAAATGGTAACATTCACAACTTGTTTAAAGTAAAATGGAATCATTCACAACTTGTTTGCATTGGAAATATACACAAATTGTTTGGAATAGAAACATTCAAAACTTGTGTAGAATGAATTGGAAATAGCCACAACTTGTTTGGAAAGGAAACATTTGCAACTTCTCCAAAATGGTAACATTAACATCTTGTTTGGAATAAAATCATTTACAAGTTGTTTAGAATGAAATGGGAACACTCAGAACTTGTTTGGACTGGAAACATTCAGAACACTTCTATATAATGGAAAGAAAACATTCACACCTTGGTTAAAATGAATAGGAAATATTCACCACATGTTTGGAATGAAATGGAAACATTCTCAGATTGTTTAGAATGAAATAAAAACATTCACAAGTTGTTTGAAATGGTAACATTCATAACTTCTTTGGAATGAAAACTTTTAGAACTTGTTTAGAATGAAATGGAAACATTCACAATTTGTTTGTACAGAAACATTCATAACTTGTTTGGAATGAAATTGAAATCATAACTTCATTTGAAATGGAAACATTCATAACTTATCTAGAATGAAGTAAAAACATTAACAACTTTTTTAGAATTGAAAGATTCATAACTTGTTTAGAATCGAATGGAAACATTTACAAGTTGTTTAGAATGAAATGGAATTCATAGCTAGTTTGGAATGGAAATAACCATAGCTTGTTCAGAATGAAATGGAATCATTCACAGCTTGTTTGGAATGGAAACATTCACAACTTTGTTTACAATGACATGCAAACATTCACATCTTGTTTGGAATGGAAACATTTGAAACTTGTTTAGAATGAAATGGTAACACTTACAACTTGTTTGGAATAGAAACATTTGCAACTTGTTTAGAATAAAATGGAAACACTCACATCCTATATGGAATAGAAACATTCACAACTTGTTTAGAATGAAATAAGAACATTCAAAACTTGTTCAGAATAAAAACATTCACACCTTGTTTGGAATGGAAACATTTTTAGAATGAAATGGAAACATTCACAACTTCTTTAGAATGAAATTGAAACATCACAACTTCTTTGGAATGGAACCCTTGACAACTTGTTTTAAATGAAATGGAAAAATTCATAACCTATTTGGGATGGAAATAATCGCAACTTGTTTAGAATGAAATGGAAAACTTCACAAATTTTTTGGAACGGAAAGATTCACAACTTGTTTGGAATGGAAACAATCGCAGCTAATTTAGATGGAAGTGAAAACATTCACAACCTACTTGGAATAGAAACATTGACAACTTGTTCGAAATTAAAACATTCACAACTTGCTTAGAATGAGATGGAATTTTTAACAACTTGTTCATATTGGAAACATCCACAACCTGTTTAGAATGAATTGGAAAATTTCACAACTTTATTGGAATAAAAACGTTCACAACTGGTTTAGAATAAAAAAATTCAGAAGTTGTTTTGAATGGAATTGAAACATTCACAACTAGTTTAGAATGGAAAGATTCACAACTTGTTTAAAATAAAATAGAAACATTAACAACTTGCTTGGAATGGAAACTTTCACAACTAGTATGGAAAGGAAACATTCATAACATGCTTAGAATGAAATGAAAACACTCACAGCTTGTTTGGGAAAGAAACATTCACATCTTGTTTAGAATGGAAATATTCATAACATGTTTAGAATGAAATGGAAACACTCACAATATGTTTGAATGTTTGGAATGGAAACATTCAAAACTTGATTATAATGAAATGAAAACATTAACAACTTGTTCAAAATCAAAATGCAACATTCAAAACTTGTTTAGAATGAAATGGAAACATTCACAACTTGTTTATGATGAAATGGAATCATTTGTAGCTTGTTTGGAATGGAAACAATCACAAGCTCTTTGGAATGGAAACATTCACAACTTGTTTGGAATGGATACATTCACAACCTGCTTAGAATGAGATGAAAACTTTCATAACTTGTTTGGAATGGATGCATTCACAACTTGTTTAGAATGAGATGAAAACTTTCACAACTTGTTTAGAATGGAAACATCAATAACTTTTTTGCAGTGAAAAGCAAAAATTTACAACTTGTTTGGAATAGAACCACTCACAAAAAGTTTGGAATTGAAACATTTAGAACTTCTTCTAAATGGAATTGAATCATTCACAACCTATTTGAAATAGAAGCATTCACAACTTGTTAGGAATGAAAACATTCACAACTTGTTTGGAATTAAAACATTCACAACTTGCTTAGAATGAAATTGAAACATGCATAACTTGTTCGGAATACAAACATTCACAACTTGTTTTGGATGGAACCATTAACAACTTGTTTAGAAGGAAATGGAAACTTTCACAAACCATTTGGAATATAAACATTCACAACTATTTTGGAATGAAAATGTTCACTACTTGTTTAGAATGAAGTGCAAAGATTCACAACTTGTTTGCAATAGACACATTCAAAACTTGTTTAGAATAGAAACATCCACAACCAGAGTGGAATTGAAACATTCACAATATGTTTGGAATGGAAACATTCACATCTTATTTAGAATGGAAAAATTCAGAATGCGTTTACAATGAAAAGGAAACACTTACAACATTTTTAGAATTTTTTGAATGAAAACATTCACAACTTGATTAGAATTAAATGGAAATATTCATAACTTGTTTAGAATGAAATCGAAACATTCAAAACAAGTTTAGAATGAAATCGAAACAATCAAAACTTGTTGAGAATGAAATGGAAACTTTCACAACTTGTTTGGAATAGAAATAATCATAACTCATTTGCAGTGGAAACATTCACAACTAGTTAGGAATAGAAACATTCACAAATTGTTTGGAATAGAAAGATTCACAACTAGTTTGGAAAGGAAACACTCATGACTTGTTTAGTATAAAATGGTAACATTCACAACTTGTTTAAACTGAAATGGATACATTCAAACTTACTCAGAATAGGAACATTCACAACTTGTTTGGAGTAGAAATGTTCACAAATTTTTGTTAATGAAATGGAAATAATCATAACTAGTTTTGAATGGAAACATCCATAACTTGTTTTGTTACCACCACACAAAAATGGGAGAATTACAAGTGTTGCATAATGGTGAAAAAGCCATTATATTGTGTAATTCTCTTCATAATAATTGAAGTGTGAGGGGTAAAAGGTATAATGAACACCTCCTTAAAAGTGTTCCAAGTTGGTAACTTGGTTCCTATGAAAAGCCTGAAGGGTTGCTTGTTTGTCAAGACACCTATGGACTTTTTTGTAATATTTTCAAAATTCAGGTACTCAATTGCAAACCTTTCACAAAAGAGATTTGGAGAGTTATGGGAAGGATATGAATGGTATAAAAGTACTATTGGAAAACCAAATTGCTCATGGAAGATAACTAAGGACAAAGAAAACACAAAAAGGCATAAAGGACCTAAGTGTTCTAATGTAGGCCTTAGGATGTGTATGTCTTTGACTTAAGTCAAATGAAGCAATTTGGAGTCTTCCCACCTAGGGAGGGGTAGCTATGGCTTGTAAATGGGTCAAAACTATTGGGCACATATGTACCAATTAGTTTAAGACAAAGAAAACATAATTAGTGGGAAGAAAAATGACATAAAGCAAGGTTAAGCTTGTTTAAGTGTGTTTTGTGCCCTTAAGCTCATTTAAGGCCATTTAAGTGGCCAATTCACTTATCTCTCCCCAATCTTCAGCCTCCTCCAGCCTAAGAACACAGCCACACTTCCTCCATAGCCACCATACCTTCAAACTTGCAATTGATTGAAATTGAAGGCAAAAGGAAGTAATTGGAAGCAAACTAGTGCTATTGCTTGGATACTTCAAGGCTTAAGCTTGATTTTCGGCCTACCCACTTTGGTAAGGGTTCTCTTGCTCTCATAGAATGTTTATGATATTTTCAAGCATCCATGGAGCTAAGGCTAAGCTTGGAAGAGAGCCATGAGCTTGATGAACCAAGCTTAGTGAGGGGAGTACACTTATTGAAGGGTTTGTGATGTAGTGTAAAGTGCACAGTGATGGCAGTGAATTGAAGGGTTTCTAGAGCCCAAAGTTAGTACTAACTAGGGTTAAAACTCTCCTAAGACCAAGCATTAGCTTGAGGAGGGCTGCCATAGTGATTTACTTAAGTTTATTGCATGTTTTATGTACTAACCTATGGTATATGTTGCTGCCACATTTCATGTGTTTGTTGGTTGTGAATGGCTGCTGCAATAGGTTGCTATATCCTGTATATATGCATTGTGGTTCTTGTGTTTTAGTGTCTTTGGATGCAGGTTTTAATGATGATTACATTGCCTATTGAATCCAAGTGCTACCCTTACTAAGTTTCACAATGAAACTTACTCTCTTCAATTTTTCCATTTCAGGTCCAGCTGAAAGATTGCCTTTAAACTAACCTTTGTGATTTGATTTTTGCCCTCAATTTTTAGGTACTTAAACTTCCACATGTCTAGTTGCAATCTGGAAAGTTTGATGATTTTAGGAGCACATTTTTAATGGTGGTGCTTGTTGTGGTATGCGGCAACTGTCTAGCATCCAGTTCTGGAGTCCATTGTCTCTCAGGCACTTCTATAACTTAGGGTGTGTATCTAGCTGAGTTAATACCATTATGTAGTTCATGTATACATGTACATGTAGCGTATGTAAAATGAGACAAGTATGTGAACATTTGAGTAATGTTTTGGCTATGTAAGTGATGTGGTGGAAAGTTGCCTAAGTGTGAATGATGGGCTGCTTACTTCTAAATTCTGTTTTAGCCACATATGGTTGTTAAATGCAAGGGCATGAATTTCCTATGTGTAATGAACATATATGGGGTAGCCTTGAAGGGCTTTCCCCTTGTGAATAAAGTGTTTGCACACTTATGAAATTTTGTATGGGCAAAATGGTCATAAAGTGACCATAATTTTGACTTTTCACTTAAAGTTCTAGATCTCCCTGTGTAGAAGCAATCTTGGTATGAAATTTTTAGAACTCCTAGAGAATATCTAGAGGTTGAACTAGGATTTAGAATTTCTGAATTTGGAGCCTTTTAGCCAAAGATATGACGTTGCAAAGTTGGCTAAGTTACTGTTCATTTGGTCAGAAATTTGTAACCAATGTAAAAAATCCATAACTTGGTCCATAGGTCGGCTGTTGACGTAAAAAAAAATTCCCTGGTTTGCTTTAAGTCTTTACTTGATAATGGAATAAACAAAATAGGGGGTACATGACTAGAATGATATAGTTTATTAGTGGAAGTTATACGTGCAGTGGCTGGTCACTAGAACTTAACAAGATTGCCTAATGTGTGGCAGCCAAGATTAAGACCTGTGCTAGTGTTTCCCTTCTTTGCTGCCATGGTGTGCAAGAAATATGAATATGTGTATGATGGGTGGACCAATATGCATGTGTTTAGATAGTGCTAAAGAGGGCCACTTGGGTATGGACACTAAAGGTAGTGTTCTGATGGCCAACAGAACATTACCAATCCTGAGAGTCTAAATGCACAATTTTAGCACCATAATTACACTACCTCAAAGTGGGTAACATGTTTGGATGGAAATGAAAACATTCACAACTTGTTTAGAATAGAAACATTGACAACTTATTTGTAAGGGAAACATTCACAGCTTGCTCAGAATGAAATGTATAGATTCACACCTTGTTGGAATAAGAAGGTTCACAACTTGTTTAGAATGGATACATTCACAACTTGTTCAGAATGAGATGAAAACGTTCACACCTTTTTTGGTGCAGAAACATTCACAACCTTTGTAGAATGAAAAAGGAAACATTCACAACTTGTTTGGAATGTAGAAATTGATAACTTGTTTGTAATAGAAACATTCAAAACTTGTTTAGGGCAAAATGGAAACAGTAACAACATGTTTAGGATGAAATGGAAATATTCACAACTTGTTTGGAATAGAAACAATCAAAACTTGTTTGGAGTGGAAACATTCACAACTTGTTTAGAAAGCAATGAAAGTATTCACAACTTGTTTAGAATGCAGTGGAAAAATTCACAATTAGATTAGAACAAAAATATTCACAACTTCTTTGGGATAGAAACATTAACAACTTGTTTAGAATGAAACAGGAAAACTCATAACTTGTTTGAATGTCTGGAATGGAAACGTACATAACATTTTTTGAATGAAATAGAAACATTCAGAACTTGTTTAGAATCAAATGAAAATATTCACAACCTATTTAGAACTAAATGGAAGCAATCCGAACATGTTTGGAATAGAAACATTGACAACGTGTTTGGAATTTAAAGATTCACAACTTCTGTTACCGCCTCACAAAAATGGGAGAATTACAAGTGTGTCATAATGGCTAAAAACCATTATATTGTGTAATTCCCACTATAGTGATTGAAGTGTGGGGGGTAAAAGGCATGATCAACACCTCCTTAAAAGTGTTCCATGTTGGTAACTTGGCCCCTAAGAAAAGCCTTAAGGATTACTTGTTTGTCAAGCAACCTATGGACTTTTTTGTAAGGTTTTGGAAATTCGGGTACTCAATTGCAAAACTTTCACAAATGAGACTTGGAGAGTTATGAGAAGGATATGAATGGTATGAAAGTGCTATTGGAGGACCAAATTACTTATGGAAGACAACTAAGGACAAAGGAAACACAAAAAGGCATAAAGGACCTAAGTGTTCTAATGTAGGCCTTAATATGTGTATGTCTATGACTTAAGTCAAATGGAAGTTTTGTGGGGTTATCCCATATAAGGAGGGCTGGTAAAGCAAGATAAGGATGGTCAAATGTGGGCCAAGAGATTAAGACTAAGAAACCATAGTGTTGTAGCAAGGAAAATGACATAAGACAAGGTTAAGACTACTTAAGTGTGTTTAGTGTACTTTTGACAATTTAAGTAGTCAAGACCACCTTTGCTTCTCTAAATTTCGGCCTCCACCAGAAAAAAGAAATTCAGCCCTCTCCTCCACACTTCCTCCATAGCAACCACACGTTCAAACTCAAAACTACTTGCAATTGAAGTCAAGGAGGCACAATTGGAAGCTATTTGGTGCTATTGCTTGAGTGCACCTAGGATCAAGCTCCAATTTAAGCAGACCCATCAAGGGAAGGGTTCTCTTGCTCTCATGGGTTGTTTTCTGTATTTTCAAGCAACCATGGAGCTAGGGCTCAGCTTGGAAGAGAGCCATGAGCTTGATGAACCAAGCTTAGTGAAGGGAGTGCACTTATGGAAGGTTTTGTGACCTAGTGTGAAGTGCACAGTGATGACAGCGAATGTTTGGGTTTCTAGAGCCCAAAAGTTAGTACTAACTACTTTTAAAATTCTCCTAAGACCAAGCATTAGCTTGAGGAAGGCTGCCATAGTGATTTATTTAATTTTATTGCATGTTTTACGGACTAATCTATGGTTATTGTTGCTGCTGCATTTCATGTGTTTGTTGGTTGTGAATGGCTGCTGCATTTGGTTGCTATATCTTGCATTTATGCATTGTGCTTCTTTTGTTTTAGTGTATTTGGATGCAGGTTTTATTGATGGTTACATTGCCTATTGAATCCAAGTGCTACCCTTACTAAGTTTCTCCATGAAACTTACTCCCCTCAATTCTGTCATTTCAGGTCAAGCAGAAAGATCACCTTCAAACTAACCTTTGTTGTTTAAGTTTTACTCTGAATTTTCAGGTACTTAAACTTCCATATGTCTACTTGTGATCTGGAAATTTTGGTGATGTCTACTTGTGATCTGGAAATTTTGGTGATTTTAGAAACACATTTGCTATTTTTGGTGATGGTACTTACTGTGTTGTGCAACAGCTGTCCAGCATCTTGTTTCTAGATTCCATTGCATTCTAGGCACTCCTGTAACTTAGGGTGCGTATTTAGCTAAGTTAAGGCCATTTTGTAGTGCATGTATGCATGAACATGTAGTGTATGTAAAATGAGACCAGTATGTCAACATTTGAGTAATGTTTTGGCTATGTATGTGATGTGGTGCAAAGCTGCCTAAGTGTGAATGATAGGCTGCCTACTTGTAAATTCTGTTTTGGCCACATAAAGTTGCCAAATGCAACAGAATGTAATTCATACGTGCATTGGACATGTATGGAATAGGCTTGGAGGGCTTTATCTTTGCGAATGAAGTGTTTGAATGGTTTGGAAAATTTGTATGCGAAAAATGGTCCAAAAGTTGCCAGAATTTTGACCCTGTACCTAAAGTTGAATATCTCCCTGTGTAGAATGAATCTTGGTATGAAATTTTGGCTATACCTAGAGGACATCTAAAGGTTTAACTGGAATTTGGAATTTCTGGATTTAGAGCACTGTAGGTAAATTTACTGTTCATTTGGTCAGAATTTTATGACCAACTTAAAAAATCCATAACTTGGTCCATAGGTGGGCTATTGATAGCCGAGGTGCCCATCAACGGCCGAGCTCCCAAATTTGGCGGAGAACAGACTTCAGCGTGGGAAACTACCAGCCGAGGTCAGAAGGATACACGATCCCTCTGGCCTAGTATAGGGAATTTGCTCCGTCAGGCAATGACAGGACGAACCTCGGTAGAAAGGTCGAACCTTCTTCGGAAACAGAAGTACCCCTCGGGGGAACCATCCTCGGGAAACATATGCCCCGAGATGTTAGAGTAACCTCGGAAGGTATGAATGAAGCATTTAAGGAGCCTCTGACACCTCCCCATAAAGTCGCCTCCCAAATACATTTTGACACGCTATCACTGGGACACGCCATCAGATGGACGCCTCGATATGACGCCCTCGAAATGACTAGGCTGTCAGACCAGCGACTTTCGCTGAGATACACGTCCCTTCGCTCCCAAAAAAGCAGGGATCGCATCCCACCGTACACGTGTCATAATCTGGGACAGCGTCTATAGGGAAATGGCTTCTGCACGGCTCCTGTATAAAATACCCAGAAAGCGTTCTAAAAAGGGTAAGATGAAAAGTTCCCTTTGGATACAAAAAAGAGCACATAATCCAGTTACTTGAAAATACTAACTTGGGCGTCGGAGGTTCCTCCCCGGGAATTCACACCGGGGACCTCCTAACCTGTGTTTTTCTAAAAAGCGTTTCAGGTATCCTCTACTGGGGAATTTCCTCTCAAAGTATTCTCCTCCATCAGAAGCACTCTCTGCTCTTACAATGACACAAGATGAAGCCGCCATAGGCCATCATTTGGCGCCGTCTGTGGGAACCCTGTCGCATGTCGCCGTCGTGGAGACTCGACGCTCGAAGGATAAAGGGATTCCAAAATCCCCCCTCGCACCTGAGACTCAACAGGTGACCTCTTTGCCTGTGGCAGAAACTTCCATGATGGAGGACGACCGTCCAGTAACGGTAACGATGAGCTTCCTACGAGATTTCCAGGGTTCTATCATTGCCAAAATCACTCAGCAACTTGATCAAAGGTTGCCCCAACCTTTACCCACTCAGAGAGCCTCACCCTCGACCATCCGTCGGGAAAAGAGCTCGCGATCCACTCACCGGAGTTCAGGGAGTGGAGACTCCCTTGATGCATATTCGACAGATGGTGAACCCGTTGAGACGCGCCCCGCCAGGGGGGGAGCCACAAAAGAGACCAGGTCCTCCTGTCGACGGAGCGCATCCCCTTACCAGAGGTCCCCTTCTCCTCCTCACCGGAGTCGTTCCCCAAGGCGAAGAAGAAATTCGCCACTACCAGCAAACACACGACGACAGGAAGGAACCAGCACTGCCGCCCTCATGGAAAGGATCCTGGGAAGGCTGGAAAAGGTGGAGAAACAGATCTCCCAAAAACCAGTCTGGTCCCGGTTGTCCGACTCCTACACCGAAGAGGAGTCGCCTTTCGTACGAGAGGTAGTAGAGGCGCCTATGCCCAGTGATTTCAGGGTTCCTCGTCTGGAAATGTATGATGGGCGAAGTGACCCCCAGGCGCACCTGAAAAAATACAGGAGAAGCATGATGCTCCATGGCGCGGACGATGCCACGCTCTGTAAATGCTTTGAGGTGACACTCTCAGGACCAGCAACAGCATGGTATGGGTCTTTGCCCCAGGGAAGTTTGTTGAGCTTCCAAGAACTATCTACTGCTTTCACCAAACAGTTTATTGGCAGTAGGCCAACTGCCAAAATGCCAGTGCAAATGTTTGACATAGCGCAAAAAGGAGGGGAGACCATCCGCGATTATGTTGAAAGGTTCAACCGAGAAGCACTGAGCGTACCAGAATTTCGACCAGAAATTTGCATCCTGGCAATGGTCAGAGGACTATGAAGGGACTCCCAGTTGTTCTATGAATTCTCCAAAGATCCCCCAGAAACTCTTGGGGAATTTTACAGAAGAGCCGAACAACACATGACGGCTGAAGAACTCAGGATGGGGGGACCTAAGGCAGAACACCTTCACACCGAAGGGCCTGGCCACCAGCCGCGCCATCAGAGCGAGGGCGAACGGTCCCGCAGGCAAAGAGGGAAAAGGCCTGCAGCGTTCATGCCCCTGAACACCACAAGAGCTAGCATTCTGATGACCCTGGAAAGGCAAGGGACAGCAATCCCAAGGCCAAAGGCCATGGCCCCGGAAAATAAAAGGAATATGAAGAAATTCTGCCAATTTCATCGAGAACACGGCCACGACACTGGAGCCTGTTACCAGTTGAAGAAGTACATCGAGTCCCTGATCAAACAGGGGCAACTTCGGCGATATTTGCGGATGCCCTCTCCAAAAGGGAGAAAAGAAGAGCAAAGGAGAGCAGATGATGAAGAGTATGACTCAGACAGACGACGGGACCGAAGTCCCCACAAAAGTCTGCCACCCTCGGCGGGGATCATCCAAACCATCACTACGGGGATGCCCTCGGCCGAGAGAAAAAGGAAGATGAGAGAAGTCTCCATCATGGAGTACGGGAGCACCTCCCAAAGGCTCACCCGCAGGGACGGGTCTGTGATAAAATTCCCTCATGACGACCCCCTCCTTGTCATGGCAAGAATAGGGAGCTGGGACGTCAAAAGAGTACTCCTCGATGACGGCTCGAACGCCGACGTCATTTTTTCTCATCTGCTGGAAAAATTAGATATTTCAAAAAGCGACCTCAGCCCAGTCAGTTCCCCCACCTACGGCGTCGGACCATCTGAACTCCCAGTCCTTGGGTACATTGACTTGCCCGTGATGCTGAAAGGGGTCTCCTCCAAAAGCAAAGAAGACTTAATCGCCTCTGGCAGAACAAGATTTATAGTCATTGATGTACCATCAGCATACAACGCCATTCTGGGAAGGCAGACTCAGGGTAATTTTCACATTCGGCCAGATGTAAGATACTTAACGGTCACCTTCGCCACCGAAAACGGAGACGCTGAAATCTTCATTGATCAAGCCGAGGTTAGAAAAGTCTTCACGAGGGCCAAGCAAAGCCCGACCAAGATCCAGGTGCACACTTCGACAGAAGGAAAAAAGGTCCTGATGGACGAAAGGGCAACAACAGAAGAAAAGGAAAGCCTCGAAAAAATAGAAACAGAAGATGTAGAATTAGTCCCCGGCCGAAATACCCGAGTTGGAAAGAAACTGGCCGAAGGGGACAAAAAGAGGCTTGTATCCTTTTTATGCATGAACAAAGATCTATTTGCTTATTCGCCGAAGGATATGCCTGGGGTTGACCCCAGCATAATCCATCACAATCTCAAAGTGCAACCACACGTCAGACCAGTTCGGCAGAAAAAACGGAATCTATCAGCTCACAAAAGGTCCTTCGTCAAAGCCGAAGTTAATCGCCTCATCGAGGCCGGGGTAACAAGGGAAGTGAAATACCCCGAATGGCTCAGCAATGTGGTTATAGCCACAAAGGAGGGCAGTGAAAAGCTCCGAATGTGCATCGACTTCCGAAACTTAAATGATGCGTGTCCGTAAGACACCTATCCATTACCGGCCAAAGATCAGCTGGTAGACGCAACTGCCGAGTACGGACTACTTAGCTTCCTCGACGCTTTTAGCGGGTATCATCAGATCCGAATGAATCCCGAGGATGAGGAAAAAACAGCATTCATCACAGAGATAGGTACTTACCGCTATGTCAGAATGCCTTTCGGGCTCAAAAACGCTGGAGCTACCTGCCAAAGGCTGATGAATAAAGTATTTGACACACAGATCGGTAGGAACATGGAACTGTACGTCGACGATATGATAGTCAAGAGCAGAGTGCCCGATAATCATATCACCGACTTAACTGAAACCTTCCAGCGACTTCGAGAGTTCGGTATTCGCCTTAATCCCGAAAAATGTGTGTTCAGAGTAAGCGCGGGAAAGTTTCTCAGGTTTATGGTGTCGGAAAGGGGAATAGACGCTAACCCTGAGAAAGTAAAAGGCCTGCTGAATTTCCGGATACCTACGTCTATCAAGGACATACAGAGGCTTACCGGGAGGATCACCTCCCTAAGCACATTCATCTCCAGGTATGGCGACCGATGTCGCCCGTTCTTCAAAGTACTCACCAAAGTCTCCAAGGAAGGTGGTACCTCCGGAAACCAGGAACACCCATGGAATGAAGAATGCCAGAAAGCCTGGGGAAAGCTCAAGAATTATCTAACTCGCCTCCCAACGCTTCGACAACCTCGGGAGGGGGAACCTCTCATCCTTTACCTTGCAGTCACTGAAAAAACGGTAAGTTCCGTCTTAGTAAAAGAAGAAGCAGGGAAACAATGGCCGGTGTATTATGTAAGCAAGTCCCTGCACGGGGCCGAGACAAGGTATCCGTTGCTCCAAAAAGCCATCTACGCGTTAGTACTGGCAGGTAGGAGATTACGACCCTACTTCCAAGGGCACGCCATCACCGTGTGAAGTAATTTGCCCGTGCGAGATGTGATGAAAAAAGTGGAGCATTCGGGAAGACTTTCAAAATGGTGCATCGAGCTCAGTGAGTATGACACTACTTACGAGCCTAGAAAGGCAATAAAGGCTCAGGCACTTGCAGACTTTATTGCCGAGATTCCCGAGATTGAAAAGATCGAACCACTCACGGGAGGTGAAACAGAACCTGATCCAGAATGGAAGCTCTTCATCGATGGAGCGTCAGGCGCAGAACATCAAGGAGCTGGAATAATCCTTCAGGGTCCCGAAGGAATGGAAGCTTCTAAAGCAGTCAAATTCGGTTTTAATGTTACCAATAACATTGCTGAATATGAAGCCCTCATAGCCAGACTGAAAATGGCCAGAAAAGTAGGTGTGAAGAACCTTGTGGCCCACAGTGATTCACAAATAGTGGTCCGAAAGACAAGGGGAGAATATGCGGCAAAGGACCCAATTTTGGCTAAGTATCACGATCTCGTTCGAAAACTCATTGAGGATTTCGACTCAGTGCACATAAAGAATGTACCCGGAAGGATAATACCCAAGCGGATGCCTTGGCCAAAGCAAAAGAACCCACTGAAGTGCTAGAACACCCCAGCACGGAGTTAATGTGCATAAAAACCTCGGGGGAGGGATGACAAAGCTCCCTCAAGAAATATTTGGCAACTTCAGAGCTTCCCGAGGATCCTAAAGAAACCGCAAAGGTCTGAAAGCGTGCAGGGAGGTATTTCCTCATTGGAGAAGAACTGTACAGGCAAGAGTACGCAATTCCTCTACAAAGTTGTATAGGTGAGGATGACGCCAAAAATGTACTTGAAGAAGTACATGAAGGAGTACATGAAGGAGTGTGTGGCTCCCATATAGGGACAGACGCCCTCGCAAGAGTAATACTCCGCCAAGGTTACTTCTGGCCTACCCTAAGGAAGGACGCAAGACAATTTGTCCGAAGATGCGACAACTGCCAAAGGCACGCCAATATCCAAAAGCTACCCTCAGAAAGAATAAACGCAGCAGCCTACCCCTACCCCTTTGCCGTGTGGGGCATTGATCTCATCGGACCTCTCCCAACCGCCCCCGGCGGAGTAAAATTTTGCATCGTTGTAGTGGATTATTTCACCAAGTGGATAGAGGCAGAACCACTAGCATCGATCTCGGTGAAGGACGCCCAAAGATTTGTATGGAAGAACATCATATGCCGATTTGGCATTCCGAGGGTTATAGTGGCCGATAATGGGACCCAGTTCACTGACAAGGGGTTCCAGGAATTCATGGAGGACCTTGACGTCAAGATACGTTTTGCCCCAGTAGCTCACCCTCAGAGCAATGGGCAGGTAGAGGTATCTAACAGAACAATAAAAGAAGGTCTAAAGAAACGGCTAAAGGAGGCAAAAGGAAAATGGCCAAGAGAGCTTCCAAGTGTGCTATGGAGCTACCAAACGACTCCCCGAAGAGCCACGGGAGAGACTCCCTTCTCGCTCGTATACGGGACTGAGGCCATTATCCCCATTGAAGTCACGCAGCCCTCGGTAAGAGTACAGGTGTTCGATGAAGGAGGAAATGAGCTTGGACTAAGAGCAAAATTGGACCTCCTCGAAGAGCATCGCGAAATGGCCGAGTTAAGGAGGAAGGCATTCCAGCAGCGGGTAGCACGCACCGCCAATTTACATGTAAGGAAAAAGGAGATCAAAAAAGGAGACCTTGTTCTCCGGAAGACCGAATTCGAACAAAGAAGGCCATCGCAAGGCGTACTTCAGGCAAATTGGAGTGGACCATATTTGGTCCTTGATGAAGTTCGCACAGGGGTCTTTAAGTTGGGTAACGTTGAGGGAGTAGAGTTGAAGAATACCTGGCATTCAAGTTCTCTGAAAAAATTCTATACTTAGACATTTTTTTTTTCTTTCAAAGGAAGCCTGAAAGACACTCCTCTCCGAAGTCGTCAAAAAAATTAAATGATGAATATGCCCTCGTTATCAAAAAAGCATGCCTGACGATTCTTCCTTATGAAATTCCTCACTTGGCTTAAAAACTCGTCCGAGCAAGAAAGCAGTCCAGTAAGATTCTTACTGAAAAAATAAAGTCTAAAAAAAAAAAAAATAGAAAGGGTAAACTTAGAGTCGTACCAGCTTCTGAACAAGCGTATTCGGAAGAAGAGAATGAAGAACAGAGAAAAAATTCTTCATTAAGAATGACAAGTCGAAAGATACAAAAGAGGAAAAAAGAAGAAAGCCTATGACTAAGAAGGGGTATCCGGTGTTTCTTCCCCGGAGGACTCACTCAAAGGTGCAGGCCGAGCAGGAGGAAGATTAAGGAACTCGGCCTTGGACCACGAAGATCTAGGCTCTTCGGGAAAATCCAAGGCAGATAAGTGAGAAAGATCAAGCCCAGGGTACCGAGCGAGGACCTGATGACGAGCCAAGCAAAAGCCATCTTGGTAGGACGTCTTCGACATTTGATCGCTATGGTCCTTCTCAGTACCAAGAGCCTTCAGGTCAGCTTTCAGCTCAACAATCTTCTCCTCCAGCTTCTTCTTCCTCTTGCTCTTCATCCCCTTCTGCCTCAGCAACTCAATCTCAGCAAGAGCATTCGCAAGATCCTCGCTGTCTTGAGCAGTCTTCTTCCGAAGGGCCTCGTTCTCTAAAGAAAGAGTCGCGCACTTTGAATCGAGGTCTTCGACCTTGGCTGAGAAATCAGTGAGAAGCTCCTGCCTGCTGGACACAACCTCGGCCCGAAGACTCCCAAGGTCTTCCTTCGCAAGTTTGTTCAACTCGCCATATTTTAGGGCATACTGGGCGAGAGACTCCTTCGTCTGGCGCAAGGAATCTTCGGACCGAGAACGGGTCTCCGTCTGTTTCGTTGACCAGGCGCGGAAGTACCCGCTGTATGCCAAAAGCTGCAGAAAAACAGAAGCGTCAAAAAAGTATCGGAAGGAAGTGATAGCTTAGAAAGAACAATTTTCTGAAAAGGAAGGATCACCTGAGCAGCGTGTTCAGACATTCTCGCCGCGAGGATCTCTTCATTGGGACATTCGGTGGTAAGGGACTGAAAAGTGGCATGAGTCAGCATCCCCGTCGCCATTTGCGGAGCCATCAGCTGGCTATCCTCAGAGAACAAATCCATGTCCTTTGTGAACGTCCAGAAAGGCTCCCGTGGCACCCTGTCCCGTGGAATCCGTCGGTCCCGAAGAGCCCTCCGACGGTCATGAGTCTCCTTCCAGGAAGCATTAGGAGCGTGCTCTACAAGGTCACGCCGAAGTTCCACCAAAACATCGTCCCTTAGCCATTCATCCAAAAAATCATAGATACGAAAAGTACTGAGATTTGTAGCAGAATGGCTAAGGAACCAACCTGGTGGAACTTCGGGGATACCCTCCTCAGAACCAACCTCCCGAACATCCTCAGGAATGTTCTTTCCCTTCCTTCTTCGGCCCTCTTCAAACTCCTGGGCAGACGTTTGCTCTGCTAGAATCAGGGTAGCAGGCGTGTGACTATGCGTCTCCCCGAGGATGTCGGGTTCTGAAGGAGGATTATCGGATGTCGGTAGTTGAGCTGAGGACTGATCTTCCACCTCAACTACGTCCTCGGCGGAAGGAGGAGTAGGAGTGGTAGCTTTGGTAGCTTTGGCCTTCTTAGACTTAGAAGGGCCGGCAGTCGACTTCTTCCGCTTACCGAAAGTCTTCTTGCGAACTTGCTCTCCCCGCTTAGCCTGACTGTCGAAGAGCGATTTATAAAACTCGGCAAACTGATCGCCCATATCTGCAAAAAGGTAAAATATCAGTGTAAGTCCAAAAGGAAAGCCAGAAGCCAAACCCTGGAGGATGATTCACTCTCGGAAAAAGCCTGATAAGAAATTTGACGCCGAAGGAGCATGACTATCCAAGCTTTCTTCCCTGGAAGAACAGGCATGGGCATGCCCTGGTCACTCTTATGGGCAGTTATCACTCCCAGTTCCCGAAGAACCACCTCGGACATAAGATCCCACTTAATAGGAAAGGGGTAGAGTGAACGTGAAGGAGCCCCGGAGTCCCAGTCCAACACTGACCGAACACGTTTGTCGAAATTGTTAAAATCGGCAAGCGTTACCGGAGTAAGGAGTTTCCTGGCATCAACGACGTCGGCCTCTAATGTTCCGGAGGCCCATCTAATAGGCACGGAGCCCCAAGACTCGGAAACCCGCAAAAAGAAAAACTGCATCTGCCACCCTCGCCAACTGTCCTTATTATCGAAGGTAAACATGAACTTCTTGCTCCCGGACCCTCGGGGAATGAGGTAGTAAAAACCACCCTTCGGGACCGGATGGAGTTTATAGTATTGCATGAAGAAGATGAAGTGGGGGTTTATGCCAAACACCCCGTACATGCAGAGGAAGGCATTGAAGTAAGAGTAAGAATTTGGGGTGAGTTGGTTCACGGCAATGCCGTGAAAATCACAGAATCCACATATCATGTGATGAGGGGGATACCGAAGACCGGCTTTCAGTTGAGCTCGGTAAACGGTAACCTCCCCCGGAGAAGCTGTGTACCCATAAGATCCCGGGAGGGGTAACCTCGGCGTGATATAAGAAGGGAGGTAGTACTTGGCCACCCACTTTTTCATCTTTTCCGGGGTAGTGGAGCAAGGATAAGCTTCAAGGGAAGCAAGGTTTGGAGAAAGAGGGTGCACAGTCATCAAAGGGATCGGATTCAATGGAGTCGAATTCGACATTTTTCAAAAAATAAAAAAAAGAGAGATGACTTTGAGAGCAAAAAAGGGGGGGAACAACAACAAAACCACAAAAAGGAGCACCCACCAAAGCCTGGGCTGAGAAACGCCGTTGCAAGGAATCGCCGGAGGTCACGCTGCCACAAGAATCACCGCTGGAAAAAGGGAAAGGAGCAAGAAAAGGCTCTGGAACAGACAAGAGCTAAAGTAAAAGAATGAGGCAAAATAGGACGAAAGAAACTTATATAGACCGAAGGAGGATAAGCGAAGCGTCGTCATAATCATCCTTTGAAAAAGAAACGCCTCATTATTGCTCCTTGAAGGCGAAGGGGTACAGCTGACGTAACCAGCATAACTGCCCCACCATCCAGTGGCATACACGTGTCACACAGCACGAGGAATCAGGGCACGTCCCCCTAGCATTGTGAAAACCCAGGCACGGTCACTCATGACTGACACGCCTGACCAAAGGACGCGATGATTCACAGATCCGTGGCATAAAAGGCAAAAAGAAAAAAGTGACAAACATTCCGAGGATGTCCAGAAAACTAGAGAGGGTACCTCGGCTCTGAGTAAGCAACTTCTGAAGCGAGACCGATTCCCAAGAAAGGATTTAGCTGCCAGATCGGCAAAGAGACCTTCTCGGAAACATAGCCGAAGCACCTGCTCCGGCTTTCCGGGAGGGGGCATGTGATAGCCGAGGTGCCCATCAACGGCCGAGCTCCCAAATTTGGTGGAGTACTGACTTCGGCGAGGGAAACTACCAGCCGAGGTCAGAAGGATACACGATCCCTCTGGCCTAGTATAGGGAATTCGCTCCGTCAGGCAATGACAGGACCAACCTCGGTAGAAAGGTCGAACCCTCTTCTGAAACAGAAGTACCCCTCGGGGGAACCATCCTCGGGAAACATATGCCCCGAGACGTTAGAGTAACCTTGGAAGGTACGAACGAAGCATTTAAGGAGCCTTTGACACCTCTCCATAAAGTCTTCTCCCAAATACATTTTGACACGCTATCACTGGGACACGCCATCAGAGGGACGCCTCGATATGACGCCCTCGGAATGACTAGGCTGTCAGAGCAGCGACTTTAGCTGAGATACACGTCCCTTCGCTCCCGAAAAAGCAGGGATCGCATCCCGGCGTACACGTGTCATAATCTGGGACGGCATCTATAGGGAAATGGCTTCTGCACGCCTCTTGTATAAAATACCCAGAAAGCGTTCTAAAAAGGGTAAGATGAAAAGTTCCCTTTGGATACAAAAAAGAGCACATAATCCAGCTACGTGAAAATACTGACTTGGGCGTCGGAGGTTCCTCCCCCGGAATTCACATCGGGGACCTCCTAACCTGTGTTTTTCTAAAAAGCGTTTCAGGTATCCTCCACTGGGGAATTTCCTCTCAAAGTATTCTCCTCCATCAGAAGCACTCTCTGCTCTTACAATGACACACGATGAAGCCGTCGTAGGCCATCAGCTATTGATGTAAAAAAAAATTCCTTGATTTTCCCTAAGTATGTAGTTGATAATGGACTGAAGGAAACAGGGGGTTAAATGGCTAGAATGATACAGTTTGTTGGAGGAAGTTTGGGTGCAGTGGCTGGAATTTTTGAACCTAGTGAGAATGCTTAATGTGTGGAAGCCAAAACTAGGACTTGTGCTAGTGTTTCTCTTCTTTGCTGCCATGGTGTGCATAAATGTGAATATGTGTGTTATGGTTAGACCAATATGCATGTATTTACATAGTGATCAAGAGGGTCACTTGAGTATGTACACTAGGGATGTTGTTCTGATGACCTACAGGACAGACCAATCCAGGGAGTTTAAATGCACAGTTTTGGCACCATAATTGGATTATCTCGGAGTGGGTAACAACTTCTTTAGAATGAAATGGAAACATTGAAAACTTCTTTGGAATCAAAACACTCACAACTAGTTTGGAATGGAGACATCCACAATCTTTTTGAAATAGAAACATTCGCAACTGTTTTATAATGAAATATAAACATTCATAACATGTTTGGAATAAAAACATTCACAACCTGCTCGGAATGCAAACATTCACAACTAATTTTAGATTAGAAACATTCGCAACTTGTTTAGATTGAAATAGAAACATTCACAACTTGTTTGGAATGGAAACATTCATAACTTGTTTAGATTGAAATAGAAACATTCACAACTTATTTGGCATGGAAACATTCACAACTTGTTTAGGATAGAAACACTCACAATTTCTTTGCAATGGAAACACTCACAGCTTGTTTAGAATGAAATGGAAACATTCACAACTTGTTCAGAATGAAACGAAAATATTCACAATTTCTTTCGCACAGAAACATTCACAACTTGTTTAGAATGAAATGGAAAAATTCAAAACATATTTGGGATGGAAAGATTCTCAAATTGTTTAGGATGAAATGAAAACTTTCACAGCTTGTTTGGAATAGGAACATTCACAAAAAGTTTGGAATAGAAACATTCACAACTTGTTTGAATTAGAAACAATGATAACTATTTTGGAAAAGAAACAATCACAAATTGTTAACAATGAAATGGAAACATTCATAACTTGTTTGGATTAGAAATATTCACAACTTGTTTGGAATGGAAACATTAACAACTTATTGAGAATGAAATGGAAACATTCATAACTTGTTGAGAATGAAATGGAAAGATTCAAACTTTTTAAGAATGAAATGTAAACATTCACAACTTGTTTGGAATAGAAATATTCACAACTTGTTTGGAATGGAAACATTCACAACTTGTTTTGAGTAAAATTAACACACTCACAACTAGTTTAGAAAGAAGACATTCATAACTTGTTTAGAGTGAAATGGAAAGAATCAGAAGAATAGAAACATTCACAACTAGTTTGGAATGGAAACATTCACAACTTGTTTAGAATGAGATGGAAACATTCACAACTTGCTTGGATTGGAAGCATTCGTTACTTGTTCCAAATGCGAACATTCATAACTTGCCTAGAATGAAATGTAAACATTCACAACTTGCATAGAATGAAATAAAAGCATTCACAACTTGTTTGGAATGGAGACATTCAGAACTTGTTTGGATTGGAAACATTCATAACTTATTTGGGGTAAAAACATTCACAACTTGCTTGGAATGCCAACATTTCAAGGTTGCTTAGATTGAAATCAAAACTTCATAACTTGTTTTGAATGCAAACATTAACAACTTCTATAGAATGGAATGCAAACATTAACAAGAATAGAAACATTCACAACTACTTTGGAATAGAAATATTCACAACTTGTTTAGAATGAAATGGAAACATTCAAAACTTGTTAGTAATAGAAACATTCACAACTTGTTCTAAATGGAAACAATCACAACTTTTTTTGAATGTGTAGGGTTTCGGGAGCCAAACAAGCATGCATAATTTAACTGAAACCCTCTAGGATCCAAGTGAAAAAGGGTAAACCAGGTGTTCAAAAATTTTTGTAACTAATTTCGGTTGAGATCTCTCACCCAACTGTAAAGTCGAGTCACAAAACCTGAACAGTTGATGTGTTTAATATCTTTATGGTATCCACACGAGCCTCTCAGGATCACTACACTTCCACCATGTCCTGGTAGATGCATTTCTCTTACGCTCGCAGTCCTAGCTTGCATCTTTCAGGGAATTGCAGGAGAAGAGTGTGGTTGTCATTTTGGGAGGCCAAGGCAAAGCAGCAAATTTCTTACTAAAAGTTGTATTTATAGTGAGACTCAGCTTCTAGGCCTAATGGGTTTCAAAGCCCTATTCCAATTAGGCTTTAATTTCGAGCTTAATAATGGCTTAACTTCTGGGTTAATTGTTAACACAAAATTATCATCAAACCATAACCCAAATAATTAGCCCATGCACTCTAATAATTCAAATAGCTCTTTATGTGTGACCCAATAGGCTCTTACCATGTTGGCAATGATCATAAATCACATGGTAAGAGCATAAGCAATGAGCGGTGTCTAGCAACACATCATTGCTGCCCAAGTGACAAGATTATTGGTGATTCGATTAAACCTTTTTGAGCATTACCCATTTATGCCATTGTCCATTTGTCCAAGATATCAAGACTAGGCATGAGGCATGGAATGTTTCACTCTCACATAGCCCAATCTTTGGTTTCTTCATTACCAAGTAGACTAACTTAAATTAATGACATTTATATCGTATATCAACTCATTCGAGCAAGGCCATGCATTTTCTAGGTCTCACTTTATCAAGGGACCCGAAGATATCACTCTTGTTGCATAGGAGGGACAAATCCCATCTTGATCATACAAATACCTCTGCATGATATGTGAGATACCCAATGACCTCCTTCAAGTTCACTCAGTTACGAGCAAGAAAGGGAACTATCAAAGTATGTGACTCATATGTAAGGAACCTTGATGACCATAGGTCAAAGGACTGCATATACCACGATCAGTATGAGAACCACTTATGACACTCATATAACGATCCATGTAGCGTTCTCATGCTGGGTTGGTCCAATACACAAGTTCTCCAACTTGTACCAATATGTAGACTACATATCCCATATTACTCTCCACATATGCTAGTCGTTGTGTATTATTGTAACCTGCTCCACAATAATACTAGAGTAGGGACATTTGAGAATATCATTATTCTATGGTTACAATTATGTTTATTACATTACGTAGAAACAAAACAACAAATGTAATTGCTGGATTAATGCCTTAATAAAATATCATGACTTATTGTGCAAAAACACAATCATCTCATGATTGGCTTTTGGGCACAACACTAACAGAATGAGTTGGAAACAATCACAAATTATTCAAAATCAAAACATTTAGAACTTGTTTACAATGAATTGGAAACACTCAGAACTTCTTTAGAAAAAAATGAAAACATTCAAAACTAGTTGTAAGTAGAAATTTTCACAACTAGCTAATTGAAATGGAAAGATTCATAACTTGTTTAAAGTGAAATGGAAACATTCACAACTTGTTTAAAGTGAAAAAGAAACATTCACAGCTTGTTTGGAATGGAAACATTCACAACTTGTTTAGAGTGAAATAGAAACATTCACAACTTATTAAGAATGGAAACATTCACAACTTTTTTACAATAAAATAGAGACATTCATAACTTGTTTGGAGCAGAATCGTTCACAACTTGTTTGGAAAAGAAACATTCAAAACTTGTTTAGAGTGAAATGGAAACATTTACAACTTGTTTGGAATAAAAACAATCACAACTAGTTTGGAAGGGAAGCATTCACATTATGTTTGAAATAAAAACATTCATAACAACTTTGGAATGGAAACATCCACAACCAGTTTAGAATAAAATGGAAACATTTACATGTTATTTTAATTAGAAATATTCACAACTTGTTCACAATGGAAACAATCACAACTTGTTTAAAATGAAATGGAAATGTTCACAACTTATCTAGAATGAAATGGAAGCATTCACAACCTGGTTGGAATAGAAAACTTTACAACTTGTTTGAAATGGAAACATTGACAACTTGTTTGGAATAGAAAAATTCACAACTTGTTTGGAATGGAAACATTGACAACTTGTGTGTAATAGAAACATTTAAAACTTGTTTGGAATGGTAACATTCACAACTTGTTCAAAATGAAATAGAAACATTCATAGCTTGTTTAGAATTTAAATATTCACAACTTATTGAGAATGAAATGGAAACAGACAAAACTTGTTTGGATTAAAAGTACTCAAAACTTGTTTTCAAAGTAAACATTCACAACTTGTTTAGAATGAAATGGAAACATTGACACCTTTTCTAGAATAAAATGGAAACTTTCACAAATATTTTGGAATGGAAACATTCACAAGTTGTTTAGAACTCAAAGGAAACAATCACAACTAGTTTGGAATGAAAACAATGCAACTTGTTTTGATTGAACATCAAAGATTCACAACTTGTTTGGAGTAGAAACAATCACAACTTATTTGGAATAGGAATATTCATAACTTCTTGGGTATAGAACCATTCAAAACTTGTTTGGATTGGAAACATACACAACTTGTTGAAAATGAAAAGGAAACATTCACATCTTGTTTGGCTTAGAAACATTCACAACTTGTTTGGAATGGAAACATTTAGAACTCATTTAGAATGAAATAGAAACATCCACAACATGTTTGGAGCAGAAACATTCACAACATGTTTTGAGTGGAAACATTCACAACTTCTTTCAAATGAAATAGAAAGTCACAGCCTATTTTCAATGAAATGGAAACATTCACAACTTGTTTAGAATAAAATGGAAACATTCATAACTTGTTTAGAATGGAAACATTCACAACTTGTTTGGAATGGAAACATATGGAAACAATCAGAACTTGTTAGCAATGGAAACATTCACAACTTCTTTAGAATGAAATGGATGCTTTCACAACTTATTTGGAATAGAAACATTCACAACTTGTTTGGAATGGAAATATTCATAGCTTCTTTACATTGAAATGGAAACTTTCACAACTAGTTTAGAATGGAAATATTCATAACATCTTTATAATTTAAACATTCACACTACTTTCAAACGGAAATATTCACAATTTTTTTAGCATGAAATGGAAACTTTAACACCTTGTTTGGAATGGAAAGATTCACAACTTGTTTAGAGTGAATTGGAAACATTCACAACTTGTCTGGAATGGAAGCATTCACAACTGGTTTAGTGTGAATGAGAAACTTTTGCAACTTGTTTAGAATAGAAACATTCACAACTTGTTTAGAATGAAATGCAAACATTCACAACTAGTTTGGAATAAGAACAATCATAACTAGTTTAGAATGATACGAAAACATTTAAAACTTGTTCGGAATAGAAACATTCACAACTTGTTAAGTATGAATTGGAAAGATTCATAACTTATTTGGATTAGAAATATTCATAACTTTTTTGGAGAAGAAATATTCACAAATTGTTTACAATGAATTGGAAACATTAACAACTTGTTTGGAATGGAAACATTCACAACTACTTTAGGGTGGATACATTCATAATTTGTTTGAAATGGAACCATTCACAACTTTTTTTGAATAAAATGGAATTAAATGGAAACTTTCACAACTTGTTTGGAATGGAAACATCCACAAATTGTTTAGTATAGAAATATTCACAACTTATTTTGTTATAGCCTTCCTAGCGGAATGCTCGATGAGGAAGGTAAGTTCCAGAATCCTTAGCTTAAATACCTTGATTAGAGGTGAATTGGCAAAATCAAGTAAGTTATTGAAGGTTTGGTAGGTTCCAAGTGACTTATGGCACTAGGGTTCCCCAAAGGGTGAAGTTGTCATTTTGCACCTTGAAGGGTCAAGACATATGTGGGGAGTAAAAATGATGTTTTTAAAACCAAAAGCCCAAGTTAGCTAAGTTTGCTAAAGTTTTTAATTGCGTAGTTAGTATTTTGGGGAAGGGGTAAGTTTGGAAAATTTTAGAAAGTTTGGGGCGGGCATGGCTTTTATTACTTAAGCTTGTGGAAAAAGTGGTTGTGGCACTTTTCTCACATCGCTACCACTTTAAATTCGTACCTCCATCCAACCCTCTCCAATTATTGCTCCAACTTCACCAAAATCATGATTTCTTCATGAAATTAGATGGGCTTTGGGTTTCCAAAGTCAAATGAAGCTTGCCTTACTCATTTTTCCATCATTTTAGAGCTTGGTGACATTTTTCTTGCTTGGGTTTGCTGAATTCATGAGGCAATTGCTTGCCCAAACTATTTCCACATTTTTTATGCTTTGGGAGCTCGGGTTTGGTTAGATTGCTGTAATTTAGTGCCATGAACCTTGTTTGTGCTTTTGAACCTAAGAAACCTAAGTGGAGCCTTTGTGCTTGAAGGTTGAAGCTTATGGTGCTTGATTCTTGCTAATTCTTATGTAATTGAGGTAAGGGATTTATGATTGATGCACATTTGATGCCATTTATAGCTTGTTTTCTTGTTAAATTCAAGTAGTTTGAGGAATGGCATTTGTTGGTGGATGGTGATGAACATGTGTGGACGATTGAGGTTTTGATGATTTGTTTGTTTTTTATGGACACCATAAGATTGGTTTAAATGGTGCATTGTGGCCTAGTGCATGTGTACATGAAGGTTTGATGCATTTCAAGGCATCCCTAGGGCTGTTAGAAGGCCCTAGAGGGCCCCAAAGTAGCTATGCGACCAAATATGGATTCTTTGGGCATGAAGTAGTTAGGGATGTATCGCCAAGGGTTAACGGCGGGTCACAAAGATTTTTATCAAAACTCTAGGGGATTTTGAACTATGGCTACGCATATTCATTCTTTGGCAATATGTCACCAATAGCTTTGACACCCGGTAGTATTTTTAGTATAACTTTTCGGTCAAGTGTCCAATTAAGGCGATTTTAGATTCATTGTGAAGCTAAGAGGGAGTAATATCATCTCCATGCCATCAATAAGCCTGTAATTACCTAGGTTTCAAGTTATTTAAGTTCAAAATGAAGGCATGTTTGTCCACAATAGAGCACCATTAGTTAGGTCCAAGGTTTAGTACCATCGAAAGCCTAATTGGGCCTTTGGATTATAGGCTCCAATGTGGGAACCTTAGTGCACCTAGGAGGGTTCCAAAGAACCTAGTAATTGAGTCCAACCAAGATCATTGCCATTCCACTAGTGTGAACAAAGTAATGGTGGATAGTGGAGCACCATGGATGAAGGCTTAATGCACTTGTGGCCTAGCCAAGTTGTGACCTAAGGCACAAGTGAAAGCTTAGTGCATCCTTGGTAGGTTAAATGATGAAGATTAGTACCATGGTGGTCTAAGTGAGCTTATTAGCTCAAGATACCAAGTAGGAGCCTAGTACACCTACTTAGGTGGAGGCTTAGTATACAAGTGACTTTAGCAATTCTAAAGACTTGAGGCACTATGTGGAGGCCTAGTACACCAAGTGAATTTCCTAGAACTCAAGCAAAGAGCATCCACCAAGTTCACATGCACAACAACCAAAAGAAGGTTAATTTTCTGCATCAATAAGCTAAGGCTTACTAAAAGTGAGTTAGTAGCCAGAACTCGCTAGGCATAAAGCAATACATATGAAAAGAGTAAGATGAGGAGAAGTCCCAAGGGACTTAAATGTATGTGCATATGTTAGTGCTTAGACTACAAATGTTCATAATAGATATCATATATTATGCATATATATGTCCTCTGTATTTTTCTTGCAAGTTGAAGGATCCCTTGTTGAGAATCCTTGATTCTCACTCTCTTACCTTTTGTGGTGCAATTTTGGGTATCATTGAGCCAGCAACCGTTGAGGGTTGTTTAGCTATGCTCGTGAGTAGGTATATTGTCTATTTGAATCTTTATGATTCTACTTTGTGTTTCACTTGTTGGTTAAGTTATGGTACTAACTATAATCGTGTTTTTAGCCAATAGAGACTAGTAAAGCACAAGGGAGGGCTTTGGAGCTTGCCACTAGAAGTTGCTTTAAGGTTGAAGCTTAGTTATGGATCTTAGTAGTGTTGCTCATTGTATAGTTCTCATACAATAGTTTGCCTCCACTGTTCACGTACGAGCTGTCTATTATAGAGTCACTCTTGGGTGTGAGCATAGTCTACTTTTGCTTGGATGTTCACATGTGATTGATTTTGTGTAGTTAACCTCATAAATGCTTTGCATGCATTGATAATTTTGATGTTCATTTTTAGTGAAATGCCATGGCAATGTTTTAAGTTTCATTTCTTTATTTTATGGATCAAGTCAAAGCACAAACACATGCACGATTGCTTAGTAAGATTAAATAACTAGAGGTATAAAGGTCTTAACTAGTGTGCACTTAACGGATTAGCCAATTGTGACTAGTGTACACATGATCCCATAGGCCTCATGGGGAGGCCTATGAGGAGCCGTGTGAGTTTGGTATAAGAGCTCGGTCATGGTCATTGGAGGCTAGGAACTAAGATCAAGTGAATTGTCATTATGCTAGGGTAGTTAGTATTAACCAACATCTATGGGTTGTCATCTACCTTTGACTGCAGGAAGCAATTGTGAAATTGGGTCAGGTTTGCTTTCTGATGCTAAAGTCTAGGAATGGATCTTAGTAGTGTAGTATGTCAATGTTAGGGTAGTTGGTTTTGCTTACTACAAGGTAGGGCAACACCTTGGTGCAATTAGTTGGCATGTGACCACCATCCTACGAAGTTGTTTTGAACCTGACATGAGGTAGGCAACATGATTTATAGGAATATGAAGTCATGGAATCCTCTAAGGTGGGGAGTACCACTAGAATAGGTGGATTAATCCAAAATTTCCAAAACTTGTACCTACCAACTTGAATGGGTTAAAAAAAACTAGAAAGAGCTAAGGTTGCACTGACCTAAGTGATAAACACTTGGTCATGTAGTCTAGAATGCAACAAGAGTAACACTCTCGTACTTTTCCATTGAGAGTTAGAGCTGGGGGCCAAGTTCCCCATGGTGTTGAGCTAGCATATGATGGTGCCAGACATTCATCAAGGTAGGCACCGGCAAGTGGTGTAGGATGCAGCAACTCTCAAAAGAGAGTTAGATGAGCTGAAGACATGAGACTGCAAGCGGGAGGTTGGTCCATCCAATGTAGTAGGAGCATGGGTGTCACGCCCATAGTGTGAAAGTTGACGTAAGATCTAAAAAGAAGAACGGGTCATGTAAGAGAATGGGCATATGCCGAGGATACAAAAATTACATGGTTCTTGTGATGCACCTAGGAAATGTTGCTAACAGTCTGCTGGCCATCAAACTAGTCTTATATTTGGGCTTGGTTAAGTTAAGTCTAGCCTAGGAAGTTTCTCCCCAATAGCTATTGCCACAAGGTGTCTACATAGTGGACTAGAGTAGTAGTTTGAGCTTAACTTGGCCAATAAAGTGGTTAGAGTGGGCAGCCACTAGGAGGATGTGAGAGGTAGCCATAGTGAACTTGCGGGCAGGTAAGTGACTAGTGTGAGGTAAATCTTTAACCTTTCACTAGTAGTCTTATTACTTTGTTGGAGTTTTGGCTTCAGTTTTCTAGTATAGTTTTATTTTGACAGGTTCGGTAGTAGTTTTGAGTAGGGTTAAAGGCTAACCCAAGTGCATTAAGAACCTAATGATGCACCAAGTATTAGGTTAATACCTAGGACCCAACAACCCACTTGCAAGTGCGTGAAAGCATATAGGTAGAGGAATAAATGCCTTAGATTGGAAGCATTCTAGAGTTCCATAGGTTGTCTTCTTGCATGAGTTTGTCTAGTAGCCTAGTTGATAGTGAATGACAAGCTAGTTAGATGGATAAGTTCCTTAGAGTAACCAAGCAAATGGAGCAGTTCAGTCAGATGCCGCAAAAGTAAGTAGGTAAGTTTTTATTTTGTTTTTAACCACTGAATGTAGGAGGTAACTGTGGAAGGAATGAAGGTGCAAGGAACTCAACCAGGGCTGAGTAGATGGATGGGTTTATTCATCTGCTAACTATAAACCGTAGGGTTAAGCTGGTAGGAGTATGTTCATTGCTAGTGTTTGGCTTGATTGCGAGAAGATAATAAGAGGACCTGAACAATAGGAAGGAATTCCATGGACTAGGGGATAGTGAGTGACTTGAGCTCATCATCCTAAGGTTAAGTAGGATCAAGGACCACCGAGTTAACTTGTTGAAGAAAATAGACTCAGCTAGTGAAACTAACCAAGTAGGTAAATGACTAAGTCCTAAGCGGAACTGAGGATGTTTTGGTGATCACTTGATGTTTTATGTTAGTGCCAGTAAATCAATGGAACATTGAATTGTCAGTTTGGAATTGGCTAAGTGATGCTAGAAAGAGGAAGTTTTACTTTAACCCTACGGGGTAGCGTATAAGGAGCACCTGTGTGGGAGAGTTCACTACAACAAGTCAAGAGTCGACTCACAAGCAGCCACAAGGTGAAGTAATCTCCGCCTAGTTAAGTGTCACACCTAATAATCAAAGTGGCAGGTCCAGTAAAGGTATACTTATGCTCAGGCATTTGTTTTATGCCTCCTGTAGTTGTCATGTTAACCAAAGTAGGAAGAAGTCAACAATTGGAAGCCTAGTTATTGAGGATATTGGTTGAGGCTAGAGGTAAAGCGTTTCATGTGACCTTAGTGCCTTTTTGGTTCATGATTTGTGAGATTGTTCGAGGCTAATGGGCAGGCTCACAACTCCTGGGCATAAAACTAGTCCCAAGGTGCATAATTGGATCACTAGGTGGAGTTGTAGGGGATGAGCCACCCAAGTGATTTTCCATTGCCAACCACCTCCTGATAGTTAACTAAAGCTAGTTCTCCCACCAAGCAAGTTGAGTGGACATGGTGAAGTTGAGGCTACATCTTTCTGATGTGAGGTCAGCATAGTGTAGTTATGGTCTAGTAGTTGAACATGGACAATGGAGATGGTTCTTTGTAACCGTAGTTTAAGTGAGAAATGGTTCTCATGGAGATGCTTGTTAGTGTTAGAGGCCAAGAGGCCTGAGATGTGGTTGAGGACTCAGTAATATTGGAGGCACATTCGAGCCTAGTGATGGAGGCCAAGGTGTCTAGTTTCCTACCAAATAAAGGGCACCTAGGTTACCCTAGGATTGGGTAGTACCTTGTGTCTCGACTAAGGGCCCTATAAGTGCTTCAAGAGCAGAGCAAGTATTGATGGCTACAAAGTAAGCATACGAAGGACACACTTGAGAAGCTAATCTTACATATGTAAGGCATTGGGCTCTCTATGCTGGGAAGTGAAGAGATTGAGTGTGTAGGCTTCGGTCACCCAGGATACTGTAAGTGGAGAAGCTGAAGCATCAAGACCTTCAACTTGGGTAACCTATCCATAGCTAAATCACTAAGGCTTAGGTGGCCTAAGCTGAAGGGGCATGTATATGGCCTAAGGACTGCTAGTTGCTTAGAGGTCTTGGCATTCATGCCAGAGAAGTTTCTCTTGTAGGCATCTGGGTGTAAGAGGATCCGGAGTATAGTAGGATCATCATGCTTCGGCAGTGTATGGGCACCCAGCCCAGTCCACCCGTATGCTTGAATCCTAGAGGCCATCTAAGTGGAGCATTTTGAAGACTTGTACTCTAGGGTGGACTGGGACTTGTAACTCCCAGTAGTGCACTAATTTGGAAGAGCTCTAAAGTATAGTGGAGCTTGAAGCAGAGTATGCCTTAGGGGTGCTAGTAGTATGTATGGCAAGGCCATAGTATACTAATGACACACTTAGTCTAGTGAATTTTAGCAGTTGTCGGGTACCAAACCAAGAGTAAGGACTGACTATGCAATAGTTAGTGGACAAGTTTCATACTTGTTAAGCTAGTTTGCACTATGGATTTTGGTATCTAGCAATAGGTGTTGAACCTATAGTGGAATTTTGTTTTAGTGTGAGAGTTAACTGACAAGTTGAACATGTTAAGTTAGCTTACAATAGTAGATTTTAGCACAGAAGAAATAGTGAGTGAAGGAGGTTTGTTGGTGCCAAGATTTTAGTTAGATCCTAACAATGTAAGATTAATGGATAGGCTTCCAAAAGCTTGTTAAGCTATCTACACTAGAGGACTTAGCACAGAGTTTGGTGTAGAGGATTCACGATCACTAGATTAGTTAGGACAACTTAGAGTAGTTAGGTATCCTTTAGTAGTATCATGTGCTAAAGGTAAGGTTAGGGTAAGGTGAGGAGAACTGTGAACAATAATCAGACTACAATGAGGAGTGAACAAAAAAAATGGCATTGGCCATAGTACCTATACGAGACAGGGCATGTCCCAACTGCCTTAAGCGTATTAGTTGAATGGGTCGGGTAGTTCAATGACAAGTGGGTTGTTGTTGTAGCGTCACCTACCCTGAATGGGGCCTCCAAGGAAGACTACAAAAGTGGAGTCTTGCACTAGTTGTAGTTGGCGAGTTAATTACTTGTCTTATTTGAAGAAATTTCATGCATCTACTTATTAACCTAATTTGCATTATGCTTGCACTTTCTTTGACTTGAATTTCACTTAAAGAAAATGAATCAAAAACATTGTTGGCATTTATAAAACATATGCAAAATATAAGTCAAAGCATAAAAGGTAAGTATGTTTACTACAAGTAATAACCATGCTTGTGCATCATTACATATGTAAAGACTAAGCACATGCCCAAAAGCATTTGAAATACAACTCAACCTAGAGACCTGGGAAGCCAAACTAGCATACATATGTAGACTAAAAGACTACTACTAAGATCCATGGTCCACTATGTGCATTCTTATGCCACTAGCCTCTGCGTAGGCGCAAAATAACTATAGTTAGCACAAGCAACTTAACCATTAAAACTAGAATCAATAACTAATTCACTAGGTGGTTTAACTATTTGCAAACCACTAGCTTGGCAATGACCTATGGTCACCAACTGTGAACATATGAAATCTACACAACAATACTAAAGGGAGTGAGGATGTAAAGATTCCTAGTATTGGATTTGGGTACCTGCAAACAAAAACTTGAGGACACTCATATACATATAATATATGAAATCTTCTGCGGGCCCAATGCAGTATAAGGGCTAACATAGGCACATATATCTGAGTCCCTTGGGACTTTCCCTTATCCCAGTCCTCTCATGGGTGCCAGCCTTATGCTTAGGGAGTTCTTGGCCCCTAACTTGCTCTTAGCAAGCCTTGGCTTCTTGATGTCCTAGTAAGTTAAGCTCACTGTGTAGCCTTCCATTTGTTCTTGTATGGGTGAACATGGTGGATGCTCCTTGCTTGAGTTCCAAGAAATTCGCTAGGTGTACTAGGCTCACAGTGCCTTAAGCCATTGGCTTACTTAGGCCACTACGGTACTAAACCTCCACCCAAACAGGTGCACTAGGCTCCGACTTGGTGTCTTAAGCTAATAAGCTAACCTATACCACGAAGCTACTAAGCCCTGCCATTAAACTTACAAAGGATGCACTAAGCTTCCACTTGTGCCTCAAGTCACAGCTTCGCTAGTCCACAAGTGCACTAAGCCTTCATCTGTGGTGTTCCACTATTCACCATTACTTGGTTCACACTATTATGGTAAGATTGCTGTGGATGGACTCGACATATACACTAAGGTTTCTAATTAGTGTTCCAAACCTTAAGTCTTCAACTAGACCACCAATGGTGCTAAACCCCTTTGACCTTCCTAATGGCCCTACTATAATGCATGAAACTTCTTCCAAATTATCTACCATCATGCTTTCTTTACACTCAAGAAGACTTCATTAACTACCTAGAGCTTTATGGAGCCATAGGAGGTACTAAGGCACCATTAGTCACCTTCCAACCCAAGTCCCCTTAGGCACTCTTAGCCCCTTCATTTGGAAATAAATTAAAAATAGCCTCGGTAGATTTGGGCCTATTTGAAAGCATGTAATTGTAGCTCTTCCTCTTAGCTTCATGTACAATATTGAATCATTTCAATCAGACATATGAGCAAAAACTTATGGCAAAAATACTATAGCATGTCAATGCTGTTGGGCTCTCAACAACTCATTGTCGGGAGTGGTGATGTACTGCCAACGACTTCAACTCTCGGGTTCAAAACATGCCCTGTTTCTATGCCTTGTGTCCATACACACTTTGGGGGTGTCAAACACCTCCCAAACATCCAAGGAAAGCTTCTACATGTTCCAACCTTAGCTTACTGATTTACACAATACCTTTCCTTGGTTGTTGCGCAGGTGACCATGGTGGATGCTCCTTGCTTGCGTTATAAAAAACCCACTAGGTGTACTATGCCTCCACATAGTGCCTCAAGTCATTAAACTTGGCTAGGCCATTTGATTACTAAGCCTATAACTAAATAGGTGCACTAAGCTCCCACTTGGTATCTTGAGCTAATAAGCTCAACTAGAACCACTAAGGTATTAAGCGTCACCATTTAACCTACAAAGGATGCACTACGCTTTCACTTGTAACTCAAAGCACAACATTGCTAGGCCATAAGTGCACTAAGCCCTCACCCATGGTGCTCCCCTATCCATCATTACTTGGTTCAGACTAGTGGTGCAGAATGACCATGGTTGGACTAAAGTAAACTAGACCTTAAAGGCCTACTAGTTGCAGTAAGGTTTCAGAACAACACTGTGTGGCTAATAGCGTGGCTAGGTCACCGATGGTACTAAACTTTTCAGTCAAGGTAATGATACCTAGTTGTCATACTTTGTTAACTAGTTTTCTTACTTATGGTGGAAGTAAGCGTGAAACTCAAGAAAACTCCTAGGTCTCAGAGGAGTTTCGGAAGACTTAGAGTACCCTCGGAATGTTTAGACCCTAAGGTACCCTAAGAACCCACTTAGGTCTTCCCTGGAGCTCCTTAGCAAAATTGGAAAATTTCAGTCATTAAGCCTGTGGCGTCACCACAGTTGTCAACATGCCACCTATTTTTTGAGGTATTGGTGATGTGTTGTGGGAATTGGCCTGTGAAATACCCAAAAAGTTTCTAGTTTTGCTGTTATGAACTTTGGATATTTTCTAAACATATTAAACATGCATAGACAACCTTCAAACTTCATATGCATGTAGTACATGTTGTAGAGACCACAACTAACCATCATAAGCCTTCCTATGATGCATTATAACATCATTCGAATAATCATAAACCTCATAGTCCACGATAATCAAACCTGTCTGCTAACTAGTGCTATTGCCAAAGCTACTTGATTTCACCAAGGAATCACACTCCAATAGCATTAATCAAACTTAAAATCACAACTCCCTTACCTTAATTAACCTTGAACTAGGAACCATCAAGCACCACAAGCCAAGAACTTCAACTTCCAAAGGATTAACTAAGGTTCCCTAGGTTCCAACCAAAATACAAGGCATATGGCACTAAATTAACACCAACCCAACAAAACCCAAGCTTGATTAAGCTCAAGAAACAAGAAATTAACATGGGCAAGAAGGTACCTCATGAAATCAACCATGCCCAAGCTTGGAAAATGCCACCAAGCTCCAAAACGATGGAAAAACAAGCCAAACAAGCTTCATTTGACTTGGGTAGCACAAAAGCCTTCCAATTTCATGAAGGAATCTTGGCTTTGAATAGGATTTGCAAGGGATTGAGAGGAAGGAGAGGGGCTATGAACATGGATGGAAAATGGATGAATAGTGGCAAAAATTTGCCCCCAAATGTGTTTTAAACACAAATCCTCCCCCTCCCACAAAACCTTTTAAAAAGTTGCAAATTCACCCCACCTTCAAAAGTAACCAGGTAATTAGAAACTTTGGGAAACTTTTCTAACTTGGGCTTTGGTTTTAAAAACATCATTTTACTTTTGGGATGTGCCTCGACCCTTCGAGGTGGAAAATGACCATTTTACCGTTGGCTAACCTAGTGCCATAAACCACTTGGAACCAACTAACCATTAGATAACTTACTTGATCTTACTAATTCACCTCTAATCAAGGTATTTAAACTAGGGATTTATGAACTGACCTCACCCACAGAGCATTCTACTATGAGGGCTATAACATTCTCCCCACCTTGGAGAATTTGGTGCTCCAAATTTAATCTCCCCAGCTTAAGACACTATACTAGGATACGGTGCCAACATATCTCGACCAAACCTACCAAGAGGTGTTGGTCACACAACTATTGGGTTTCGGGAGCCAAACAGCACAGCGGAATTTAACTGAAACCTTCCAGGATCCAAGTGAAACGGGGTAAACCGGGTGTTCGAAAATTTTCATACCTAATTTCGGTTGAGATCTCTCACTCAAATGTATAGTCGAATCACAAAACCTGAACAGTTGACGTGTTCAAGCTCTCTATGGTATCCACACGAGCCTCTTGGGGTCACCACGCTTCCACCACGTCCCGACAGATGTGTTTCTCTTGCGCTCGCAGTGCTAGCTTGCGTCCTCCAAGGAATTGCAAGAGAAGAGTGCGACTGTCCTTTTGGGAGGGTAGGGCAAGGAGAGCTATGAATTTCTCACTTAAAAGTTGTATTTATAGTGGGACTCAACTTCCAGGCCTAATAAGTTTCAAAGCCCTAATCCAATTAGGATTTAATTTCGGGCTTAATAATGGCTCAACTCTTGGGCCCATTATTAATACGAAATTAAAGTGAAACCATAACCCAAATAATTAGCCCATGCACTCTAATGATCCAAATTGCTCTATGTGTGCGACCCAATAGGCTCTTATCACGTTGGCAATGATCATAAATCACATTTATGATCATAAGCAATGAGCGGTGTCTAGCAACACATCATTGCTACCCAAGTGACAAGATTGTCGATGATTCGACTAAACCTTTATGATCATCACCGATATATGCCATTGTCCCTTTGTCCAAGATATCAAGACTAAGCATGAGACATGGAATGTGTCACTCTCGTATAGCCCAATCTTTGGTTTCTTGATTACTGAGTAGACCAACTTAAACTGATGACATTGATATCGTATATCAACTCATCCGAGCATGGCCATGCATTTTCTAAGTCTCACTTTATCAAGGGGCCCGAAGATATCACTCCCGTTACATAGGAGGGACAAATCCCATCTTGATCATACAAATCCCTCCGCATGATATGTGACATACCCAATGACCTCCTTCAAGTTCACTCAGTTACGAGCAACAAAGGAAAGTATCAAAGTATGTGACTCACATGTAGGGAACCTTGATGATCTTAGGTCGAAGGACTACATATACCATGATCACTATGAGAATCACTTATGACACTCATATAACGATCCATGTAGTGTTCTCATGGTGGGTCGGTCCAGTACACAAGTTCTCCAACTTGTACCCATATGTAGACTACATATCTCATATTAGTCTCCACATATGCTAGTCGTTATGTATTATTGCAACCCGCTCCACAATAATACTAGACTAGGGACGTTTGAGAATATCATTATTCTAGGGTTACAATTATGTTTGTTAAGTTACGCAGAAACAAAACAACAAACATAATTGCTGGATTAATGCCTTAATAAAATATCATGACTCAATGTGCAAAAATACAATCATCTCATGATTGGCCTTTTGGGCACAACACTAACAATCTCCCACTTGCACTAAAAGCCAATCATCCATGTATCTAATACCGATGGACCTAGAATGGCTATCATGCTTCTGCTGCGTAAGGGGCTTTGTCAGTGGATCAGCAATGTTGCTGTCTGTCGAAGTCCTGCATATCCTTACATCACCCCTCTCGATGATCTCCCTGATGAGATGATAGCGTCGGAGTATGTGTTTGGATCGCTGGTGAGATCGAGGTTCCTTAGCCTGTGCGATTGCTCCATTGTTGTCACAATAGAGCTCTATCGGGTCGGCAATGCTTGGAACCACTCCAAGTTCAGTGATGAACTTCTTGATCCAAACTGCCTCCTTTGCAGCATCAGAGGCGGCAATGTACTCAGATTCTGTTGTAGAGTCAGCTACTGTCTCTTGCTTTGAACTCTTCCAGCTCACAGCACCACCACCAATACAAAACACATAACCAGATTGCGATCTAAAATCATCCTTATCGGATTGGAAGCTTGCATCGGTGTAACCCCTTACAACGAGCTCATCTTCACCTCCAAAGACCAAGAATGCATCCTTAGTCCTTCGTAAGTACTTAAGGATGTTCTTAACAGCTGTCCAGTGACTCTCACCGGGGTTCGATTGGTACCTACTCATCATGCTCAAAGCATATGAGACATCAGGACGAGTACATATCATGGCATACATGATAGATCCAATTGCTGAGGCATATGGAATCTTACTCATGCGCTCTCTCTCCTCGGGTGTACTCGGACACTGAGATCTAGAAAGAGTGATACCATGTGACATGGGCAAGAATCCTTTCTTGGAATCTTGCATGCTAAACCTCTTTAGCACCTTGTCAATATATGTACTTTGACTTAGGCCAAGAAGCTTTCTAGATCTATCTCTATAGATCCTGATGCCTAACACATAGGCTGCTTCACCCAAGTCCTTCATAGAGAAACATTTCCCTAGCCAAGTCTTCACAGACTGTAGCTCAGGAATGTCATTCCCGATGAGTAGTATGTCATCTACATACAACACCAAGAAGACAATAGCGCTCCCACTAACCTTCTTGTAGACACAAGGTTCATCTTCATTTTTGATAAAACCAAACTCTTTGATTGCATCATCAAAACGAAGATTCCAACTTCGAGAAGCTTGCTTCAGTCCATAAATGGACCTTTGCAACTTGCACACTTTATTGGCATTCTCAGGAGTGACAAAACCCTCAGGTTGTGTCATGTACACATCCTCAAGTAGCTTTCCATTTAGGAATGCAGTTTTGACATCCATTTGCCATATCTCATAATCATAGTGTGCAGCAATAGCAAACAAAATTCGGATGGATTTAAGCATAGCAACTGGTGAAAAAGTTTCATCATAGTCAATACCATGAATTTGCTTGAAACCTTTTGCAACCAATCGTCCCTTAAAGGTAATCACATTACCATCCATGTCAGTTTTCTTCTTGAAAACCCATTTGCACCCTATGGGTTTTACCCCTTCAGGTGGGTCAACCAAAGTCCATACTTGGTTTTCATACATGGATTCCATCTCGGATTTCATGGCCACTAGCCACTTCTCAGAGTCAGGCCCCGACATAGCTTGTTGGTAGGTTGTGGGCTCATCCTGATCCATGAGCATCACATCACTAGTGTGAGTCATGAGAAATCCATATCTCTCGGGCTCACGCCGAATCCTACTAGACCTACGTGGGCTCTGTGCTACAGGAACAGACTCTTGAACAACATCTTGTGGTGTCTGTTCAGGTTCCATTTCAGGTTCGATGTCTCCTTGTTGTTCTTGAATTTCTTCAAGTTCTACTTTCCTCCCACTAGTTCCTTTAGAGATAAACTCTTTCTCCAAAAAGACACCAGTTCGAGCAACAAACACTTTTTGCTCAGAAGGATTGTAGAAATAGTAACCCTTTGTTTCTTTGGGATACCCAACAAAAAGGCATTTTTGAGATTTGGGCCCTAGTTTGTCAGAGGATTGACGTTTCACATAAGCGTCACAGCCCCAAATCTTCATAAAAGACAAATTGGGATGCCTCCCACTCCATATCTCATATGGTGTCTTTTGAACCGATTTAGATGGAACTCGGTTTAGTGTAAAAGCGGCTGTCTCTAGAGCATGTCCCCAAAAGGAGTTTGGAAGGTCAGCTTGACTCATCATAGAGCGAACCATGTCTAACAGAGTTCGATTTCTCCTTTCAGATACACCATTCCATTGAGGTGTACCTGGTGGAGTGAGTTGTGATACTATACCACACTCCTTCAGATAGTCAAGGAATTCTCGATCCAAGTACTCTCCACCTCGATCTGATCGAAGCACTTTGATACTCTTCCCGAGTTGATTCTCTACTTCATTCTTGAATTCTTTGAACTTTTCAAAGGATTCTGACTTGTGTCTCATGAGATACACATAGCCATATCTGCTGAAGTCATCAGTGAAAGTAATGAAGTATTGGAAACCTCCTCTAGCTTGTGTAGACATAGGGCCACATACATCACTATGTATGAGTCCTAGTAAGTCATTAGCCCTTTCACTTTGCCCTGTGAATGGGGCTTTGGTCATCTTGCCCAACAAACATGACTCACATGTCTCATATGATTCAAAATCAAATGAGTCCAAGAGTCCATCCTTATGGAGCTTGGATATGCGGGTCTCATTTATATGGCCCAAGCGACAGTGCCAGAGATAGGTCGGGTTTGAATCATTTAATCTGACCTTCTTGGTATTCACATTATAGATTGGATCTTCGAGGTCTAGAACATACAACCCATTGCTAAGTTGAGCACTACCATAAAAGATTTCATTCAAATAAATAGAACAACATTTGTCCTTTATTATAAATGAAAAACCTTTCTTGTCCAAACAAGAAACAGAAATCAAATTTCTAGTAATAGTAGGCACAAAATAACAGTTGTCTAATTCTAAAACTAATCCACTAGGTAAAGTGAGAACATAAGTCCCTACGGCTAAGGCAGCAACCCTTGCTCCATTTCCAACACGTAGGTCCACTTCACCTCGGGCCAATCTTCTACTTCTACTTAGATCCTGCACATTTGCACAAATGTGAGATCCACATCCAGTATCCAATACCCAAGATGAGGAAGTAGAAAAGTTAGCCTCTATAACAAGAATACCTGAAGTGGAAGTCTTACTTCCTTTTTCCTTAGCAAGTTCTTCAAGATAGAGCTTGCAGTTGCGCTTCCAGTGTCCAGGTTGCATACAATGGGTTGGGCCCTATCTCGTACAGGTACTCTGGCTAATGCCTTTTCTTGTGCTCACTCCTAACTATAGTTTGGTTACTATTCACTATCCTCCGCATTATACCCTAACCTTGCTTGGCCTGCACACCTTATTGTAATTTTTTTTCTTATTCTTGAAGACTATAGTACGGGCTCTCCCTACCTTTAGCACATTATACTATAAAGGACAGCTGACTACTCCAAGTTATCCCAACAAATCCAGTGATCACAAATCCTCCACCACAACCTCTATGCTAAGTCTTCTAGTGTAAGATAGCTTGACAAGGTTTAAAAGCCTATCCACTACACTTAGATGGATAGGGTTTTACTAAAAGTTTAGCACCAATAGACTTCCTTCACCCTCTCCTCTATGCCAAAACCCATTAGTGTATGCTAACTTAACAAGTTAAACTTGTCTGTTAACATTTACACTAAAAAAGTTCTATTCTAGCTTTCTTGCCTTTGCTCCTATGCCAAACCCTTTAGTGCAAGCTAGCTTAATAAGTACGAAACTTGTCCACTAACACTTACAAAGTTAGTTCCTTACCCTAGGATTGGTACCTGAGAACTCCAAATGATGAATAGACCAAGTGTGTCACTAGTGTACTATAGGCTTCCCACATACACCACTAGCACCCCTTGGTATACTCTACTCCAAGCTCCACTATACTCTAGGGCTCTTCCAAATGAATGAACTATCGAGAGTTGCAAGTCCTAACCCTCCCTGAAGTACTCTAATCCTTGCCTCAGATGGCCCCTATGCATCATGTATGCCAGTGCACTAGGTAGGAAACCCATACACCACCCAAGCATGATGATCCTACTGCTTTTGCTACTCCAAAGCCTTTTACGCCTGCATGCTTGCAAGAAGAAGCCTATCTAGCATGGGTGCCAAGACCTCCAAGTAGCTAGTAGCCCTTGGGCTTTATCTGTGCCCCCTCAGCTCAGGCCACCTAGCTCTCAATGATTTAGCTACTGATAGGCTATCAAAGTTGAAGGTCTTGACATTTCATTTGTTCCACTTAGAGTATTCTAGGTGCTCAAAGCCTACATGCTCAGTCTCTTCACTTTCTTGTACTTTGTGCATAGTACCCTACACATGCCTGATTAGCTCCTCGGGTGTGTCCTTTGTGCACTTGTTCCTTGACCACCAATACTTACCTCATGTCCCGAGCACTTATAAGGTCCTAAGTCAAGCTACAATGTACAACTCAATCTTATGCCAACCTCAGCTCTTAACACTGTCAAGCAGCATCCTTGGATAGGTAGCCAACTAGACACCTCAGCTCTTAACACTGTCAAGCAGCTCCTCAACGACCATCCATCACTTAGCCTATGGTTACAAAGAACCATCTTGCTTAACTACCATACCATAACTACACCATGCTGACCTTTCATCATTACATTGTACCCTCAGGTTTGCCATAATAACTCAACTTCTTGGTGGGATAACTAACTTTAGGTAACTATTGGGAGGTCATTGGCCATGGAAAATCACTTGGGTTGTTCTTCCACTACAGTCCCACTTAGTGAACTACACTATGCACCTTAGGACTAGTCCTATCCTTAGGAGTTGTGAGCCTACCTTTCAACCTTAACCAATCTTGCAGATCATAAGCCCTTCCTTTTGAAGGCATCAGGGTCACATGAAATGCTCTAACTCTAGGCTTTAACTAGCTCAACCAATATCCTGACCGGCTAGGCTTCCAACTCTTGACTTATTTCTACTATGTTAAATATGGTATGTACTAGGGTCACAAAATATACACTTAACCACAACAATACCTGGCCACCAATATGGTAAGTACTAGACCTAGCACTATATACTATTAATAAAAGTGTTAGTGTTGTTCCCAAAAGCCACTCATGAGATGATTATATTTTTTGCACATTGAGTCATGATATTTGATTAAGGCATTAATCCAGCAATTATGTTTGTTGTTTTGTTTCTGCGTAACATAATAAACATAATTGTAACCCTAGAATAATGATATTCTTAAACGTCCTTGGTCTAGTATTACTGTGGAGTGGGTAGCAATAGTACATAACGACTAGGATATGTGGAGACTAATATGAGATATGTAGTCTACATATGGGTACAAGTTGGAGAACTTGTGTACTGGACCGACCAACCATGAGAACACTACATGGATCGTTATATGAGTGTCATAAGTGATTCTTATAATGATCATGGTATATGTAGTCCTTCGACCTAAGATCAACAAGGTTCCCTACACGTGAGTCACATACTTTGATACTTTCCTTTGTTGCTTGTAACTAAGTGAAGTTGAAGGAGGTCATTGGGTATGTCACATATCATACGGAGGGATTTGTATGATCAAGATGGGATTTGTCCCTCCTATGTAACGGGAGTGATATCTTCGGGCCCCTTGATAGAGTGAGACTTAGAAAATGCATGGCCATGCTCGGATGAGTTGATATACGATATCAATGTCATCAGTTTAAGTTGGTCTACTCGGTAATCAAGAAACCAAAGATTGGGCTATACGAGAGTGACACATTCCATGTCTCGTGCTTAGTCTTGATATCTTGGACAAAGGGACAATGGCATATATCGGTGATGATCATAAAGGTTTAGTCGAATCACCGACAATCTTGTCACTTGGGTAGCAATGATGTGTTGCTAGACACCGCTCATTGCTTATGATCATAAATGTGATTTATGATCATTGCCAACGTGGTAAGAGCCTATTGGGTCGCACACATAGAGCTATTTGGATCATTAGAGTGCATGGGCTAATTATTTGGGTTATGGTTTCACAATAATTTCGTATTAATAATGGGCCCAAGAGTTGAGCCATTATTAAGCCCAAAATTAAAGCCTAATTGGATTAGGGCTTTGAAACCCATTAGGCCTGGAAGTTGAGTCTCACTATAAATACAACTTTTAGTGAGAAATTCGCAGGTCTCCTTGCCCTAGCCTCCCAAAAGGACAGCCGCACTCTTCTCTTGCAATTCCTTGGAGGACGCAAGCTAGCACTGCGAGCGTAAGAGAAACGCATCTGCCGGGACGCGGTGGAAGCATGGTGATCCCGAGAGGCTCGTGTGGATACCATAGAGAGCTTGAACACGTCAACTGTTCAAGGTTTTGTGATTCGACTCTACAGTTGAGTGAGAGATCTCAACCGAAAATTAGGTATGAAAATTTTTGAACACCCGGTGAAGCCGCCGCAGGCCATTACCCCGTTTCACTTGGATCCTGGAGGGTTTCGGTTAAATTCCGCTGCGCTGTTTGGCTCCCGAAACCCAATAGTGGCATCAGAGCTACTAGTGAAACCCTAAATTGGGATTGAGTATTGAATCGCATGGTGTTATGTGTTCGGTTGCTTTTCGGCCATGATTAATTAGATTGATTCATGATGCATGAAACCGGAACTCGTAATGAACATATGACATATATGAAGAAACGACACTATATGGTTAATGAGAAACCGGCCAGCGGGACCACCTTATGCAAAATGACACATAAATAAAAACTGGTTAATCAACGTGCATCAATTGGCATGCATTTTTGTTGAATGAGATTTGACATAATATGCTGATTGGTGTTTAAAGCATGATGCATGGTTATAGCCCTTGATTGGTTGTACTTGTAAATACGGCCTGCGAGTCGTGCCTTCTCTTGTTACTCTCATTGTACATTCTCTTCTCACCTTACTCCCTCGAATGTAACTCGAGGTTCTATTATTGATGTAATGGTACATTATGGGATCATCCAAGATGGTATGTCCAAGGATCATCCAAGGTGGCATGTCCAAGGAGGTGACAACAAAAGGGCAACCAAGAAAGGAAGAGAAGGAGCTTGTGAAGACCCTTTTCTTTTCTTAGGCTTTTATGATATTCTCATTGGCTTGAGAATATCGCATAGTTTGGGCTATAACCATGTCACGTTTACTTTCTTGTAAGCATGAGATGCATGTTTTATATTTGTATGTGATGCATGTATAAGACAACCGGAGATAACAAATTGGTGAGATCAAAAGAAAAATCCCTCAAACAAATATTAAGTCATTAAATGTGATGCCTTCCAAATGTTGGCACTCATCAAGACTTTGATCAACATTAGGTGGGTTTGCCAAAGCAAAGCACCTATGTTCATCTTGGTAAGGCGCGATGGGATAATAGTGATATCCAAACTGCTAACTTTGGGTCCGACTTAACTAAGTCATCCTAATAGGATTAGGGACTTAGAGGCATAGAGTTGGGCTTAAGTTCATGAGATGAGCTTGGACAAGTGTTGTTCACCCAACTATCCAAGAGTTGCATAAGATGCAATTGGCAAGGAGTTGCCTACCTAAATAGCTGTAACTTGAGAGAAAAGCCAAAGCTGACTCAGGTTGTGGTCAAATATGGATCTTGGCCCACTAGAATACCTTAGCACCGAGGTGTTCCAAAATAATATCGAGGGTTATTATTTTGAGGAAAATAGTGGGAGTATCGTTTAATAAAAGTCCTTATTAAATGAATTAAAATACATGACTCTTACATTGCATATTTACTGTTGTAGATAACCATGGCACAAAACACATCGACACTTTTGTTGCGATCGATCCTTGAGAAGGAAAAACTTAATGGAACCAACTTTCTCAAATGGTACCGAAACTTGAGGATAGTCCTCAAACAAGAGAGAAAGGCTTATGTCCTAGAGCAGCCCATTCTGAATGAGCCTACTGCCACTGCTCCAAGAGCTGAAAGGGATGCTCACAAGAGGCATTCTGATGATGCTTTGGATGTTGCATGCCTCATGCTTATTACCATGGAATCTGAGCTTCAGAAGCAACATGAGAACATGGGGGCGTTCGATATGATTGAACATCTCAAAATGCTTTTCCAAGAGCAAGCTAGGCATGAGAGGTTTGAGACCTCTAAGGCATTGTTTCAGTGCAAGATGTCTGAGGGAAGTCCCGTGGGTCCTCATGTGCTCAAGATGATTGGGTACATTGAGAATCTTGAGAGTTTGGGATTTGCTCTTCAGAAAGAGTTGGCTGTTGATGTAGTCTTGCAATCGTTGCCTGAAAGCTACAGTCAGTTCGTCATGAACTATAACATGAATGACCTTGACAAGTCCCTCCCTGAATTGCTCAACATGTTGAGAACTGCTGAGCAAAACCTTAAGAAGGCTAAGCCCATTTTGATGGTTCAAAAGGGCAAGGGAAAGGGAAAAGCCAACAAGAAGAAGGATAAAGCTAATGGAAAGTCCAATGCTAATTCTTCTTCAGCTGCACTGAAACCAAAGGGTGGTGTGGCAAAGGAAGGGGAGTGCTTCCATTGTAAGCAACCTGGACACTGGAAGCGCAACTGCAAGCTCTATCTTGAAGAACTTGCTAAGGAAAAGGGAAGTAAGACTTCCACTTCAGGTATTTTTGTTATAGAGGCTAACTTTTCTACTTCCTCATCTTGGGTATTGGATACTGGATGTGGATCTCACATTTGTGCAAATGTGCAGGATCTAAGTAGAAGTAGAAGATTGGCCCGAGGTGAAGTGGACCTACGTGTTGGAAATGGAGCAAGGGTTGCTGCCTTAGCCGTAGGGACTTATGTTCTCACTTTACCTAGTGGATTAGTTTTAGAATTAGACAACTGCTACTTTGTGCCTACTATTAGTAGAAATTTGATTTCTGTTTCTTGTTTGGACAAGAAAGGTTTTTCATTTATAATAAAGGACAAATGTTGTTCTATTTATTTGAATGAAATCTTTTATGGTAGTGCTCAACTTAGCAATGGGTTGTATGTTCTAGACCTCGAAGATCCAATCTATAATGTGAATACCAAGAAGGTCAGATTAAATGATTCAAACCTGACCTATCTCTGGCACTGTCGCTTGGGCCATATAAATGAGACCCGCATATCCAAGCTCCATAAGGATGGACTCTTGGACTCATTTGATTTTGAATCATATGAGACATGTGAGTCATGTTTGTTGGGCAAGATGACCAAAGCCCCATTCACAGGGCAAAGTGAAAGGGCTAATGACTTACTAGGACTCATACATAGTGATGTATGTGGCCCTATGTCTACACAAGCTAGAGGAGGTTTCCAATACTTCATTACTTTCACTGATGACTTTAGCAAATATGGCTATGTGTATCTCATGAGACACAAGTCAGAATCCTTTGAAAAGTTCAAAGAATTCAAGAATGAAGTAGAGAATCAATTCGGGAAGAGTATCAAAGTGCTTCGATCAGATCGAGGTGGAGAGTACTTGGATCGAGAATTCCTTGACTATCTGAAGGAGTGTGGTATAGTATCACAACTCACTCCACCAGGTACACCTCAATGGAATGGTGTATCTGAAAGGAGAAATCAAACTCTGTTAGACATGGTTCGCTCTATGATGAGTCAAGCTGACCTTCCAAACTCCTTTTGGGGACATGCTCTAGAGACAGCCACTTTTACACTAAACCGAGTTCCATCTAAATCGGTTCAAAAGACACCATATGAGATATGGAGTGGGAGGCGTCCCAATTTGTCTTTTATGAAGATTTGGGGCTGTGACGCTTATGTGAAACATCAATCCTCTGACAAACTAGGGCCCAAATCTCAAAAATGCCTTTTTGTTGGGTATCCCAAAGAAACAAAGGGTTACTATTTCTACAATCCTTCTGAGCAAAAAGTGTTTGTTGCTCGAACTGGTGTCTTTTTAGAGAAAGAGTTTATCTCTAAAGGAACTAGTGGGAGGAAAGTAGAACTTGAAGAAATTCAAGAACAACAAGGAGACATCAAACCTGAAATGGAACCTGAACAGACACCACAAGATGTTGTGGTTCAAGAGTCTGTTCCTGTAGCACAGAGCCCACGTAGGTCTGGTAGGATTCGGCGTGAGCCTGAGAGATATGGATTTCTCGTGACTCACACTGGTGATGTGATGCTCATGGATCAGGATGAGCCCACAACCTACCAACAAGCTATGTCGGGGCCTGACTCTGAGAAGTGGCTAGTGGCCATGAAATCCGAGATGGAATCCATGTATGAAAACCAAGTATGGACTTTGGTTGACCCACCTGAAGGGGTAAAACCCATAGGGTGCAAATGGGTTTTCAAGAAGAAAACTGACATGGATGGTAATGTGATTACCTTTAAGGGACGATTGGTTGCAAAAGGTTTCAAGCAAATTCATGGTATTGACTATGATGAAACTTTTTCACCAGTTGCTATGCTTAAATCCATCCGAATTTTGTTCGCTATTGCTGCACACTATGATTATGAGATATGGCAAATGGATGTCAAAACTGCATTCCTAAATGGAAAGCTACTTGAGGATGTGTACATGACACAACCTGAGGGTTTTGTCACTCCTGAGAATGCCAATAAAGTGTGCAAGTTGCAAAGGTCCATTTATGGACTGAAGCAAGCTTCTCGAAGTTGGAATCTTCATTTTGATGAAGCAATCAAAGAGTTTGGTTTTATCAAAAATGAAGATGAACCTTGTGTCTACAAGAAGGTTAGTGGGAGCGCTATTGTCTTCTTGGTGTTGTATGTAGATGACATACTACTCATCGGGAATGACATTCCTGAGCTACAGTCTGTGAAGACTTGTCTAGGGAAATGTTTCTCTATGAAGGACTTGGGTGAAGCAGCCTATGTGTTAGGCATCAGGATCTATAGAGACAGATCTAGAAAGCTTCTTAGCCTAAGTCAAAGTACATACATTGACAAGGTGCTAAAGAGGTTTAGCATGCAAGATTCTAGGAAAGGATTCTTGCCCATGTCACATGGTATAACTCTTTCTAGATCTCAGTGTCTGAGTACACCCGAGGAGAGAGAGCGCATGAGTAAGATTCCATATGCCTCAGCAATTGGATCTATCATGTATGCCATGATATGTACTCATCCCAATGTCTCATATGCTTTGAGCATTGCGAGTAGGTACCAATTGAACCCTAGCGATAGTCATTAGACAGATGTTAAGAACATCCTTAAGTACTTACGAAGGACTAAGGATGCATTCTTGGTCTTTGGAGGTGAAGATGAGCTTGTTGTAAGGGGTTACACTGCTGCAAGCTTCCAATCCAATAAGGATGATTTTAGATAACAATATGGCTATGTGTTTTGTATTGGTGGTGGTGCTATGAACTGGAAGAGTTCAAAGCAAGAGACAGTAGCTGACTCTACAACAAAATCTGAGTACATTGCCGCCTCTGATGCTGCAAAGGAGGCAGTTTGGATCAAGAAGTTCATCACTGAACTTGGAGTGGTTGCAAGCATTATCGACCCGATAGAGCTCTGTTGTGACAATAATGGAGCAATCACGTAGGCTAAGGAACCTCATTCTCACCAGTGATCCAAACACATACTCCGACGCTATCATCTCATCAGGGAGATCATCGAAATGGGTGATGTAAGGAGATGCAGGACTTCAACAAATAGCAACATTGCTGATCCACTGACAAAGCCCTTTATGCAGCAGAAGTATGATAGCCATTCTATGTCCATCGGTATTAGATACATGCATGATTGGCTTTTAGTGCAAGTGGGAGATTGTTAGTGTTGTTCCCAAAAGCCAATCATGAGATGATTGTATTTTTTGCACATTGAGTCATGATATTTGATTAAGGCATTAATCCAGCAATTATGTTTCTTGTTTTGTTTATGCGTAACATAATAAACATAATTGTAACCCTAGAATAATGATATTCTCAAATGTCCCTAGTCTAGTGTTATTGTCGAGCGGGTTGTAATAGTACATAACGACTAGCATATGTGGAGACTAATATAAGATATGTAGTCTACATATGGGTACAAGTTGGAGAACTTGTGTACTGGACCGACCCACCATGAGAATACTACATGGATCGTTATATAAGATCATCAAGGTTCCCTACATGTGAGTCACACACTTTGATACTTTCCTTTGTTGCTCATAAACACCAAATTTACCCTGTTTCACTTGGATCTTGGAGAGTAGTGGTTAAATTTTGGTATGCTTGTTTGGCTTCTGAAACCCAATATCCTGGTCTTTATACCATTGGGGTTCGCATCAGTTGGTATCAGAGCCACAAGTTCCATCCGAAGGACATATCTTTGTGTTCTTATTTATCTTCATTTTTCTTTCAATTTTTTCTAATAACTTGATGTTTTAATTCTCTATTTTAATCCTTTTTCTTCTTATTTTAGGTCTGTCCTTTTTGTTTCCATCCTTGTTCAAGTTGAAAACATCAAAAACAACAAAAACAAGCCAACTAGTGTTTACCTTGTGTTTTCGGTTTTCATCTGTTTGTTCTTGTTTGCTTCTTATCTTTCTATTTCATGCATAGCCCTATTAGTCTCTCTTGTTTTCATTGTTTATAGCACCTTAGAGTGAAGAAAACACCAAAAGAAGAAGGATCCAAGTTCAGAAAGTTTCAGTATCAGAAAGTTATTTCAAAATTATGTATGTTTTCATAGTTTCTTGTCTTGGCAGAAAAGAACTCTAACTTTTTATGTTTAGCAGCAAGGAAGTTCAAGAAGAAAGTTATTTTAGCATCAAATAGCAAGAAAAAAAAGAAAAAAAAAGAGAAAAAAAGAAAGAACAAAGAAAAGAAAAGAAAAGAAAAGAGTTTACAAAAGAAGTTTGCACAAAGTGTTAAAAATTTTGCACCTACAAACTTATCCCATTGATTTGAGCTAAAAAGCTTTCTTTGTGGTTCTTGTGATCATCAATTGCAAGAGCTTTCTAGAGTCTTTTAAAGCTTGTTTAGCCCACCTTTTTTGGAGTGAATTTTTTTTTCAAGAATTTAAGTTTTCTTGTGTGCTTTGAGGACAATTTTCTTAGAACTTTTGAGGACTCTTTAAATAGAAATATTCTCACTAACAAATTGAGTGTTTAAGTGTTCATCTTTTGAGTGAAACATGTTAGGTAAGTGTGTGAGGATCTTTGATTTCAGGAGTATGGAGCGCCAAGAGGATAGGAGGGTGGAAGTGAGACATAATGATGAGCCTACCATGAGAGAGCTTCAAGAAACTCTCAATAGGCTTGTGGGGCGGATTAAGGACATTGACTTGAGGTTGCCAAGGAAACCAAACCCCATCTTGCAACCAAGGAAAGGTCCAAGGAGAGAAGAGCCCGAGGAGGAAAAAGGACATTGGCATGACCATGGGCTTCCAAGGAGGAGGGAGCTAAGAAAGGACAACAGCCTTAATTCCATCAAGCTTACCATTCCTCCTTTTTCAAGGGAGAAGTGATCCGGATGCATATTGGGAGTGGGGGCAAAAGATAGAGATGGTGTTTGATTGCCATCACTATTCTGAGGATAAGAAAGTTAAATTAGCATCCATTGATTTCACTGATTATGCTTTTGTGTGGGGGAACCAGGTTGTGTCTTCCAGGAGAAGGAATGAGGAAGAACCCATCAATACATGGAGAGCCCTTAAAGCCATGATGAGGAGGAGATTTGCGCCTAGCTACTACTATAGAGATGAACGTCTCAAGCTCCAAAGGCTTGTGCAATGCCAAAGGAGTGTGGAGGATTACCACAGGAACTTGTAGATGACATTGACCTGAGCCAATATCATTGAAGATAAGGAGGCCACCATTGCTAGATTCATCAATGGCCTTAACCATGAGATTGCCAACAAAGTGGAGATGGTGCCATATGTCAACATGGAGGATTTGCTTCACCATGCCACTAAGGCCAAAAGAATCATTAAGAGCTCTAAGGCATCCAAGATGGTTCAAGGAGGAAGTTCCACATGGAGGGGAACATGGAGCAATGGGGCACCAAAACCAAGAGTGGAGGCTACTAAGGGAGGCATGTCTCAGCCTTAATAAGACAAGTCCAAAGTTCCACATAAAGATGTACCTAAGGTGAGGGAAATTGAGTGCTTCAAGTGTAGAGGCAAGAGGCACTACATGAGATATTGTCCTAACAAGAAGGTGATGATTCTAAAAGATGATGGAGAGATTACATCCGAGGATGAAGATGCCATGGAAGACACACCACCTTTTGAAGATGATGGGCAAAACACACTTGAGCCCAAGGAGGGAGACTTTGCATTTTTTGCTAGGAGAGCTCTAAGTGTGCAAGCTAAGAAGGAGACCAATCTAACAAAATGCATCTTTCACACTAGGTGCCGAATTAAAGACCAAGTGTGTAGCCTCATTGTTGATGGAGGAAGCTGCACAATTGTAGCAAGCTTAACCATGATGGAGAAATTGAAGGTTCCTACACAAAAGCACCCACAACCATATAGACTTCAGTGGTTGAATGATGCCAGGGAGGTAAAGGTAGTAAAACAAGTATCGGTTAGCTTTAAAATTGGTACATACCATGATCAAGTTCTTTGTGATATTGTTCCCGTGCAAGCTTGCCACATTTTGCTTAGAAGGTCATGGCAATATGATAAGAAGGCAAGCCGGTTACACTTAGTCCACTTTCACCATAACAAGTTTGAGAGGATCAAAGGAAACTTCAAAGTAAGGTTGAGAGAAAAGTAAATGAAGGGAAAGTTGAAGGCAAGTGTAAAGAGGGGAAAGCCGAGAGGCAAAATGAGAGATCAAGTGAGGAGAGTGACCATCAGGGGAAGAAAAGTGGAGAGTTCCTGAGAGAAATGAATGAAAGGAAGTTGAGTGGCAAGAAAGAGTGCTATATTGCAAAAATGAGTGATGTAAGGAAAGCCATTCAAGCACAAAGGCCAGTGCTTCTTTTAATTTCCAAAAAGTCTTTGCTTGTTATCAATAATTCAACACATCTTCATAGTATTGTTGTGTCTTTGTTGAAGGACTTTGAAGATATGTTCCCTGAAGATTTGAGAGGTTTGCCTCCAATTAGAGGCATTGAACATCAAATTGACTTAGTCCCGCGTGCACCTATCCCAAATAGGCCAACCGATAGAACCAATCCCGAGGAGACTAAGGAGATTGAGAAGCAAGTGAAGGAGCTGTTGGCCAAAGGCCTTGTGAGGGAAAGTATGAGTCCTTGTGTTGTGCTTGTACTTTTGGTGCCAAATGAGGATGGTTCATGATGCATGTGCATGGATTGTAGGCCTATCAACAAAATCACTGTAAAGTATAGACATTCTATCCCTAGACTTGATGATATGCTTGATGAGTTGCATGGTTCTACCTTGTTTTCAAAAATTGACTTGAAAAGTGGGTACCATCAAATTCGGATAAGGGAAGAGGATGAATGGAAAACTACTTTCAAAACAATGTTTGGACTTTATGAATGGTTAGTCATGCCTTTTGGATTAACTAATGCTACTAGTACTTTCATAAGACTTATGAACCATGTCTTGCCTGACTTCATTGGAAGGTTTGTTGTTGTCCACTTTGATGACATCTTAGTATATAGCAAGATCCTAGAAGAGCATATTGAACACCTCACACAAGTACTAAGCACCTTAAGAGCAAAAAAGTTGTATGCTAACTTTAAGAAGTGTTCTTTTTTTGTTAATAAAGTTGTTTTCCTTGGTTTTGTTATGAGTTCACATGGAATTGAGGTGGATCAAGAAAAGGTAGGAGCTATACAAGAATGGCCGACACCAACATCCATAACCAAGGTAAGATCATTCCATGGGTTAGCTAGCTTTTATAGGAGGTTTGTAAGGAATTTTTCTTCCATTGGTGCACCTTTAACTGAAGTTATAAACAAGAATGTTGGGTTTAAGTGGGGAAAGGCTCAATAGGAGGCTTTTGGGTTACTTAAGAAAAGGTTATGTAATGCACCACCTCTAACTTTGCCTAACTTTGCTAATACTTTTGAAGTTGAGTGTGATGCTTTAGGTATAGGCATTGGAGCTGTGTTGATGCAAGGAGGCCAACCCATTGCCTAATTTAGTGAGAATTTAAATGGTGCTACCTCGAACTATCCCACTTATGACAAAGAGCTCTATGCTTAGGTAAGAGCTTTGGAGACATGGCAACATTACTTATGGCCGAAAGCGTTTGTCATTCATACCGACCACCAAGCTCTTAAGTTTCTTAATGGGCAAGGTTAGTTGAATAGGAGGCATGTTAAATGTGTAGAATTCATTGAGTCATTCCCATATGTTATTAAATACAAACAAGGTAAGGATAATGTAGTGGCAGATGCACATTCTAGCAGATATGCTTTATTTTTTGCTTTAGATGCCAAAGTTTTGGGTTTTGAACTCTTGAAGTATTTATATGCTTTTGATGATGATTTCGGTGATATTTATTCTGAGTGTTCTAAATTTTCTTTTGAGAATTTCTATCAAGTTAATGGGTTTCTTTTCAAAGAAAATAGGTTGTGTATTCCCAAGACATTTTTTAGGGAACTGCTCACAAAGGAAGCTCATTATGGAGGACTTATGGGACAATTTGGACAAGCCAAAACCTTGCATACTCTGAAGGAACACTACCATTGTCCGAACATGGTAAAGGATGTAAGGAAGGTTTATGATGAATGCATAGCTTGTAGGAAGGCTAAATCCACTCACACTTCAAAAGGATCATACACACCACTTCCTACACCTAGTCATTCATGGGTTGATATTTCAATGGATTTTATTGTTGGATTGCCTAGGACTAAAGGAAACTGAGACTCAATCTTTGTTGTAGTTGATAAGTTTCCTAAGATGGCTCACTTTATTCCATGCAATAAAACTGATGATGCTATACATGTGGCTGAATTATTTTTGAAGGAAATTTTTAGGCTTCATGGTATTCCAAGAACAATATTTTCAGATAGAGAGACTAAGTTTCTAAGCCACTTTTGGAGGACTTTGTGGGGAAAGCTTGGCACTAAGCTTTTATTTTCTACATCTTACCACCCACAAACTAATCGGCAAACTGAGCTTACAAATAGGACCTTAGGTTTCATGCTTAGAGCTATCATTGGTAAAAACTTGAAAGCTTGGGAAGATTGTTTGCCTCATGTAGAGTTTGCTTACAATAGGTCGATGTATTGCACTACTAGTTTGTCACCTTTTGAGATTTTTTATGGTTTTCATCCTTTAACTCCATTGGATCTTTTGCCATTACCTACTCATGAGGTTTCTAGTTTGGATGTTAAAAAAAGGGCTAAGAGCATCAAAAGGTTGCATGAGAATTTAAGCAACAAATTGAACACAAAAGTCAACAAGTTGCTAAGAATGCCAACCAAGGCTGAAGGAAAGTTGTCTTTGTGTTTGGATATTGGGTTTGGTTGCACATGAGGAAGGAAAGATTTCCAACTGCAAGGAGGACTAAGCTTCATCCATGAGGAGATGGTCTATTCCAAGTCATTAAGAAGATCAATGACAATGCATACATGCTAGACTTGTCGGGTGAGTACAATGTGAGTGCTACTTTCAACGTTTCTAATTTGTCTTTGGTTGAACATACATATTCATGGAAGAAGCCTTTGGGGAGTTGATATGATTAAGGAAGGCACACTCAATGAAGGCAAGGACCCATTGAAGGTTTCTAGTGGGCCAATGACAAGGAAAAAAGCTAAGGAGCTCACTAGTGCACTACAAGCCTTTGTTTCAAGCTTTTTCATGGGGAATGGACAAGGAACTTCACAACAAGCTCCTAGAACTTTCAAGACACCATATAGATATGATAGACATGCTTGGTACTCAGTCCTATAGTTCCTAGACAAGTCACAAAGTGAGGACACTGAGAACACCACTCAAGGTGCAGCTTTTGAGCCCCCTTGAGTGTTCTTGATTCATTTTGTCTCTACAAGCTAGATCTTTGAGCTCTAACTATTCAAGACCTCTTTACAACATCTAAGAGGAAGATTCATGCTTTTAGAACTCAAATATTCTAGCTTGGTACTGAAGATACAAGGGAAAACCCTCAAAAGTGCACCTAAGAAGATCATTCAGGGGTTTTTGGGGCAAAACTTGTATTTGCACTTTATCTTCATTAATTTCATATTTATTTACATTACGTAGGATGTTATTTAGGCTATGGAATTAATTCTGGTTTCTTTGGACAAGTGGCATATGGTGCATACCTAAAACAAGTTTGAAGGGATGTAGGAGTCCTAGTTTGACTAGGTTTTCTTGAGTCCTTTATAACTCAATTTCTTAGGTGACTTGGGCTGCGTATTTTTGCCTATCTTTTGCCTTAGTTTAGGCCTATAAATAGGCACATATTTTGGGCATAAAACATAGCTTTTAACCGAAATAATATTGCTACTTTCGAGAGATTTCTCTTTGGTTCTTGGCGGACTACCTTGGTGCACAAGTATGCTTGTGTTCTTGGTGTTCTTATACTTCTTTTTCCTAGTCACATGTTGATTAGGGGTGCAGGTATTAAAATCCAGTCTCTTTGATGTCCTATGGAGCTTGAAAAATATCTTGGGCACATTTCATGAACTTTATACCATTGGAGTTTCATCATTGTGTGAGCTTCTTCAAGTATTTCATCCCTAAGTTTTGGTCCTTTAGGCACATAGATTTGGTCCTTGAAGTACAATAATCCTTGATTGTAGGCAAAGGATTCATAGAAGGAACCTTTTTCTTTTACTGATATCATTTTCAAAATAGAATCTGTCTCCTATGCCTTTCTGACCTCTTTAATCCATTTTGATTGGATTGTCAACGTGTAGATTTTGGCTTCCTCCCACTTATATTGTTGAAGCCATAGGCTCAGCAAACTATTGTACTCATAATGATCAACTATGGGTCCTCCTTTTAGAAGACCTGTGTGCTTTATGATAAAGGCATCTGCTACTACATTGCCTTTGTCCTTTGTGTACTCTATACTGTAGTCATAGTCCTTGATGTACTCTAAATATCTCCTTTGCCTGATGTTCAACTCTTTTTGAGTGAGCAAGTACTTTGGGCTTTTATGGTCAATGTAGATCACAAAGAAACTACCCATCAAGTGGTGTCTCCATTGCTTCAAAGCAAAAATCACTACTACTAGCTCTAGGTCATGGGTAGGATAATTTTGCTCATGGGGACTCAACTGCCTTGACCCATAAGCAATGATATTTCTGTCTTGCATAAGAACATAACCTAACCCAGATCTAGATGCATCTGTATAAATGATTTAGGGCTTACTTGGATTAGGAAGAACCAACACTAGAGCTTCAATCAACTTCTTCATGAGCTCATGGAAACTGTTTTCACATTTCTCAGTCCACTCAAATCTTTGTCCCTTCTTGGTCAGACGAGTAAGAACTGAGACAATCATGGAAAATCATGATACAAATCTTCTTTAGTAGCTAGCTAATCCTAGGAAACTTCTGATTTTCTTTAGTCTTTGGTCTTTCCCATTCTTGCACTGCCTTGACCTTTTTCAGGGTTTGCCTTAAGGCCTTGTGCATCTATGATGTGTCCTAGGAAAGACACTTCCCTTTTCCAGAATTCACACTTGGATAACATGGCATAAAGCTGATGATCCAACAAAGTCTTTAAGACAGTCTTCCGGTGATGTTAATGTTCATTTTCATCCTTGGGATACACAACCACAAATTTATCCAGATGTGCTCTGAACACTCAGTTAATCGGGTGCATGAATGCAGTTGGGGCATTATTCAAACCAAATGGCTCGACTGTATACTCATAATGCCTATATCTGGTCCTGAATGCTATCTTAGCAATATCCTCTTCTTTTACTCTCAATTGAAAGTATCCAGATCTTAAATCTATCTTAGAGAAGATCTTAGCTGCCTTGAGTTGATCAAATAGATCCTCGATCCTAGGGAGTGGATACTTGTTCTTGATAGTTATTGCATTAAGCTTCCGTAGCCAATGCATAATATCAATGATCCATCTTTATTCTTCACAAAGAGCACAGGAGCTCCCCACGGTGAAACACTTGGCCTTCTAAACCCTTTTTCAAGAAGTTCATCAAGTTGTTTATTGAGCTCATTCACCTGTATGATAGGTATTCTATAAGGAGGAATGGACATTGGACTAGCTCCTGGTTACAGCTTCATCTCAAACTCAATCTCCCTTGGTAGAGGAATACCTAGCAAGTCTTTAGGAAAGACATGTGGAAAGTCTCTCACTATAGGTATTCTATCTACTTCTTCAATAAAGTTCAATTCATTCAATGCATAACAGTAATCATGCTCACAAATCAAAGGTATGTCACCCAGTACCTCTAGTTCCATGTCATGCATTTTATGCACTAATTCCTTAGAATTCATTAATGCATGCACTTCACCATCGAGCAATGTGATTTCCCTCTTAGCACAATCAATTATAATGTTAGGCATAGCTAGGCAATTCATACCCAACACTATATCATACTTAGGAATGTCCAACACTAGTAGATTAGTCATAACCTTAGTCTTTCCTTCTACTAGCTCACAATCCCTAGCTAGTTTATTAGTAAAAGACATTGACTACCTATTGCTTTTACTAAGGATATACTAGGGATGATTTCAATGGGCACAAAGTAGTATTTGTCTAATTCTAAAACTAATCCACTAGGTAAAGTGAGAACATAAGTCCCTTTGGCTAAGGCAGCAACCCTTGCTCCATTTTGAACACGTAGGTCCACTTCACCTCGGGCCAATCTTCTACTCCTACTTAGATCCTACACATTTGCACAAATGTGAGATCCACATCCAGTATCCAATACCCAAGAAGAGGAAGTAGAAAATTTAGCCTCTATAACAAAAATACCTAAAGTGGAAGTCTTACTTCCCTTCTCCTTAGTAAGTTCTTCAAGATAGAGGATGTAGTTGCACTTCCAATGTCCAGGTTGCTTACAATGGAAGCACTCCCCTTCCTTTGCCACACCACCAGATGGTTTCAGTGCTGTTGAAGAAGAATTAGCATTGGACTTTCTTTTAGCTTTATCTTTCTTCTTGGCTTTTCCCTTTCCCTTGCCTTGTTTGAACAATTCTCAACATGTTGAGCAATTTAGGGAGGGACTTGTCAAGGTCGTTCATGTTATAGTTCATTATGAATTGATTGTAGCTTTCAGGCAACAATTGCAAGACTCATCAATAGCCAACTCTTTCTAAAGAGTAAATCCCAAACTTTTGAGATTGTCAACGTACCCAATCATCTTGAGCTCATGATGACCCACGGGACTTCCCTAAGACATTTTGCACTGAAACAATGCCTTAGAGTTCCTAAACCTATCATGCTTAGCTTGCTCTTGGAAGAACATTTTGAGATGTTCGATCATATCACACGTCCCTATATTTTCACGTTGCTTCTAAAGCTCAGATTCCATGGTAATAAGCATTAGGCAAGCAACATCCAAACCATCATCAGAATGCCTTTTGTGAGCATCCCTTTTAGCTCTTGGTGCTGTGCCAACTGGCTCATTTGAAATGGGCTGCTCTAGGACATAAGCCTTTCCCTCTTACCTGAGGACTATCCTCAAGTTTTGGTACCAGTTGAGAAAGTTGGTCCCATTCAGTTTTTCCTTCTCAAGGATCAATCACAACAAAAGTGTCGATGTGCTTTGTGCCATGGGTATCTATAATAGTAAATATGCAATATAAGAGTCATGTATTTTAGTTCATTTAATAAAGACTTTTATTAAATGTTACTCCCTCTATTTTACTCAAAATAATAACCCCCGATATTATTTCGGAACAACTCGGTGCTTAGGTATTCTAATGGGCCAAGATCCGTATTTCACCACAACCTGAGTCAGCTTTGGCTTTTCTCTCAAGTTACAGTTATTTAGGTAGGCAACTCCTTGTCAATTGCATCTCATACAACTCTTGGATAGTTGGGTGAACAACACTTGTCCAAGCTCATCTCATGAACTTAAGCACAATTCTATGCCTCTAAGTCCCTTATCATATTAGGATGACTTAGGTAAGTCAGACCCAATGTTAGCAAATTGGATATCACTATTATCCGATCGCGCCTTACCAAGATGAACATAGGTGCTTTGGTTTGGCAAACCCACCTAATGTTGATCAAAGTCTTGATGAGTGCCAACATTTCGAAGGCATCACATTTATTGACTTAATATTTGTTTGAGTGATTTTTCTTTTTGATCTCACCAATTTATTATCTCCGATTGTCTTATACATGCATCACATATAAATATAAAACATGCATCTCAAGCTAACAAGAAAGTAAATGTGACATGGTTATAGCCCAAACTATGCGATATTCTTAAGCCAACGAGAATATCATAAAAGCCTAAGAAAAGAAAAAGGTCTTCACAAGCTCCTGCTCTTTCTTTCTTGGTTGCTCTTTTGTTGTCACCTCCTTGGACATACCACCTTGGACGATCCCATAATGTTCCATTACATCAAAAATAGAAACCTCGAGTTACATTCGAGGGGAGTAAAGTGAAAAGAGAATCTACAGTGAGAGTAACAAGAAAAAGCACCACTCATAGGCCATATTTACAAGTACAACCAATCAAGGGTTATAACCATGCACAATGCTTCAAACACCAATCAGCATAACATGTCAAATCTCATTTAACAAAAATGCATGCCAATTAACGTGCATTGATTAACCAGTTTTTATTTATGTGGCACTTCGCATATGGTGGTCTCACTAGCCGGTCAGTGGGCGGTGGTCCTGAAAGCACGAGATACCTCTATTTGAGCCACCAAAAGTACTATACTTTCGGTGCCCAAACGGGCCAAATCTGATCCATGCTAGGGTTTTGCAACCATTACAAGAGTCTTAATCCATACAGGTATCTCACACCAATCAATTTTTGGTTAATCTCATTTACCAATTTGTGTTGTTTCTTCATATATCTTATATATCCATTACGAGTTTTGATTTCACGCATCATAAATCAATCTAATTAATCATGGTCAAAAGCAACCGAACACACAATATCATGTGATTCAACATTCAATACCGAGTTAGGGTTTTACCAGTAGCTCTGATACCACTGTAAGGTTTTAGGAGCCAAACAAGTGCAACAAAATTTAATGAAAACCCTCCAGGATCTAAATGAAATGGGGTAAACCAGGTGTTCAAAAATTTTCATGTTTAATTTCGGTTGAGATCTCTCACCCAACTGTAAAGTTAAATCACAAAACCTGAACAGTTGACATGTTCAAGCTTTCTATGGTATCCACACGATCGCCTCGGGATCACCATACTTACACCACATCCTGACAGACGTGTTTTTCTTGCGCTCGCAGTGCTAGCTTGCATTCTCCAAGGAATTGCCAGAGAAAAGTGCGGCTGTCTCTTTTGGGAGGCTAGGGCAAGGCTTGAATTTCTCACTAAAAGTTGTATTTATAGTGAGGCTCAACTTTTAGGCCTAATAGGTTTCAAAGCCCTAATCCAATTAGGTTTTAATTTTGGGATTAATAATGGCTCAACTTTTGGGCCAATTATTAACATGAAATTATCATGAAACCGTAACCCAAATAATTAGCCCATGCACTCTAATAATCCAAATAGCTCTATGTATGCGACCCAATAAGCTCTTACCATATTGGCAATGATCATAAATCACATTTATGATCATAAGCAATAAGCAGTGTCTAGCAACACATCATTGCTACCCAAGTGACAAGATTGTTGGTGATTTGACTAAACCTTTATGATCATTACCAATATATGCTATTGTCCATTTGTCCAAGATATCAAGACTAAGCATGGGACATGGAATGTGTCACTCTTGCATAACCCAATCTTTGGTTTCTTGATTACCGAGTAGACTAACTTAACCTGATGACATTGATATCGTATATCAACTCATCTGAGCATGGCCATGCATTTTCTAAGTCTCACTCTATCAAGGGGCCCAAAGATATCACTCCCGTTACATAGGAGAAACAAATCCGATCTTGGTCATACAAATCCCTCCACATGATATGTGACATACCCAATGACCTCCTTCAAGTTCACTCAATTACGAGTAACAAAGGGAAGTATCAAAGTATGTGACTCACATGTAGGGAACCTTAATGATCTTAGATCAAAGGACTACATATACCATGATCACTATGAGAATCACTTATGACACTCATATAACAATCCATGTAGCATTCTCCTGGTGGGTCGGTCAAGTACACAAGTTCTCCAACTTGTACCCATATGTAGACTACATATTTCATATTAGTCTCTGCATATGCTAGTCGTTATGTATTATTGTAACCCGCTCCACAACAATACTAGACCAGGGACATTTGAGAATATCATTATTCTAGGGTTACAATTATGTGTATTTTGTTACACAAAAACAAAAACAACAAACATAGTTGCTGGATTAATGCCTCAACAAAATATCATGGCTCAAGGTGCAAAAATACAATCATCTCATGACTAGCTTTTGGGCACAACACTAACAGTGAATGGCTACTACATTTGGTTGCTATATCTTGGATATATGCATTGTGGTTTTTGCGTTTTGGTGTCTTTGGATGCAGATTTTTATGATGGTTACATTGCCTATTGAATCCAAGTGCTACCCTTACTAAGTTTCTCAATGAAACTTACTCCCCTCAATTTTTCCATTTCAGGTGCAGTAGAAAGAGCTCCTTTAAACTAACATTTTTTGTTCAATTTTTGTCCTGAATTTTAAGGTACTTAAACTTCCATATGTCTAATTGTAATCTGGAAAGTTTGGGGATTTTAGAAGCACCTTTGGTATTTTTAATGATGGCACTTATTGTGTTGTGCTGCAGCTGTCCAGCATCCTGTTTTCGAGTCTGTTATGTCTCAGGTACTCTTGTAACCTAGGGTGTATATTTAGATGAGTTAAGACCATTATGTAGTTCATGTATGCATTTACATGTAGTGTACATAAAATGAGACAACTATGTGAACATTGGGGCGATGTTTTGGCTATGTATGTGATGTGGTGCAAAGCTGCCTAAGTGTGAATGATATGCTGCTTACTTGTAAATTCAGTTTTGTGCACTTATTGTTGTTCAATGCAAGAGCATGTATTTCCTATGTGTATTGGATATATTTGGGGTATCCTTGGAGGGCTTTCCCTTTGTGAATGAAGTGTGTGCACACTTATGCAATTTTATATGGGCAAAACGGTCATAAAGTGACCAGAATTCTGACTTTGCACTTAAAGTTCTATGTCTCCTTATGTGGAAGGAATCCGGTATGAAAGCTTGACCACACCTAGAGCACATCTATAGGTTGAACTGGGATTTGGAATTTCTAAATTTGGAACCTTGTAGCCAAAGATATGACGTTTCAAAGCCATCTAAGTTACTATTCATTTGGTCAGAATTATGTAACTAAATTAAAACATCCATAACTGGGTCCATAGGTAGGCTATTGATGTAAAATAAAATTCCATGGTTTGCTCTAAGTCTTTACTTGATAATGGAGTAAAGAAAATAGGGGGTACATGGCTACAATGATATAGTTTGTTAGTGGAAGTTACAGGTGCAGTGGCTGGCCCCTTAGAACTTAACAAGATTGCCTAATGTGTTGTTAGTGTTGTGCCCAAAAGCCAATCATGAGATGATTGTATTTTTGCACATTGAGTCATGATATTTTATTAAGGCATTAATCTAGCAATTATGTTTGTTGTTTTGTTTCTGCGTAACTTAACAAACATAATTGTAACCCTAGAATAATGATATTCTTAAACGTCCCTAGTCTAGTATTATTGTGGAGCGGGTTGTAATAATACATAACGACTAGCATATGTAGAGACTAATATGAGATATGTAGTCTACATATGGGTACAAGTTGGAGAACTTGTGTACTGGACCGACCCACCATGAGAACACTACATGGATCGTTATATGAGTGTCATAAGTGATTCTCATAGTGATCATGGTATATGTAGTCCTTCAACCTAAGATCATCAAGGTTCCCTACATGTGAGTCACATTCTTTGATACTTTCCTTTGTTGCTTATAACTGAGTGAACTTGAAGGAGGTCATTGGGTATGTCACATATCATGCGGAGGGATTTGTATGATCAAGATGGGATTTGTCCCTCCTATGTAACGGGAGTGATATCTTCAGGCCCCTTGATAGAGTGAGACTTAGAAAATGCATGGCCATGCTCGGATGAGTTGATATATGATATCAATGTCATCAGTTTAAGTTGGTCTACTCGGTAATCAAGAAACCAAAGATTGGGCTATACGAGAGTGACACATTCCATGTCTCATGCTTAGTCTTGATATCTTGGACAAAGGGACAATGGCATATATTGGTGATGATCATAAAGGTTTAGTCGATTCACCGACAATCTTGTCACTTGGGTAGCAATGATGTGTTGCTAGACACCGCTCATTGCTTATGATCATAAATGTGATTTATGATCATTGCCAACATGGCAAGAGCCTATTGGGTCGCACACATAGAGCTATTTGGATCATTAGAGTGCATGGGCTAATTATTTGGGTTATGGTTTCACTTTAATTTCGTATTAATAATGGGCCCAAGAGTTGAGCCATTATTAAGCCCGAAATTAAATCCTAATTGGATTAGGGCTTTGAAACCCATTAGGCCTGGAAGTTGAGTCTCACTATAAATACAACTTTTAAGTGAGAAATTCGCAGGTCTTCTTGCCCTACCCTCCAAAAAGGACAGCCACACTCTTCTCTTGCAATTCCTTGGAGGACGCATGCTAGCACTGTGAGCGCAAGAGAAACACATATGCCGGGAAGTGGTGGAAGCGTGGTGATCCCGAGAGGCTCGTGTGGATACCATAGAGAGCCTGAACACGTCAACTGTTCAGGTTTTGTGATTCGACTCTACAGTTCGGTGAGAGATCTCAATCAAAAATTAGGTATGAAAATTTTTGAACACCTGGTTTACCCTATTTCACTTGGATCCTGGAGGGTTTCAGTTAAATTCCGCTGCACTGTTTGGCTCCCGAAACCCATCATGTGTGGTAGCCAAGATTAGGACTTGTGCTAGTATTTTCCTTCTTTGCTGCCATGGTGTGCATGAAATGCTAATATGTGTGTGATGGTTAGACCAATATGTATGTGTTTACATAGTGCCCAAGAGGGCCACCTGGGTATGCACACTAAGGGTAGTGCTCTATTGGCTTACAGAACATTACCAATCCTGGGAGTTTAGATGCAAAATTTTGGCACCTTAACTAGACTACACCAGAGTGGTTAACATCATAAGCCCTTCCTTATGCTTCACTAACCTCTCTAGGCTAAAAAGATGATCATAGTTAGTAACATAACTTAACCAACAAGCAACCCACAAACTAGAAACATAAAGATTCAAATAAACCAAATACCTACTCACAAGCCTAGCTCAACAACTGTCAATGGCTGGTGGCTCAATGACGCCCAAAACTAAACAACAAAAAGTAAGTGAGTAAGAATCAAAGATTCTTAGTCAGGGGTCTTCAACCTACAAGATAAATCCTGAGGACTTAGAATATACAAGGATATGAAACCTGCTGTGTGCTTTTGCAGCCTAAGGGTCTAATATATGCATATACCTAGGTCTCTTAGGATCCCTCCTCATCCCAGTCCTCCTTATGAGGTGTCACTTCGTGCTTTGCAAGTTCTGGCCACTAACTCACTCCTAGTAAGCCTTAGCTTACTGACTTTCACAATAATGTAGCCTTCCATTACTTGTTTTGTAGGTGAACATGAAGGATGCTCCTTGCTTGTGCTGTAAGAAATCCACTAGGTGTACTAGGCCTCCACAAAGTGCCTTAAGTCCTTAGACTTGGCTAGGTCACTTGTGTACTAAGCATCCACCCATTTAACCTACCAAGGATGCACTAGGCTTTCACTTGTGCCTCAAGGCATAGCTTGGCTAGGCAACAAGTGCGCTAAGACTTTATCCATGGTACTCCCCTATCCACCATTACTTGGTTCACACTAGCAAAGTGGCAATGATCATGGATGGACTTATTTACTAGGTTCTTCGGAACCCCAACTAGGTGCACTAAGGTTTCCTGCAACCGAGCCTTAAATATAAAGGTGACTAACTAGGCATTTGATGGTGATAAACCTTGCACCCAATGGTGCTCTATTGTGGCCAAACATGCCTTCATTTTGAACAAAAATACCTTTAAAACTTACCTTCACTTTGAGTTAAAAAAATGTTAAACTTTATCCATTTTATTCTTACTTAAGGCATGGAGGTGATACTACTCTTTCTTAGCTTTGTGTGGAATCTAGAATCACCTCTATTGGACATCTGAGTGAAAAGTTATGACAAAAACAAAACTGAGTGTCAATGTTGTCACAACGATGTGTCAACAATTGTGGCGACATAGTTGTCGACATTTTGCCTATTTATGAGGTATTGGCAATGCATCATAGGAACTCGTATTGATTGGTGATGCATCACTAATCCTGTGAAATGCCCAGAAAGTTTCCCATTTTGCTGCTATGAACTTTGGACACTTCCCAAACATATCAAAGATGTATGGATAGCCTTCAAACTTCACATACATGTAGTACATGTTGTAGAGACCACAACTAGTGATCACAAGCCTTCCTATGATGCATTATAACATTATTCCAATCAAGCCAAACACACTTGTCCACCATGATCAAACCAAACCACTAACTAATGCTATTGCCAAAACTACTTGATTTCATCAAGCAAACTCTATCCAATAGCATTAATGATTTTTGAAAACATAACTCCCTTACCTTAGTTTGAATCCGCAAGCAAGAATCATTCCACTCTTCCACCAAAAACTGAGTTCCTCAAAGTCTACCTAAGTTCCAAGCAAACAAAGCCATAAAACACCAAATTACTAACTTCTAACCAAAACCCAAGCTTCCAAACATTTAATAAACAAGAATTCACCAAGAACTTAAGTGTTACCACACATAAAAAATAAGGGATAGTGGAAAAATCGGTTCCAAGCTTCATTTGCCATAACCACCGTTGGTGGCTTCCATTTCCATGAAAATCTCTTGATTTTGAGCTTGGAATCACAAAAAATTGGTAGAGAGAAGCGTGAGCTTGAGTTTAGGAATCAAATGGCAGCCTCCCCATTCGTTACCAACTTATAAACTCTTTTAAAACCCCTAGCCACCAAACTATTTAAAAAGCTACAAATAAGTCCCCTTCTTTAGGTAACTTCAATCAAACTTGGTCAAATATTGTTTATTTTAAATAAACTTAAGTTAAAAGTAGAAGTTAGAATTTAAAAACTCATTTTAACTCTCAGGACTAAGCCTGACTCTTCGAGATGCAAAATTACCATTTTGCCCCCAAACCTCATTTGGTGCCTTAAATTTCCCAGAGCTTAGTAAACTTTGCCTAGCATACCTATTCTTGCTATGTGAACTTGAAATAGGGTTTCAAATTAGCTTTTGACTAGGGGAGCCAAAACATTCTCTCCACCTTGGATAATTTGGTCCTCCAAATTCAATCTCCCCACTTTAGTAACAAAAACCAAGGATACGGTGCCAATGTATCCTGACAAATCAACCAATGGGTGTCAGTCACAACAGCACACTTGGTGCTGAACTACCTGACCTATTTAACTAATTCCCTTCGGGTATTTGAGTCATTCCCTATCAAGTATAGGTACTATGGCCAACATTTGTTAGGACCATTACTCAGTGGTTGGCCCAGGGAAAAAATGCAAAAAAATTACAAGGGAAACATGAGGGACTTCAATGGAAATATTAGTAGTGATGCAAGTGTAAAACTGAAAATTTTCGGGTTCCATATGCACATAAAAATGGGTGAGGTGATTAATGGCAAGAAACAAAACTTAAGGGCCTTGTTGTACTCTTAACTGAATGCTTATTGTGAAACTATGGAGTACTAATGGGCTATGTGCACAATGCAAAATTCATAAGGCCGAGAAAGGGCATTGGAGCATTTTTAAGGCCATGTGGCCTACTGCCGGTAATGCATGCTTCCATTACCAATTAAGCCATCATTTCGGTCGAAGAAAGCTTTAGTTTTGGGTTAGCCAAGTGTGTTGTGTTCTTGGTGAGTTCAAGCCAAATCTTTGCCAAATTGTTGATGAATTGAAGCTTGGAAGAGAAATCAAGCTTGGATTCCTCATTTTTGGCACTTGGCGACATCACCATTGAAGTTACAAGCTTGGTCTTCGATAATCAAGCACAAACCGAGAACTCAAGCTTGGATTTTGAGGTAGGGATTCATGTTCTACTTGGATTCTTGGTAAATTTTCCATGATCAAGTAGTTATGGTGACTAAGTGATGGTTAAAATATACTATATGATCTTAGTTGCTAGATGGGCATATTAAGGAGTTTTGGACTTATGTTCTTCGGCTAGCTAGTCAAGTTAATGGCATGTGTTAGAATTCCTAGTGAGTGAGGCCAGGTTGCTATTGAATTCAGAGCTCTAGTGGAATGGCAGTGAAACTACGAAGTCTGGTGTACAAGAATGCACATGAACACATGCTAGTGGTTTCGGCCGAATGTACATTGTGGTGTCTGTGTGAGTTTTGTGTGCTTGATTGAATTGTTGTGCTTGCTAACCCCTTATGAATTATGTTTATGCTTATATATGTCTCAGTTAGCATTGTATATGTATTATATGTCTTGTATCTTGGTGTTTTGATTTCTTTCTTGTAGGACAAGTAAGCTTTAAGGACGTTAAGTCTCAGACTTAACTAAATAGACTCAATTATAAGTCATTATGAGTTGTGAACCCTACTGAGTATTAGTACTCATGCCCATAATATTTGTGTTTCAGGCAAGGATATAGAGCTTGAGTGGGTTGCTTGTTTACTAGTTGTACCTTTGTGCTCAAGGTATGTGCCAACTTGTACTTGGCTTGAAATTGTGTGTTACAAGTCTTATAGTTATTGGCCAAAACTTATGTCCTAAGTTTTTCAGGCTTGAGTAGTTCTAGGACACCTCTAGAAGAGAGATGGATGTGTGGACTATGGCTTTGATTGTTGTCTTCACTTTCATGACCATGAATATGGTCATTGGGCTTGTGCTTCAGTGTGTGCTCCTGTATTGCACACTTAGGTACCTTCTGGGGGAGTAAGGAAGACTTGGCTTGTAAAACTTAACCTTGGCTAGATTTTGGACTTATAGCATCCTTGGTTTTTTTCCAAGCTAGTGATGCTTGTGCTTAGGCTATTTTGTGTACATATGTAGCCTCAGTTGTACATGGTTTTGTATGTATATATGTTGGATGCTTATGTGCGAAGTTATGTCAAGTTTATGAGCTTATGGTTATGTTCTATATGACAAAACCTCTTGTGATAGTTACTTGGCCGAATACACATATGCATAAAAACCTTGATTTTCAAAACTTCAAGATGTAGGCTTCTTACTTGCCATTCATTGGATTAGCACACTTGATGGGCACACATCCTAGACACTTACAGATTAAGTGTATGCTTTACTTGTATTACAAGTTATTGATTTATAGCATTGCTTGTATTGCAAGTTAGTGGTTTGGGCCTTGCCTTGAGCTGCAAGTAACTGTTTTAAATTTCTTATAAGCCTCCTAGGCACCTCCTAGGTTCTCAAATTAAGAAAATAAAACTGAAAACTATCCAATAGAAAGTTGGCCAAATTAATCAATCTTTCCTAACGCTTCTAAACTCAAGTGTTTTAATAACTTTCTAGGTAGTTTGGTATCAGAGAGTGCACAGGCTGGGGCTTGTGTGGGGTGTGACAGGCTTTGTTTGGTACCAGAGCTTAAGGTTTACAGCTTTTGATTTAGTAGAGTGTTAAGCCTAGACTTGTTCCCACATAGGATTATATAAGATTTGTATTTATTGAGTATATGTGAATAGCTACATCCTAAAGTGTAGGATCAGAACCAGAGCCAGGGAAAGAGAATCCCTGAAACAGGAAGAAGATATAATAGGCCATCCTAGAGATGGAATACATATAGATGTGCTTGAGAGGCAGGTAGAGGCCAATGAGCCTTATTTGGCCGAAGAGCCAAATGCCAGGTTACAAGTAGCTGTACCTAGTAGAGGAAGACAAGACAGGATGGAATTGATGATGGAAACACTACAAGCTACTGTTGCTCAGCTTATAGTAGGAATGCAAGCCTTGCCTAGAGGCCAAGCTCAATCACAGGAAAACCTAGAACAAGTAGGAGCAGGGGAAAACTTTGAGGCCAAGGGTAGAAGGGGAAAGAGCCAGTTAATTATGATCAGTCTAGCCAGAATGGAGGCAATCAAGAAGAAGGGGAAGGTGATGAGGAGAGAAGACAGCCCAAGGCAGAAGATTAAGGTCAGAAGTTAGACAAGAGCCCAGAACTGAGGAAGATGAGGAGGAAAGTCTATACATAGAGGAGCTGGAGGCCTATATATATTTTAGAAGAACTAAGCCTCCTTCTGAGACCACAGCTAGAGGAAGGACATCTAGGGATAGAACTAGAAACACAGAAATCAGAGAAGAGAGGTCCAGAAGGGGTGGCTAAATGAGGGCTAGCTGGAAGGGTTCCTGGCACTAAAGCCTCAAGTGTTTAAGGGTAGATGTGACCCAAATAAAGTAGAGTTCTGGGTATATCAAGTGGAGAAAATTTTTGAAAGGATGGATGTGTCATCCACTCAAAAGGTACTTCTAGCTACCTTCAGGCCAGAATGAAATGCTGAGTTATGGTGGAGGGCAGTACAGAGGACATATCAGGAAAGAAATTAGAGGAGACCACCAACCAGGAAAAGATCCATGAGGTGGGCAGACTTTCTTCAGGTCTTTAACCAGTAGTATGTTAGTGAGGCCTAGAAGGATTAGAAACAAGTAGAGTCTGACTAGTTGGAGTAGGGGGACCTCAGTGTCCTGGAATATGAACAGAAATTCAATAGTCTGACCAGATATGCTCCATAGCATGATGGGTAGGAGGAGCTAAAGATTAAGAGGTTTTTTAGAGGCCTGAGGCCTGAGCTAAGACAAATTCTCAGAGCAGTAGGAGCCAAAGACTACTATTCTATGATGCAGAGTGCCATTGCACTGGAATAGGAGTTCAAAGAACAGACCAGGAGTGGACCTGGAAGTGGGAGTGAATCCTAGAAGGGGCAACAAAAAAGGCCAAGAGAAGAGGTAGAACCAAGTGGAGGAAGAAAGGGGAGTAAGAAAGAAAGAGGACCATAACAATATGGTCCTCAGTGCCACACTTGTGGGAAGTTCCATGGTAGTAAGCCACGCTTTAAAACTTCCACTAGGTGTGTCAAGTGTGGAGCACCAGACCATTGGGTCAAAGACTGCCCAAGAAGGGGAGATGATAGGAGAATGCTGGGAAGATTCAATCCCAGAGGATAAGGAGAGCAGATACCCATGCCCCAAATGAGGGCCAATGTGCCCAATCCATGAGGTAGATAGGCACAGAGGGCACCTCAGGACTAGAAAAGGGCAAATTTACCCTTTGGTAGGGTATTTTAGCTGGAGACTTCCAAAAAGGTGCAAGGAGCACCTGAAGCAGGATCTATAATGCTAGCCGAAGTGCTATCACCCTGTTTACCCACAGACCACGGAAAAGAAGGAGCCAGACATCTGAGGCATACGACCTCGGAAAGGACTCTGGAGTGAAGGAAATCATATACTTGAGGCACACGGCCTCAGTAGCTCGCCAATTCCAACTTCAGGAGCCAGCACAGTGCCTCCTTCGGAAAGGCGACCGAACCAGCTTCGGGGAGAAGGACCATTCACCCTCCGAGGGAGAAAGGCCCCCGAAGACGAAGACGCTGAAGTTCCAGCCTGACTCCTGAAAAATGCTCCTCACCCCGATGTGAGACATCAACCAAAAGGACCTCGGTTGTATGGCAAGAGTTATCAAGGAGTCTCTGACACTCTGCTCACATACGTCTCCGACACGCGACCTTTAGATACGCTCTGACACGCCATCGCAGTCTAATGTCCTGTCACGAACGGTTACAGCTCACGGCTCAAGAAGCCTGTAGGTGGCTAGGAGCCCCCACGCCTAGAAGTACAAACACCATCCGTCCACACACGTGTCAGAATCTGAAAAGGTCACCCCCTCTCTTAGATACCAGAGAAATGGTCACAAGCAGGGGGGCCTTCTGGCGAGAGGACAAAGAGAGAGGCTGGAAAATAGAGGACGCTCTTCTCCCCCCGCCTGAATACTCTCCCTTCGCCTGAATACTCTCCCTTCGGCCCTAAAAAAGACAAGCCAGGCAAGAGTCCTTTGTGCTTATTACTGAGTATCTCTCTCTCTCTCTCATAGCACTAACTTGGGTGTTGGTGGTTCCCCCCATAAAACTACCCCGGGGGCCTCCTAACCCTTATTTTCTGAGTGTTTCAGCCAGGTCTCCCTGAAGAATCACTGTTTCGGGCTCTCTCCCACACCGGAGGTACCTCCCGTTCTCACGTACCATGGGACCAGAAGCTGCTGGCCATCACTTAAGGTGATCTACCTTGGATGCCTTCCTTCTATACTAATCCGCACCTTCAGGACCCCCTGCTGCCCTCACCCCTGCACACAGTGGAGATGCCAGTCCACACCACCGGGCGGCATCTCCTGGCGCCGTCTGTGGGAACTCACTCCCAGGTTGTCGAAGTTGCAGCTTGGCGTTCTAAGGAGAGGGGACTCCTGAGGTCCCCGTCCCCGCCAGAGATTCAACAGGGCAACCGAATAATGGCAGCAGGGAATTGCCTACCCGAGGGTGAACACCCTCTGACTATTACCATAGGCTTCCTATACAAATTACCATGCCTTGGCATGGTCGAAATGACGCAGTAGTCAAGCCAGAGAAGGCCGCAGCTAAATTTTGGCCGAAGGCCCTCCCCATCGGTATCTCGACGGGAAGAGAATCCCGTGTCAATTCGCAAGAGTTTGGGAAATGGAGATTTGAGTGCTCAACGAGAAGCATAACCCCCGGAGTATAACCTATGGGAAAAGCAGGGTCGTGATGACCCAGACGTCCCCGCCGAAAGAGTTCTGCACCCGAGGAAAAAATCGCCATCTCCACAGCAACGAAGTCAAACCCATTGCCCCTAAAGGTCATTTACGACTTGACGTGCTGGCAGAAGGCGCCGACTCTACTTCCAAGGACACGCTATCGCTGTCCGAACTAATCCGCCTCTGCCTGAGAGAGTAGAGCATTCGGAAAGACTATCAAAATGGTTCATTGAACTTGGAAAGTACTACATCACGCATAAGCTTGGAAGGGCAGTAAGCGCCCAGGTACTAGCAGAGTAGATCGCCAAAATCCCAGAAGTAAGGAAGGCTAAAACCAACAAGGGAGACATAGCGAAGGTAGATCTAGAGTGGAAACTCCTTGTCAGTGGAACCCCCAGGCGCAAAACATCAGGGCGCTGGGGTACCCCCTCAGGGGCCCGAAGGTAGGGAGGCCACCAAAACGATCAAATTTGATTACCAAAAGTGTTGGCCCATCTGAGCATGGCAACGCTAGGTATAGTAACCTCGTACAAAAAGCGGAAAGATCCTACGAAAAGGAATCTCGCAACCAAAAAGTCCCGAAAATCCTCATGAAGAGGCAGAAAGTGCAAAGACGTTCCGGACGATATTTCCTGACTAAGGAAAAACTATGCAGGCAAAGGTATGCAATTCCATCATAAAAATATATATATATCTGTAAAAAGGGTGTAGGACAATTCGTCCAAGAGGTGTGAAAACGGCCAGAGACACGCCAGCACCCGAAGACTGCCTTCGGAGTTGATAACCTCGGAAAGATTGCACCGAGCCACTCCAAATAGCACTCAGAGATATGAAGTTCTGCGTGATAGTAGAGGACTACTTCACTGAGTAGGGTAAGGCAGAACTCCTAGCAACCATGCCGGCAAAAGGTGCACAAAAAGTTCGTCTGAAAGAACATAATATGCTGATTTGGCGTACCGACGGTGACACCGGCCAATAATGATTCCCAGTCTATGGATAGAGGATTCCAAGAATTCATCACTGACCTCGGAATAAAAAGGCACTTCAGACCATTAGCTCAGCCCCCGAGCAACAGACAAACAGAGGTTGCCAAAAGAGCTACAAAAGAGGGACTGTGATAAATGCAAAGGGAAGATGGCCAGGAGAACTTCCTACTGTACCAAGGAGTTATCAGACAACTCCCCGAAGGACCGAGGAGGAGACACTTTTCTCGCTTATACCAGTACAGAAAGCCATTGTCCATTTGAAGAAGTTCGGCCAGCATACAGATGTTTGACGAAAGAGGAAGTGACCTCGGGTTGAGAACTAAGCTCGACCTAGTTGTCAAACACTGAGAAACGGCCGAGCTCGAAAAGAGGCCTTTTCGGCAAAAGGTGGCCATAAGTGCAAATCTGCATGATAGGCCAAAAGGAACAAGGAAAAAGAGACCTCACCCCTGAAAGGCCGAATTAGAACCCCGAAAACAATCCTGTGGAGTACTTCAGCCAAACAGGAAAGGGCCTTATTGGGTCCGAAACAATGTCCGAATAGGAGCATACAAGCTTGGCAACATTAAAGAAGGAAAACTGAAAAATACAAGGCACTCGGGTGCCTTAAAGAAATTCTACAGTTAGAATTTTTTAGACAAGAAATGGTGAAAGCCAGAAATTTGTCGAAGTACAGAAAGTTTTCTCCTGTCTGAGAATGTTCGCTGAACAAAGCTGAAGTATGGACTCCCGAAAGTCTCCTATTCCTTCCGAAGTTAGTTGGGCTATATGCCCAAAAGAGGGCAAGTCTACCGAACACGGCTGACAAAGGGCAGGCTAAAATTTGCCTGAAAAGGAACTTCGCCAACCGCAAAAGACCGCCAGAAGAATGGCCGACGAAACGAGCAAAGAAAGTACCGAAGTCCCTTGACCGAAAGTGGTCGGGACAATTGGGAAGCAAAAATTGCTCAAAAAAGACTTAGCCAATATAATGAAGGAAAATTCATTGAAGAAGGTCTTGACACAAAGAGAAGATTACAAGAAGAAGAGTACAAAGAAAAAGAAGAAGGCAAAGGTCCTAGAATATCTAAAGGACGCTGGCGTCATGGAAAGCTTCGGCTCCTGAATCTTTCACTGCCGCCTTCGGTGCAGGAGGAGGAAATGGCAAGTTAAGGAACTCGACTCTTGACCACATCCACCGAGGCCCCCCGGGAATATCCAAGGCAGCTAGAAAGGAAGGATCGAGGTCCGGATACTTCTTCAGTAATTGATGACAAGCTAGGCAGAAGCCGTCCTGAAAAGCAACTTTGGACGTCTGGATGGCTTTGCCTCTTTCAATGTCCAAGTCATCTGCCTCATGCTGAAGATCCGAAACCTTCTACTGAAGGTCAGAAATCTCCTTCTCTAGCTTCTCGGTTTTCCTCTTCTTCTTCAAACCCTCCTTCAGCCAGTCGACCTTGGCCTGAAGTTCAGCATTTTCAGCCATCGCCTTCGCCAGAAGGGCAGACTCCCATTCTTTTTCCTTTTGAAGGGTCTCATTGGCTGAAGTCAGGCTGATAAATTTTTTTCCAAGGTCGGACATCTTCTCGGAAAAATCCTTCAAGAGCTCTTCTTGGCCCTTCAAGAATTCCTCCCAAAGACTGGCAATCTTCTCGTTGCATATTTGGCTCAACTTGGTGTTCGTCAGCACTGAGTTGGCACAAAAGACTTTGGCCTTCTCCAATTTTTCTTCAGCCCAAGCTCAGACCGAAGACTGTTTTGTGGCCCGAGCTCGAAGGTACCCATTATACCCTAGAAGCTGCAAAAAAGAGAAGGGACTTAGCGAAATTTTCACAAGGAAAGCTGAAAACACTTAGGCAAAAAGTGGGAAGGAAAAGTGAAGAGCCTGAAGAGTTACCTGTGCAGCATGCTAGGAAACTTTTGCAGGAAGGGCATCCTCGGAGGCACACTCCTCGGTGACTGCCTTGAAGGATGCCTGAGTAAGCACGCCCCTCACCATTTGGGGAGCCATCTCCCAGTAGTCCTTGGAGAACAGATTCATGTCCTCCGTGAAAGACCAGAACGGCTCCCTTGGGACTTTGTTGTTCGGGACATGAGAATCCCGAAGATCCCTCATTCGGGCGTGCTCAATCTTCCAAGCCAGGGGCACCGGATCCTCTGCAAAAAGAAACATGCATCTTATCAGGTAAAAATTCCTTGATTGTAAAAAATGTAAGCTGATTGCAGGGAAAAAGAGACAAACCTGGCACGACCTCGGCACAGTCATCATCAGAGTCACCGACCTCCTCCACGTCGGTAGAAATATGTTTGCCCGTAGCCCTTCGGCATTTTTCTAAATCTTTAGCGGGAAGATCCTCCGAAGAGCCTAACAAATCCGCCGATGTGGCGGGACTCGGAAGGGCAGGAACGGCCACCTTGGCAAGAACCCCCCCGCAGTTTCAGGCTTGGACAAAGTTACAACCTCTGTAGAAGTTACAATGACATCGCCAACCTTGGTGGAAGTAGCAATGACATCGTTGACTTCCGAAACGTCCTCCGGAGGGGGAAGAGAGGTGTCCATCTTGGCCTTCTTTGCCGTAGATGATCCGCTCCAGAAGCCTTGCGCCTCTTCTTTTGTTCTCCCTTCTCAGCCCGACCAAGGAAGAGAGACCTGTAGTAGGTGGCAGACTCGTCGCCCATCTCTGAAAAAGAGGGAAGAAATCAGTGTAAGTCCACAGGCACTTATGCTGAAAAAACTTTGAAAGAAACTTACTTTAAAAAAAGGCTTCATAAGTGAGCTTGCTCTGAAGGAGCTTCACCAGCCAAGAGTTATTCCCCTCGGTAGCAGGAGCTGGCATGCCGAGATCCATCTTATGCTCCGTAACCACCCCCAGCTCCCGAAGGACATCCTCGGTCATGAGTTTCCACATGATCGGGAAAGGGTAGAGATAGCGTGAAAGGACCTCGGCATCCTAGTCGGTGATAGCACGGATTTGTCTATCAAAGTCCCCAAACCTCGCCGCCAACTCGGGAGTTAGCAGCTTCCTGGGATCCATGACATCCGCCTCCAGCTTTCCCTGAGCCCACTTAGTCGGGACGTTTGACTTGGCCTCTGCCACCTTCAGGAAGAAGAACTTCCTTTGCCACCCTCGCCAGCTATCCTTCGTAGTGGAGGTGAACATAAATTTCTTGCTCCCAGATCCCTGAGGTAGCATGAAATAAAAGCCACCCTCCGGAACCGGATAGAGCTTATAATACTACATGAACAGGATAAAATGGGGTTCTACCCCGAAGATCCCGCACATGCAGAGAAAAGCGTTGAAATAGCAAAATGAGTTGGGAGGAAGCTGATTCACGACTATGCCATGAAACTGGCAAAAGTCATAAATCATTTTCGTAGGAGGAAACCGAAGTCCGGCCTTCAGTTGGACTCGGAAAATGGTAACCTCGTCACCTCGATTCATAAAGCTAAACTGGCCAAGGCGGGGTAACCTTGTGATGGCATAAGAGGGGAGGAAAAATTTGGTCTTCCACTTCTCTAATTATTCAGGAGTGGTGCAACAAGGGTGAGACAAAAGAGGTTGTCAGCTCTCGGGAATAGGCGTGGTCGACCGAAAAAATGACTTCAAAAAGTGAAAAGAAAAGCAAACATTGAAGGAACTCTAAAAATCAGAATCCACCAAAAGTCTTGCCGAAGTCTGGGTTTGAGGATGCCGTCGTGAAAGATCACCGGAAATCGCTCCGCCGCTAAGACCGCCGCACAAAAGGAAGAAAAAGCGAGAGCAAAGAAACACAAGTGAAGAGTATGACAGGAGGAAGGCTTATATAGATCAAGGAAGGGCAGTTAAAAGGGCGTCATAAATGCTGCCCGAAGGCAAAGCGTCGCCATGATTATCCCTCACGCACAAAAAGGCATGCCCATCCCAGCTGATGACTGCCATGTGTGACCCATCATGAAAAACTAGGACATGTTTTCTGACATCCGGAAAACCAGGGCACATTGCTCGAGACTGACACGCCTAGTTTCAAGACACATCGACCAACTAACCTATGGCGGGAAAAGTGAAGAAGTTAGGAATCTCCAGAACACCGAAGGGCGGGCAGATGACACCTGTCCGAACAAGGCTCATCACCTAGGTGGCGAAGTGCCTCCTCAGCCGACGTCATACTCCGAGTGAAAATCCATAAGGTCCAGGGTTCAAGGCTCCGTGCCGCCCTGTTTGACCGAAAACGGACATACTACTACGTGGGCCTCTGGGAGTCCACGAGGTCGTCCTGTAAAAAACTGCCAATTGAGCGATAGATCGACACTGGAAAGGCTATTTGCCGAAGTCTTCACTTTGACTTTCCAAGGGGGCATGTGATAGCCGAAGTGCTATCGCCTTGTTTACGCACCGACCATGGAAAAGAGAGAGCCAGACATTTGAGGCATATGGCCTCGAAAAGGACTCTGGAGTGAAGGAAATCACATACTTGAGGCACACGGCCTCGGTAGCTTGCCAATTCCAACTTCGGGAGCCAGCGCAGCGCCTCCTTCGGGAAGGCGACCGAACCAGCTTCGGGGAGAAGGGCCATTCACCCTCCGAGGGAGAAACGCCCCCGAAGACGGAGACGCCGAAGTTTCAGCCTGACTCCGGAAAAAGGCTCCTCACCCCAATGTGAGACATTAACCAAAGGGACCTCAGTTGTACGGCAAGAGCTATCAAGGAGTCTTTGACACTCTGCTCACATATGTCTCCGACACGCGACCTTCAGATACGCTCTGACACGCCATCGCAGTCTAATGTCCTGTCACGAAGGGCTACAGCTCACGGCCCAAGGAGCTTGCATGTGGCTATCCAAAGAAATGGTCACAAACAGGCGGGCCTTCTGGCGAGAGGACAGAGAGAGAGGCCGGAAAATAGAGGAAGCTCTAGTCCCCCCGCATGAATACTCTCCCTTCACCTGAATACTCTCCCTTCAGCCCTCTGAAAGACACGCCAGGTAAGAGTCCCTTGTGCTTATTACTGAGTATCTCTCTTTCTCTCTCAAAGCACTGACTTGGGCGTCAGAGGTTCGCCCCGGAAAACTACCCCGGGGGCCTCCTAACCCCTGTTTTCTGAGTGTTTCAGCCAGGTCTCCCTAAAGAATCACTGTTCCGGGCTCTCTCCCACACCGAAGGTACCTCCCGTTCTCACCTACCACGGGACCAAGAAGCTGCCGGGCATCACTTAATGTGATCCACCCTGGACGCCTTCCTTCTGCACTAATCTGCACCTCTAGGACCCCCTGCTGCCGTCACCACTGCACACAGTGGAGATGCCGGTCCGCACCACCGAGCGCCATCATATAAGCAGAGAGGGTAGTCAGCAGAGGACTAGTAGAAGGGCCTTAAAAGGTACCATTTACCTTAATGGCCATTTAGTTTCTGCATTATTTGATACTGGAGCTTCATTATCTGTGATTTCTAATAGCTTGGTTAAGGCCATGAATCTGGAAGTAAAATATATGACCAACATGTACTTGGTTAGAACTGCTGGCAATGAAGTTCTATTCACATATCACATAGTTAAAAATTGTGAAATCCAGATAGACAACCTGAAACTGAGAGAAAACTTGATAATGCTGGATACTTATGATTATGATGTGATATTAGGCATGAATTGGCTAAGTGAGAATAAGGTGGTGATAGATTGTCATTTTAGACAATTATTAATGCCTGGTTGTGAACCATATGAGTTTGATAAATGACTAGAGCTGGCTTTGGACTATCAACTTGAAGTGCTAAAACTAATAACTCTTGAGAACGAATATGAACACCTGGAACTCAATGACTAGGAAGTAGCTAATGAACTTAGGCAGATACCTATAGTTTAGGAGTTTTCAGGGGTCTTTCCTACAAACCTACCTAGATTACCACCTTTGAGAAAAGTAGAATTTGAAATTAAACTGGTACCAGGAGCAACACTAGTGTCTACTGCTCCATATAGAATGGCACTACCTGAAATGGTAAAGCTGAGGAAGTAGTTAGATGAACTACTTGAGAAAGGGTTCATCAGACCTAGTGTGTCTCTTTGGGGAGCACCTATGTTGTTTATGAAAAAGAAGGATAGAACCCTTAGACTCTGTATTGATTACAGAAAGCTGAATGCCTTGACCATAAATAATAAATTCCCCTTCCCAAGAATAGAAGATCTATTTGATCAGCTGAAAGGAGCAAGGGTGTTCTCCAAAATAGATCGAAGGTCTGGACATTTCCAGTTAAGAGTGAGGGAGTAAGACATACCTAAGACTGCTTTCAAGACTATTTATAGACACTTTGAGTATACAGTAATGCCATTTGAGCTTACTAATGCACTTGCATTCTTTATGGAATTAATGCAGAGGGTGTTCAGAGGACACCTAGACCATTTTGTAGTGGCATTCATAGATGATATTTTGGTGTACTCTAAAAATGAAGAAACTCATAAGGAACACCTAAAAGTGGTGCTTGGCTTACTCCAAGAACATGAACTTTATGGGAAGCTAAGTAAGTGCAAATTTTAGACTCAAAAAATTGGATTTCTAGGTCATATAATAAATGATCAAGGGTTTGTAGTAGATCCTGAAAAGGTAAAGCCAATCCTAGATTTGAAGCAGCCCCAGAATGTGAGGGAAGTCAGGAGTTTCCTAGGGTTAGCTGGCTATTACAGGAGATTTGTGCCAAAATTCTCTATGATAGTAGCACCCATGACTTAGTTAACCAGAAAAAACCAAAAATTTACCTAGGAAACCAAATGTGAGGAGAGCTTCCAAGAGCTTAAAAGGAGACTGACAACAGCTCCTGTGTTAGTCCTACCAGACCCTGAAAAGGAATATGAACTGTATACTAATGCATCACATGTAGGACTAGTGATAGCCGAAGGGCTATCGCCTCTTTCAGAACATACTTCCTGCCGAAAGTGTGATCGGGAAGCCTGGTGTCATCCGAAAAAGGCACTATCACTGACCTCGGAGGGATCGAAGTCAAGAAGCCTGGAACTTGGGAATTCCGCTAGTACGCCAGGGATTTCAAAGATATTGTCGGCTCCCCCAGGGGGACCGGGTGGATTGCCTTCGGATATGAAGAACTGACTATTGCAAGCAGAAGAGGATCTCCCCGAAGGCGAAACCTCCGAACCAGCGAACTCCCCGAAACCATGAGCATAGCTCCTGAGGAAGGGCATCTGTGTCAAAGATGACCTTACCCAGAGGACCTCGGGAGTACGGCATGAGCATTTAAGGAGCCTCTGACATGTCGCCCACAGGCGCTACATGATGCCTCAAACGGCGATCTGACACGCCAACGCTGTCCAAGTGTTGTCACGACCTGTCTCAGACCAAGGCTCGAGGAGCCTGCAAACAGCTACTTGTCCCCTACGCCCGAAGGTACAGAAAAGATCTGACCAAACACGTGTCATGATCTGAATGGATTGGACACTCCTATAAATACCAGGAAACAAGCCCTGGCAAAGAGGAGGCTGGATCAGACGCCTCTCCTTGAGAAAACAAAAACAGGCAAGGTCACTAAAACCTTAGTGCTCCCCCCTTTTACCTTCTCAGGACACTGACTTGGGCGTCGGAGGCTCCTCCCTGAAAAAATGTCCCGGGGAGCTCCTAACCCTCTCTTATAAGCTTTTCAGGCACACTCCCCTAGGAAATCTGGGCTCCAGGCGTTCTCCCTCTCAGGAAGTTCTTCCAGAAGTCACAATGTCACTCAACGAAGATGCTGCTGGGCATCGTTTAGCACCGTCTGTGGGAAGGCACTCTGAGGTCACCGTTGTTGAAACTCGGTGTTCGAAGGACAAGGGACTCCCGAGGTCCCTGTCCGCGCTTGAAGCTCAACCGGCTACTGAGCAAACCCTTCCAAGGACTTCCGCGCCCGAGGAAGAACGCCCTCTAGTCATTACTATGAGCTTTCTATGCAACTTCCAACGTTCTGTTGTGGCTGAAATGACACAGCAGATAGACCAAAGGTAGCCACAACAAACTCAGGCCCAAAGGCCTCCCTCGCCAGCACGCCTTCGGGAGAGAAGCCCCAAATCAACCCATCGTAGTTCGGCAAGTGGAGACCCGCGTGAGGAGTCCTCAACGGAAAACATGCCCCTCGGGCCATGGCTTGCGGGACAAACAGGGTCCAAGCAACCCAAAATCCCACATCGAAGGAGTTCGTCGCCTGAGGCGAAGTCCCTGTCCCCCCGACACCGAACTCACTCCCCGAAGAGGCGCTAGCAATCTCCCTTCCCAGAAGAAGAACCTAGTGCCACGATCCTTATGGAGAGGATACTAGCAAGACTAGACAGGGTGGAAAAACAGGTAGCCCGCAAACCCGTCTGGGCCAGGCTGTCTGGAACCTTTTGTGGGGATGAGTGCCCGTTCACCCAAGCTGTAGTTGGGGCAGCCATGCCAAGCGACTTCAGAGTACGTCGACTGGAAACTTATGATGGCCGCACTGATCCACAGGCCCATCTGACCAAGTACAAACGCAGCATGATGATGTGCGGTGCCGACGACGCCACCTTGTGCAAATGTTTTGAGGTCACCCTCACAGGACCAGCAACTGTGTGGTATAATTCATTGGCTCCAGGAACCATCACGGAGTTCCAGGAGTTATCCACGGCCTTCACGCAGCAATTTATTAAAAGCCAGCCAATGGTGAAGATGCCTGTCCAAATGTTTGACATAGCGCAAAGAGATGGAAAAACCATCCGCGACTATGTTGAAAGGTTCAACAGAGAAGCTTTGAGTGTCCCGGACTTTTGGCCCGAAATACACATTCTCGCCATGACGCGGGGCCTTCGGAGGGACTCACAGCTGTTTTACGAGTTCTCCAAGGACCCCCCAAACACGCTTGGCGAATTTTACCGAAGGGCCGAATAGCACATGATGGCCGAAGAGCTGAGAATGGGTGGACCGAAGTCCGTTCACACCCGGCCCGAAGGGTCCAACCAGCAAACCCGGTATCCAACCGAACAGGCAGGCAGACCTCGGAGAATGCGGGGAAGGAAACTCCCAATTTTCACACCCCTGAACACCACGAAAACCAACATCCTCATGACAATGGAAAGGCAGGGGACTCAGATTTAGCGGCCAAGGGCCATGACCGCTGATAACAAGAAGAACATAAAGAAGTTCTGCCAATTTCACCGCGACCACGGCCACGACACCGAAGACTGCTTCCAATTGAAGAAGTATATAGAGTCGCTGATAAAACTGGGCCAACTTCGACGTTATCTGCGGATGCCGTCCCCGAAAGGGAGAAAAGAGGAGGAAGGAAAGGCAGAAGATGAGGACTACGACTCCGACAGGCGGAGGAACCGAAGTCCGAAAAGGCGCCCTCCACCTCCGGCGGGAATAATACAAACAATCACGACGGGGCTCCCATCCTCGGAAAGAAAGAGGAAGGCCAGAGAAATAGCAGTCATGGAATATCAGAGTCCGACAAAGAAACTGGCCCGCAAGGATGGTTCCGCCGTCATCTTTCCCCATGACGATCCGCTGTTGATCATGGCGAGGATAGGAAACTGGGACGTCAAGAGAGTGTTGCTCGACGATGGATCAAACGCCGACGTCCTGTTTTCACACTTACTGCCGAACTTGGGCATATCTAGCAGCGACCTCAAGCCCGTCACCTCGCCTACTTTCGGGGTAGGACCATCCGAACTGCCTGTCCTCGGATGGATCGATCTCCCCTTAATGCTGAAAGGAACTTCGGTAGATGGGACTGCTGAATTATTCGCCTCCACAATGGCAAGGTTCATTGTCATGAATGTCCCTTCATCGTACAATGCCATCCTTGGAAGACAGACACAGGGAAATCTGCACATTTGCCCTGATGTGAAGTACTTAACTGTCACTTTCGCCACCAAGGATGGAGATGCGGAAATCTTCATAGATCAGGGCGAAGTAAGGAAGGTGTTCGTCAAGGCACGAAAAGCTCCGGCAAACAACTTCGCACAAACGGTGGAGGCAAAGGCACCAAAGAAGGGCGAGGCAGAAGATCCCGCGAAAGTGGAAATGGAAAAAGTAGAACTTGTCCCAGGCCAAAGTACCCGAATAGGGAAGAACTTGGCCGAAGGTGACAAGAAAAAACTTGTATCTTTTCTGCTGGCAAATAAAGATCTGTTTGCCTACTCGCCGAAAGATATGCCAGGGGTAAACCCTAGCGTAATACAGCATAGCCTTAGAGTAAGACCGGAAGCAAAACCTGTCCGGCAAAAGAAACGGGGCATCTCAGTCCATAAAAGTAACTTTGTCAAAACCGAAGTCCAGCGCCTGTTGAACGCTGATGTCATCAGGGAGGTCAAGTACCCCGAATGGTTAAGCAACGTGGTCATTGCCACAAAAGAAGGAAGCAGTAAGCTCCGGATGTGCATCGACTTCAGAAACTTGAACGATGCTTGCCCAAAAGACTCATACCCTCTCCCACCGATAGACCAATTGGTAGACTCAACTGCCAAATACGGGCTCCTAAGTTTCTTGGACGCCTTCAGTGGGTATCATCAAATAAGGATGGACCCCGAAGATGAGGAGAAAACCGCCTTCATCACCGAGGGAGGAACATACTGTTACGTCAGAATGCCCTTCGGGCTAAAAAACGCAGGAGCCACCTACCAGAGGTTGATGAGCAAGGTCTTTAACGACCAAATAGGGAGAAACATGGAAGTATATGTCGACGACATGATAGTCAAGAGCAAGCTGCCTGGCGACCACGTCGCAGATCTAAAGGAAACTTTCCACCAGCTCAGAGCCTTCGGGATCCGTCTTAATCCCGAAAAGTGCATCTTCGGAGTGACCTCGGGAAAGTTCCTTGGGTACATGGTATCAGAAAGAGGCATTGATGCTAACCCAGAAAAAATTAAGGCTCTGCTCGAGTTCCGAACTCCTGCCACAATAAAAGATGTGCAGAGACTCACCGGAAGGATAACCTCTCTTAGCAGGTTTATTTCCAGGTATGGAGACCGGTGTCGACCATTCTTCAAAGTCCTCACTAAGGCAGCAAAAAAGGAGGACAACCTCGGAAGTAATGATCATCCTTGGGATGAAGACTGCCAAAGGGCCTGGGAAGAACTCAAAATCTACTTAGCCGGTCTGCCCACTCTGCGGCAACCCCGCGAGGGAGAGCCCCTCGTATTATACCTCGCCGTCACAGAAAAAGCAGTAAGCTCGGTCCTTGTGAAAGAGGAAGGGCCGAAGCAATGGCCGGTTTATTATGTAAGCAAGTCCCTGCATGGCGCCGAAGTCAGGTATCCTTTGTTGCAAAAAGCTATATATGCCTTGGTGCTAGCAGGAAGAAGGCTGCGACCATATTTTCAGGCTCACCCTATCATCGTCCGAAGCAGTCTACCTCTGCGCGATGTCATGAGAAAAGTTGATCATTCGGGAAGGCTTTCCAAATGGTGTATAGAGCTTGGCGAACACGACATCACTTATGAACCTCGAAAAGCCATAAAAGCTCAAGCTCTGGCAGACTTCATTGCCGAAGTACCCACCACCGAGGACAGCCATCCGGATCCAAACGAAGGTGAGCCAGAATGGACTTTGTATGTTGACGGAGCCTCAGGGTCCGAACACCAGGGAGCTGGGGTAATTATCAGAGGTCCCGAAGGCCTAGAGGTAATGAAGGCTATCAAGTTCAGCTTTAACGTCACCAACAATGTGGCTGAGTATGAAGCCCTCATAGCAGGATTGCGCCTAGCCAGAAAAATTGGCGTGAGAAATTTAAAGGCCCACAGCGATTCCCAGCTAGTAGTTCGACAAACGGCAGGAGACTATGGGGCGAAGGACCCAACCTTGGCAAAATACCACGAACTGGTAGCAAAGCTCATTCAAGAGTTCGACACCATACGGATCGAAAATGTACCTCGACGAGATAACGCCGAAGCAGATTGCTTGGCGAAGTCGAAAACATGCACCGAGGTGCTAGACCATCCGAGCATCGCAGTATTGAGCATAGTAACCTCGGGAAAAGGATGGAAAGACCCGATAAAAAGGTATCTCGCAGACAACGCGCTCCCCGAAGACCCCGGCGACGCTGCAAAAGTGCGAAGACGCTCCGGCCGATTCTTCCTAATCGGCGAAGAGTTGTATCGGCAGGGATACGCAAATCCACTGCAGAGGTGTGTTGGCGAAGAGGATACTGAAATGATCCTCGAAGAAGTTCACGAAGGCGCTTGTGGTTCATACATTGGAACCGACACCCTGGCAGCAGTGATACTTCGCCAAGGGTACTTTTGGCCTACCCTGAGAAAGGACGCTAAGCAGTTCGTCCAGAAATGTGGTAATTGCCAGAGACACGCGAATATCCAGAGGACACCCTCGGAAATGGTAACTTCGGCTGACTATCCCTGGCCCTTCGCAGTTTGGGGAATAGACCTCATAGGACCACTCCCAACAGCACCTGGAGGCGTGAAGTTCTGCGTAGTAGCGGTAGATTATTTCTCCAAATGGGTCGAGGCAGAACCCTTGGCTACTATCTCGGCAAAAGAAGTGCAGAAGTTCGTATGGAAGAATATCGTATGCAGATTTGGCATACCGAGGGTACTAGTAGCTGATAATGGATCCCAGTTTATAGACAAAGGGTTCCAGGGATTTATCAGTGACCTCGGAACAAAAATGCACTTCGCCCCAGTAGCTCACCCCCAAAGCAATGGGCAAGTAGAAGTATCTAACAGGACCATAAAAGATGGTCTGAAAAAGAGGCTGGGAGAAGCAAAAGGGAAATGGCCAGGAGAGCTCCAAAGCGTATTATGGAGCTACCGAACAACACCCCGAAGAGCCACAGGGGAAACGCCTTTTTCACTCATTTTCGGTACAGAGGCCATCATCCCAATCGAGGTAGTGCGACCATCAGTACGGGTGCAAGTATTTGATGAAAGTGGAAATGACCTCGGCCTAAGAACCAAGCTCGACCTCGTCGGCGAACACAGAGAAACAGCCGAGCTGAGAAGAAAAGCTTTTCAGCAAAGAGTGGCCGCGGCTATAAACTTGCGCGCCAGGCCGAAGGGAATAAAGAAAGGAGACCTCGTTCTCCGAAAGGCTGAATTCGGACCCCGAAGGCCATCCCACGGGGTATTTCGTGCAAATTGGGAAGGTCCTTATCTGGTTCTTGCCGAAGTACGAAAGGGGGTGTACAAACTCGGCGATGCCGAAGGCGTAGAATTAAAAAATACTTGGCATTCGGATGCCTTGAAAAAATTCTATGCTTAGGATTTCGCGGAAGAATTGTATTGTACAAATTAGAAAAATATTCTAAGTACAGAAGTTTCTTAGAAAAGTTCTTAAGTGTAAATTGTACAAGCCAGAATTCCGCGAAGGTGATCGCCGTAATAAGCGCAGATATGATTTTCCGAAGTCTCTTGAGCGATCATGTTCGGGACAATGGGAAATGAAAAATCTCGCAAAAAGACTTAGCCAAAAAGAGTCTTTATTGAGATGAATCTGCTTACAGAGAAGAAAGATTGCCAAAAGAAGAAGTACAAAAAAGAAGGAAAAGAAGGCAAAGGACCCTAAAACAAACTAAGAAACTTCGGCGTCCCGGGAGCCACCAGCTCCTGTGTCCTTTTCCACCACCTTCGGTGCCGGGAAAGAAAGAGGCAAGTTCAGGTGCTCAACCTTGGACCAAGACCACCGAGGCCCCTCAGGAATGTTTAGGGCCTCCAAGAAAGAAAGGTCCAGATCTGGGAACCATTGAAAAACTTGGTGCCGAGCGAGACAGAAGCCGTCCTGGAAACCAACTTTGGACATCTGGTCGGATCTATCCTTCTCGACCACAAAGGTGTCAAGGTCCTTCTTCAGATCTGTGACCTCCTTCTTTAGTGCCTTCATCTTCTTCTTCTTCGGCTCCTTCTTCAAAGAATCGACCTCGGCTTGGAGCACGGCCTTCTCAGCAAGCGCCTTCGCCAGGAGAGCCTCAGACTCTAACTTCTCCTTTTGATGCGCTACAATTACCGAAATTAGCTCCCTCACCTGGGAGCCGAGGTCAGAAATCTTCTGGGAGGAATCCTTCAAAAGTTCTTCTTTTCCTTTCTGGAACTCCTCCCGAACGGCAGCAACCTCCTTCTCTGCAGCTTGAGCCAGCTGCGTGTTCTTGGCAGCCAATTCTGACTACGTGGCCTTAGTTTTTTCTATGACCTCTAAGGCCGAGGATCAGAACGCCGTTTGCCTCGCCACCCGAACTCTGAGGAAACCAGCGTACCCCAGCAGCTGCAAAGAAATAAAGGCAAAGTCAGTAAGGCAAAGAGAGAGCCAAACACTTAGAGGAAATCAAAAGGAAAAAAGAAAGGCGTGAAGCATACCTGAGCAGCGTGCTTGAAAACTTTCGCGGTGAGGGAATCATCGCCCGAGTAAGCCTCCGCAATGCCCCTGAAGGAGGCCTCAGTAAGCATCCCCTTCGGGATCTCTTTGGCCATTTGCTAGCAATCTCCGGAGTACAAATTCATGTCCTCCGTAAACGACCAAAAAGGCTCCTTCGGGATCCTCCCCTTTGGGATATGGGCATCCCGAAGGGCTCGCTTCCGGGCGTGCCCGGCTGCCTAACCCGGAGTAAGTAACTCCCCTGCACGGCAAAACAAGAAACTGGTCAAGACAAGTAAATCTCAAATTTCAAAAGAAATAAAGGCATCACAGTTTGTCTGAGAAAGCGAACCTGGCAGCACTTCAGCGACGTCATTATCGAAGTCCGAGACCTCCTCGGTAGAAACCCCCTTGCCTTTGCTTTTACGCCGCTCCTCGGCAGAAAGAGCCTCCACCAGAGCACCCAGAAGAGTAGGCGACGATGTAGGACTCCGAGGAGGGACGTCGACAGCAACCTCGGTCGGCGGAGCGGCGGCAGCTTCGGGCTCTTCGCTTACCTCCTCAAGAACTTCCGGTGGAGGAGGATGAACAGTCTTCCTTTCTCGTTTAGCCAAGGAAGGACCAGCACTAGTCGCTTTCCGCCTTCGGGAGGCAGCCTTCTTCGTTTGCTCACCCTTCTCGGATTGACCGAGGAAATGGGACTTGTAAAAAGCAGCAATCTCATCGCCCATCTCTGGAAAAAAAAAAGAAGACATCAGCGTGAGTCCAAGGTGAAAATTATAACAAAGGGATTCGGAGATAACTTACGCTCATAAAGACTTTCGTAAGTAACTTCCTCCCGAAGGAGTTTCACCAACCAGGAATCCTTCCCAGCGATGGCAGGAGCCGGCATCCCGAGGTCTGTCTTGTGCTCCTTCACTACCCCTAACTCCCGAAGAACCTCCTCAGTCATCAGCTTCCAATTGATGGGGAGGGGGTAGAGAGAGCGCGAAGGGACCTCGGAACCCCAGTCGGAGACGGCGCAGATACGTCTATCGAAGTCCGTGAATACGGGAGCCAACTCGGGAGTCAGCAATATCCTCGGATCTACGACGTCCATTTCCAGCCTTTCCCAAGCCCACTTGGTTGGAACGTTCGACCAGGTCTCCTCCATCTTTAGAAAGAAAAAATTTTGTTGCTACCCTCGCCAGCTGTCCTTGGTGGCAAAAGTGAACATATACTTTTTGCTCCTGGATCCCCGAGGTAGCATAAAGTAAAAGCCACCCTTCGGGACCACGAAGAGCTTATAGTACTGCATAAAGATAATGAAGTGGGGTTCTATTTTGAAGACGCCACACATGCAGAGGAAGGCGTTAAAATAGCAAAACAAGTTCGACGAAAGTTGATTTACGACAATGCCATGGAACTGGCAAAAGTCGCAAATCATCTTCAGAGGAGGGTACCAAAGTCCGGCCTTCAGCTGGGCCCGGAAAACAGTAACATCGTCACCACGGTTCGAAAAGCTAAAATGGTCTGAACGTGGCAACCTGGTAATGGCGTACTAGGGAAGGAAGAACTTGGTCTTCCATTTTTCTAATTTTTCAGAAGTAGTGCAGCAAAGGTGAGACAAAAGAGGGTGCCAACTCTCAGAAATAGGCATGGTCGGCTGGAAGGTGCTTTCGGAAAAAGGGTAAAAAATGACTTCGGGAAAACTTTAAAAATCAGAGGACTCTGGAAATCAAAAACCCACCAAATGATTTGCCAAAATCTGGGTTTGAAGTTGCCGTCGTGAAAAGTTGCTGGAAAACACTGCGTCAAATAGCACCGCCGCAAAAAGCAGAAGGAAACACAGAAATAGTTGAAAGGTAGAGGGAAGCAAAAGCAGAAGCAAAAGGAGGTTATGACGGGACAAATGTATATATAGGCCGAGGAGGCTAGGCGAACCGGCGTCATAAGTACTCAGCGAAGGCGAACAGTCACCATAACTGCTTGTGGCGCATAAAAAGGCGCACCCGCTATGTCCGATGCAGCCCCCACCAATAACTAGCTGCCACGTGTCAGCCATCGCGCCAAAAGAGGGACATGCTTTCTGACAAATGGCACACCGCTCCAGACTGACACACCCAGTTACGAGATGCAACATTTCACAGACCTGCAAAAGGGAAGAAGTAGGTTACCTCGAAGAAACCAAAAGACAGGCTATGGCTGAAGAGCCAATGTCTTCGGACAGAAGGTACATCTTCGGAAAAAGGTATTACCCCCAAGGCCCCGAAGGGTGCCCTCCGGAATCCGACAAACCGAAGCTTCCACTTCGGCTTTTTGGAGGGGGGCTTGTGATAGCCGAAGGGCTATCGCCTCTTTCAGAACATACTTCCTGCCGAAAGTGTGATCGGGAAGCCTGGCGTCATCTGAAAAAAGGCACTATCACTAACCTCGGAGGGATCGAAGTCAAGAAGCCTCAAACTTGGGACTTTGGCTAGTACGCCAAGGATTTCAAAGATATTGCCGACTCCCCCGGGGGGACCGGGTGGATCACCTTCGAATATGAAGAACTGACTATTGCAAGCAGAAGAGGATCTCCCTGAAGGCGGAACTTCCGAACCAGGGAACTCCCTGAAACCACGAGCATAGCTCCCGAGGAAGGGCATCTGTGTTAAAGACGACCTCGCCCAGAGGACCTCGGGAGTACGGCATGAGCATTTAAGGAGCCTCTGACATGTCGCCCACAGGCGCTACATGATGCCTCAAATGGCGATCTGACATGCCAACGCCGTCCAGGTCTTGTCACGACCTGTCTCGGACCAAGGCTCAAGGAGCCTGCAAACAACTACTTGTCCCCTACACCCGAAGGTACATAAAAGATCTGACCGAACACGTGTCACGATCTGAACGGATTGGGCACTCCTATAAATACCAGGAAACAAGCCCTGGCAAAGAGGAGGCTGGATCAAACCCCTCTCCTTGAGAAAAAAAAAACAGGCAAGGTCACTAAAACCTTAGTGCTCCCCCCTTTTACCTTCTCAGGACATTCACTTGGGTGTCGGAGGCTCCTCCCCGGAAAAACGTCCCAGGGACCTCCTAACCCTCTCTTCTGAGCTTTTCAGGCACATTCCCCTGGGAAATCTGGGCTCCAGGCGTTCTCCCTCTCAGGAAGTCCTTCCAGAAGTCACAATGTCACTCAACGAAGATGCTGCTGGGCATCAACTAGCATGTGTCCTAATGCAAGAAAAACAGGCTATTGCTTTTGGGTGTAGACAATTGAGACCACATGAGAAAAAGTATCTAGTGCATGACCTGGAATTAGCAGTAGTAGTCTTTGCCCTTAAGCATTGGAGACATTACCTGTTAGGTAATGGATTTTAGGTTTATACAGACCACAAAGTCTCAAATACCTTTTTACTAATAAGGACTTAAATATGAGACAAAGGAGGTGGTGGTAGTACCTTAAGGATTTTGACTGTGTAATTGAATACACAGCTGTGAAAACCAATGTAGTGGCAATTCCCTAAGCAGGAATTATACAGGGGTGCTCAAAGGTGGAGAAGTAGAGCATAAGGCTGAGAGCCTTAGCCTTACTTGCTTGGTAAGTCAATGGCTAGCTTGGGAAGGTGAGCAAATTAGTTTACTCACTATTACCCCCGAATGGAACGAACTTATCAGAGAAGCTTAGTCTAGAGATGAGCACATCGGACTAATGTCTAGACAGGGGAATGCGGAACCTTTTCAAGGATTCTTCCATAAGCAAGGAATGTCGTACTTCCAAAATAGGTTGTATATGCCTGAAAACAATGACCTAAGACTTCAAATTTTGGAATAAGCACATTCTAGTAAATTGAGCATGCATCTAGGAGCCACAAAGATATATCATGCTCTTAGAGCTTACTTTTGGTGGTCATATATGAAATGAGACATTAGTTCTTATGTAGCAAAATGTGAAGTGTGCCAACAGGTGAAAGTTGAGCACTAGAAACCAGGAGGGAAGCTTCAAAGCTTACGCACACCTGAGAGAAAATAGGGATCCATATCTATGGATTTTGTAGTAGGAATGCCACTAACAAGGAGAAAGCATAATGCCATTTGGGTCATTGTGGACAGATTGACCAAGGCAGCTCACTTTCTTCCCATGTATCTCACTGATTCTTTGGATAAGCTTGCACAACTCTATATAAGAGAGATAGTGAGATTACATGGAATACCTGATGAAATTGTGTCAGATAGGGATCCTAGTTTTATTTCTAGGTTTTGGAAATTCCTACATCAGGCTTTAGGAACTAAACTCAAGTTTAGCTCAGCTTACCATTCACAGACGGATGGACAAACTGAAAGAACTATTCAAACTCTGGAAGACATGTTAAGGTGTTGTGTCATAGACTTCCAGGGAGAGTGAGATGTGCATCTCCCACTAGTGGAATTCTCTTATAACAATGGCTATCATTCAGTGATAGGAATGGCTCCATATGAAGCCTTATATGGCAAGAGATGTATTACTCCTCATGACTAGCATCAGCCAGAAGATAAGCTGGAATTGCGGCCAGATATTGTTAAAGAGACCACAAAAAAGATAAGACTGATCCAAGGAAGGATCAAAGCTGCAAATGATAGGCAACAATCTTATGCCAACCTGAAAAGGAGAAGAGACCTGGAATTCCAGGAAAGAGATTGGGTGTGGCTTATAGTTTCCCCTATGAAAAGAGTAATAAGATTTGGAAAGAAGGGAAAGCTGGCACCCAGATATATAGGGCAATTTCAAATATTGGCCAGGGTTAGAAATGTGGCTTATCAGCTGCAATTGCCACCAGAGCTTGGTAACATACATGATCTGTCCCATGTGAGCCTACTGAAGAAGTATGTCCCAAGTTCTAAGCATATAGAGATACCTGCCAGTTTACCTGTGGCACAAAATCTTTCATATGAGGAAGTGCCAATTCAATTCCTAGCAAGAGATACTAGGAAATTAAGAAGCAGGTGGATCTTTATGATTAAAGTTCAGTGAAGTAATCACACTCTTGAAAGAGGCAACCTGGGAAGTGGAATAAGAGATTGCCAAAAAGTACCCTCAGCTGTACTCTAGATTGGCGAAGAACTTGGAGGGCCAAATTCTTTAAGGAGGGAGGAGTTATTAGGACCACCACTCAGTGCTTGGCGCAGGCAAAAAATGCAAAGAAAATGCAACGAAAACATATGGGACTTGAATGGAAATATGAGTAGTGACACAAGTCCAAAACTGAAAATTTTTAGGTTCCAAATGCACATAAAAATGAGTGAGGTGATTAATGGCAAGAAATGAAACTTAAGGGCCCTGTTGTACTCTTAACTGAGTTCTTATTATGAAACTATGGAGTACTAATGGGCTACGTGCACCATGCAAAATTCATGAGGCCGAGGAAGGGCATTGGACCATTTTTAAGGCCATGTGGCATACCACTGGTAATGCATGCTTCCATTACCAATTAAGCCATCATTTCGGTCAAAGAAGGCTTTAGTTTCGGGTTAGCCAAGTGTGTTGTGTTCTTGGTGAGTTCAAGCCAAATCTTTGCCAAATTGTTGATTAATTGAAGCTTGGAAGAGAAATCAAGCTTGGATTCCTTATTTTTAGCACTTGGCGACATCACCATTGAAGTTACAAGCTCGTTCTTGGATAATCAAGCACAAACCGAGAACTCAAGCTTGGATTTTGAGGTAGGGATTCATGTTCTACTTGGATTTTTGGTAAATTTTCCATGATCAAGTAGTTATGGTGACTAGGTGATGGTTAAAATATACTCTATGATCTTAGTTGCTAAATGGGCATATTGAGGAGTTTAGGACTTATGTCCTTTGGCTAGCTAGTCAAGTTAATGACATATGTTAGAATTCCTAGTGAGTGAGGCCAGGTTGCTATTGAATTCAGAGCTCTAGTGGAATGGGAGTGAAACTATGAAGTTTGCTGTGCAAGAATGCACATGAACAGATGCTAGTGGTTTCGGCCGAATGTACATTGTGGTGTGTGTGTGAGTTTTGTGTGCTTGATTGAATTGTTGTGCTTGCTAACCCTTTATGAATTATGTTTATGCTTATATATGTCTCGGTTAGCATTGTATATGTATTATATATCTTGTATCTTGGTGTTCTCATGTCTTTCTTGTAGAACAAGTAAGTTTTAAGGACGTTAAGTCTCAGACTTAACTAAATAGACTCAATTATGAGTCGTTATGAGTTGTGAACCCTACTGAGTATTAGTACTCATGCCCATAATATTTGTGTTTCAGGCAAGGATATAGAGCTTGAGTGATTTGTGCTTGAGTGGGTTGCTTGTGTACTAGTTGTATCTTGGTGCTCAAGGTATGTGCCAACTTGTACTTGGCTTGAAATTGTGTGTTACAAGTCTTATAGTTTTTGGGCAAAACTTATGTCCTAAGTTTTTCAGGCTTGAGTAGTTGTGGGACACGTTTAAAGGAGAGATGGATGTGTTGACTATGGCTTTGATTGTTGTGTTCACTGTCATGACCAGGAATATGGTCATTGGGCTTGTGCTTCAGTGTGTGCTATTGTATTGCACACTTAGGTACCTTCTTGGGATGTAAGGAAGACTTGGCTTGTAAAACTTAACCTTGGCTAGATTTTGGACTTCTAGCATCCTTGGTATTTTCCCAAGCTAGTGATACTTGTGCTTAAGCTATTTTGTGTACATATGTAGCCTCGGTTGTACATGGTTTTGTATGTACATATGTTGGATGCTTATGTGCCAAGTTATGTCAAGTTTATGAGCTCATGGTTATGTTCTATGTGATAAACCTCTTGTGATAGTTACTTCGCCAAATACACATATGCATAAAAACCTTGATTTTCAAAACTTCAAGATGTGGGCTTCTTAATTGCCATTCATTGGATTAGCACACCTGATGGGCATACATCCTAGACACTTATAGATTAAGTGTGTGCTTTCCTTATATTACAAGTTTTTGATTTATAGCCTTGCTTGTATTGCAAGTTAGTGGTTTGGGCCTTGCCTTAAGCTACAAGTAACTATTTTAAATTTCTCATCAGCCTCCTAGGGCACCTCCCACGTTCTCAGCTTAAGAAAATAAGACTTAAAACTATCCAAAAGAAAGTTGGCCGAATTAATCAGTCTTTCCTAACACTTCTAAACTCAAGTGTTTTAATAAGTTTCTGGGTTGTTTGGTGAGTGGCATAGAAAGTGCACAGGCTGGGGCTTGTGTGGGGTGTGACAACATTAATGTTTGTGCTCACTCTTAACTTAGTCAGGTTACTGCCCTCTGTTTTCCCTACCTTAGCCTGACCTTGCTCGGTCCAAACGCCTTATTGTAATTTCTACCCTTGGAGACTATTGTATGGGCTCTCCCTACCTTCAAGACACGGTAATGCTAAAGCATAGCTAACCACTACAAGCTGTCCTAACAAATCCAGTCATCACAAATCCTCCACCGACTAGGTTTCAAATCGTTGACTTCTTTCTACTTTGGTAGCCACGACAACTACCAGAGACACCAAATAGATGCCTGAGCGCAATTGTACCTATACTAGAATTGGCACTCTGATTACTAAGTATGACACTCAACTAGGTGGCAGATTACTTCACCTTGTGACTTCTTGTGAGTCACCTCTGGACTGGACATAGTGAACTCATTCTCTCTCTCTCAAGCACTCCTCGGACACCAGCCCATAAGGGTAAGGCAAAGTATCCTCTTTCTAGCATCACTTAGGCATTCCAACTTAATAGTTCAATGTTCCACTAGCTTACTAGCACTAACATAAACATCAAGCGATCACCATAGTTCACTAGTTGAGTCTTTCTTCTCACATGAGCCAACTCAGTGGCCCTCGACTCCATTTAACCTTGGGATGATGAGCTTAAGTCATCCATCATCCCCTGGTACATGACAATTCTTCCTATTGCTCAGGTCCTCTTATTGCCTTTTGGCATTCAAGGATGAACCTTAGAAATCATTCTACATTTACTGGCTCAACTCTAAGGCATATAGCAAATGGATGAACAAGCCTATTCATCCGTTTATCCCTGGATGAATTCCTTGCTCCTTTCATCTTTGCATGGTCACCTACTATATTTACTGCTTAGAAACAACATAAAAACTTACCTACTCACCATTGCGGCATCAAACTGAACTGCTCCTTTGCTTGATGACTCTAAGGAACTCATCCATTCGACTAACCAATCGTTAACTAACAGCTTGGCCACCCAACAAACTGATGCAAGAAGATAACCTATGGAACTTTGGGACATTTCTGATCTAAGGCATTTAGGCTTCCACTTATGTGGTTTCACACACTAGCAAGTGGGTCTTAGGGTATCGGGTATTAACCCACTACTTGGTGCATTCGTAGGTCTTAATGCACTTGGGTTAGCCCTCCACCTGCTCAAAATTACTACCCAACAAGCAAAACAAAACTATGCCAGCAAGCTAATGCCAGAATTCGAACAAAGTAACTAGACTACTAGTGAAAGGTTAAAACCATACCTCACACTAGTGATACACTGCCCACGAGTTCACTATGGCTCTGTTTCACATTTGGCTGGTGGCTGCCAACTTTGACCATTTGATTGGCCAACTAACCACAAACTATTTCTCTAGTGCACTAGGTCAACTCTTTGTAGCAACAACTATTGGGGATAAACTTCCTAGGCTAGTCTTAACTTAACCAATCCCAAATACAAAACTATTCCAATGACCACTCGGACCGCTACAATACTTCTTAGGTATAAGCTAAGAGTGATGCACACTTTACACCTCTAGGCCTTACCCTTCACCTCATAACCCACTCTTACTCCTTGGTCTCAAGTCAACTTTTGCACTATAGGTGTGTTGCCCTTTCTCCTACTCGGTTGAATGAGCCAACCTCCACCTCATAATCTTATGTCTTTAACTCATCTAACTCTTTTTCAAAAGCTACTAAATCCTACACCACTTACAGGTGCCCACCTCGAAGATTGTCAAGCGCCCTTGTTACCCACTCCGAGGTAGTCCAGTTATGGTGCCAAAACTGTGCATTTAAACTCCCAGGTTTGGTGTATCCTGTAGGTTATCATAACAACACCCCTAGTGTACAGACTCAAGTGACCCTCTTGAGCACTATGTAAATACATGCATATTGGTCTAACCATAACACACATATTTACATTTATGCACACTAGCACAAGTCTTAGTTTTGGTTTCCACACATTAGGCAATCTTCTTAAGTCCCAGTGACCAGGTACTGCACCTGTAACTTCTAGTAATAAACTGTATCATTCTAGCCACATACTCCCCCATTTTCTTTGCTCCATTATCAATTGGATACTTATAGCAAACCATGGAATTTTTTTTTACATCAATATCCCACCTATGGACCAAGTTATAGATTTTTTAAGCTGGTTACAAAATTCTGACCAAATGAACAGTAACTCAGCCAACTTTGCAATGTCATATCTTTGGCTACAGGGATCTAAATCCAGAAATTAAAAATCCAAGTTAACCCTATAGATTCCCTCTAGGTGTGGTCAAAATATCATACCAAGATTCATTCTACACAGGGATATATGAAACTTTAGGTCCAGAGTCAAAATTCTGGCAACTTTTGGACCATTTTGCCCATACAATTTTTCCAAACCATGCAAACACTTCATTCACAAGGGGAAAGCCCTCCAAGGCTATCCCATATATGTACATTATACATAGGAATTACATTCCATTTCTTTTAACAACTTTATGTGGTCAAAACAGAATTTACAAGTAAGCAGCCCATCATTCACACTTAGGCAGCTTTGCACCACATCACTTACATAGCCAAAACATTACTCAAATGTTCTCATACTTGTCTCATTTTAGATATGCTACATGTACATGCATACATTCACTAAAATATGGTCTTAACTCAGCTAAATACGTACCCTAGGTTACAGGAGGTCCTGAGACACAATGGACTCCAAAAACAGGATGCTGGACAGCTGCTGCACAACACAATAAGTACCACCATTAAAAATAACAATGTGCTCCTAAAATCACCAAAATTTCCAGATCTTAACTAGACATATGGGCGTTCTCGTACCTGAAATTTCAGATCAAAAAGCAAACCACAAAGGTTAGTTTGAAGGTGATCTTTCAGCTGGACCTGAAATGACTGAATTGAGGGGAGTAAGTTTCATTGAGAAACTTAGTAAGGGTAGCACTTGGATTCAATAGGAAATGTAACCATCATTAAAACCTGAATCCAAAGACACTAAAACACAAAAACCACAATGCATATATACAAGCTATAGCAACCAAATGCGGCATACAAACACAAACAACAAACACATGAAATGTGGCAGCAACATATACCATAGGTTAGTCCATAAAACACATAATAAACATAACCAAATCACTATGGAAGCCCTCAAGCTAATGCTTGGTCTTAGGAGGATTTTGACACTAGTTAGTACTAACTTTTGGGCTCTAGAAATCCAGAAATTCGCTGCCATCATTGTGCATTTCACACTAGGTCACAAAACCTTCAATAAGTGCACTCCCCTCACTAAGCATGGTTCATCAAGCACATGGCTCTCTTCCAAGCTTAGCCCTAGCTCGATGGATGTTTGAAATACAGAAAACAACCCATGAGAGCAAGAGAACCCTTACCTTGATGGGTATGCTGAAATTGGAGCTTGATCCTAGGTGCACTCAAGCAATAGCACCAAATAGCTTCCAATTGTGCTTCCTTGACTTTATTTGCAAGTAGTTTTGAGTTTGAAGGTATGGTGGCTATGGAGGAAGTGTGGAGGAGAGGGCTGGCTTTCTTTTTGCTGGTGGAGGCCGAAATTTAGAGAAGCAAAGGTGGTCTTGACAACTTAAATAGTCAAAAGTACACTAAACACACTTAAGTAGTCTTAACCTTGTCTTATGTCATTTTCCTTGGTTCAAGACTATGGTTTCTTAGTCTTAATCTCTTGGCCCACATTTGACCATCCTTATCTTCCTTTAGCCAGCCCTCTTTATGTGGGATAACCCCACAAAACTTCCATTTGACTTAAGTCATAGGCATACACATCTTAAGGCCTACATTAGAACACTTAGGTCCTTTATGCCTTTTTGTGTTTTCTTTGTTCTTAGTTGTCTTCCATAAGCAATTTGGTCCTCCAATAGCACTTTCATACCATTCATATCATTCCCATAACTCTCCAAATCTCTTTTGTGAACGTTTTGCAATTGAGTACCCAAATTTTCAAAATCTTACAAAAAAGTCCACAGGTTGCTTGACAAACAAGCAATCCTTAAGCCTTTTCTAGGGGACCAAGTTACCAACTGAGAACACTTTTAAGGAGGTGTTGATGATACCTTTTTCCCCCCCACACTACAATCACTATGGTGAGAATTACACAATATAATGAATTTTAGCCATTATTGATGTGAACAGGAGCCATCCGGATCTCCACTGTGTACCGTGGAGATTACGGCAAGGACTTTAGGAGGTGCAGATGAACCCAAGGAGAGGGTGCTCTGTGTGGATCACCCGGATGGCCGGCAGCATCTTTGTCTCATGGTAGGAGGGCCTGCCTGAAACACTCGGAAAATAGGGGTTAGGAGGTCCCCGAAGTCTTTTTCTGGGCAGAAGCCTTCGACGCCCAAGTTAGTGCTTAGCAGAGGTGGAGAAAGAGTAGTAAGCACAAGGGGTTCTTGCTTGTCGTGATCTCTTTTAAGGGTTGAGAGGAGAGGAGAGGGAAGCCCCTTGCCTCAGAGTATTTTTTTTGGCCCCGAGAGGAGAGAGATTCCCCCGGCATATATAGGAGGGGGTGAACCCTTCAGATCGTAACACGTGTATGGATGGATGGTATCCGTATTTCTGGGCATGAGGTCCCCTAGCCGCCTGCAGGCTCCTCGGGCTACTAGCTATATCAGGAGTAGCCCTACATGACATGACGTAGGTAGGGGCGACACGCCAGAGTGCATATGAGGGCGGCATGCAGGGTGTTCGGGTAGAAATGTCATAGACTCCTTGATGGCTCCTACCGTACCTCCGAGGTCCCCTTGGTTGATGTCTCCCTTCGGAGGGAGGGGCCTTCTCCCGGAGTCGCACCGGTACTTCGGGGTATTTTCGGGCGCCAAAGTTAGTCCCTTCAGGGGGCTTTCACCTGCAGAAGGTGGCTGGCACTTCTCCTTGATGCCAGTTCGGCCACCTTCCCGATGGAGGCAATATGGTAGTTTCCCGAGGTTGGTATTGGTGGGTTACCGAGGTCGCGTGCCTCAGATGTTTGGCTCCCTTTTTCCCGGGGTCCTTAGGTGTTCGGGGCGATAGCACTTCGGCTATCACATGCCCCCCTTAGAAAGCCAGAGTGGAGACTTCGGCTAGTGGTCCTTTCGGGAGCACTTTTCGGGACTCGGAGTGCGACGTTCGCAGGGGAGGTGATTTGCCACGTAAGGGGTAAGCCTTGTTCGGGTAGGTGTTACATGTTTGCCCTTTGGTGTTCTCGAGATACCCAACCTCTTTACTTTTTCAGCCATAGGCTAGTGGACCGTCACGTCTTGAAACTAGGCATGTCATTTTGGAGCAGCGTGCCCGGGTTTTCAGGATGTCAGAAAATGTGTCTTGATTTCTTGTGTCGATCGACACGTGGCAGGTATAGTTGGGATGGCCATGCCTTTTTGTGCATGAGGGTCAATTATGGCGACGTTTCACCTTCGCACAGCAGTTATGATGTCCTTTTGGCTACCCTTCCTCGATCTATATAAGCCTCCTCCTGTCATACTCTTCATTTGTTTTCCTTTGCATCTTATTTTGCTCTCGTCTGCTTCCGTGCCTTTTTGTGGCGGTATTAACGGCAGAGCGATTTCTGGCATCTTGCACGACGGCGTTCAGGAATCCTGATTTTGGCAAGGCCTTTGGTGGGTTCTTCCTTCGGTTTCTGCTTTTCTTTTTGCTTCCCGAAGTCATTTTTCTTCTTTTCCGAAGTCTCTTTTTTGGTCGACCATGTCTTTGGCTATTCCCGATAGCTGGCAATCTCTTATGTCTCACCCTTGTTGCTCCACTTCTAGGAAATTAAAGAGGTGGAAAACTAAATTTTTCCTCCCTTTATATGCCACCACAAGATTACCCCACCTTGGTCACTTTAGCTTTATGAATTGGGACGACGAGGTTACCGTTTTCTGTACCCAACTGAAGGCCGGACTTTGGTATCCTCCAGCGAAGATGATTTGCGAATTTTGCCAATTTCATGGCATAGCCATGAATCAACTTCCTCCCAACTCGTACTATTCTTTCAATGCCTTTCTCTACATGTACGGGTCTTCGGGGTAGAACCCTATTTTATCCTGTTCATGCAGTATTACAAGCTCTATCTGGCTTTGAAGGGTGGCTTTTATTTCATGCTACCTCGGGGATCTGGGAGCAAAAAATTCATGTTCACCTTCGCTACCAAGGATAGTTGGTGAGGGTGGCAAAGAAAGTTCTTCTTCCTAAAGGTGGCGGAGGCCTAGTCGCATGTTCCGACTAAGTGGGCTCGGGGAAAGCTGGAGATAGATGTCATTGATCCCAAGAAGTTGCTAACTCCTGAGTTGGTGGCGAGGTTTGCGGACTTCGAAAGACGTATCCATGTTGTTGCCGATTGGGATGCCGAGGTCCCTCCATGTTCCCTCTACCCTTTCCCGATCATGTGGAAACTCATGACCGAGGAGGTTCTTCGGGAGTTGGGGGTGGTTACGGAGCACAAGACGGATCTTGGCATGCCAGCTCCTGCTACCGAGGGGAAGGACTCTTGGCTGGTGAAGCTCCTTCGGAGTGAGCTCACTTAAGAGGTCTTTTTTAAAAGTAAGTTTTCTTTCAAAGTTTTTAGCATAAGTGCCTGTCTAGACTCATGCTAATGTTTTCCCTCTTTTTCAGAGATGGGCGACGAGTCTGCTGCCTACTATAAGTCTCTCTTCCTTGGTTAGGCTGAGAAGGGAGAACCAACGAAGAAAGGCATCTCCAAGAGGCGTAAGACTACTGGGAGCATACCGTCTTTGGCCAAGAAGGTGAAGAAAAACACCCTTCTTCCACCCCCGGAGGATGCAGCGGGAGTTGGTGTCATTGTAACTTCTATCGAAGTTGGTGATGTCATTGCAATTTCCACCAAGGTTGGCGATGCCATTGCAACTTCCACCAAGGTTGCAACTCTCGCCGAGCCTGAAACTATGGCCAAGGTTCTTACCGGGGTGATCGCCCTTCCTACTTCTTTGAGTCCCGCCACATCGGCAGATCTTGTAGGGTCTTTGGCAGGGAGTCCTTCTGCCGAGGAGCTGGAAAAATGCCGAAGGGACAAAGGCAAACATGTTCCTACCAATGTGGAGGAGGTCTGGGACTCCGACGACGACGTCGCTGAGGTTGTGCCAAGTTTGTCTTTTATCTCCTTTTTAGTATTCGCAATCCCATAGCTTCCTCAGTCAAGGAATTTTGATGGGGCACATGCTTTTTTCTTTTTCTAGAGGATCTGGTGCCCTCAGCTTGGATGGTCAAGCATGCTTGAAGGCGGGCTCTTCGGGATTCCAACGTCCCGAAGGACAAGGTTCCAAGGGAGCCGTTCTGGTCTTTCACGGAGGACATGAACCTGTTCTCCGAGGATTGCCAGGAAATGGCTCCCCAGATGGCGAGGGGTGTGCTCACTCAGGCCTCCTTTAAGGCAGTTGCCGAGGAGTACGCTTCCAAGGACTCCCTTGCCGGTAGAGTTTCCAAGCATGCTGCTCAGGTAATCCTTCAGGCCCCTTTATTTTTTCTCCCACTTTTTTGCCTAAGTGTTTTGGCTTTTCCTTGTGTAAATTTCACTAAGTTCCTCTTTTTTTGTAGCTCCTGGGGTATAGTGGATACCTTCGAGCTCAGGCAGCAAAGCAATCTTTGGTCCGGGCTTAGGCCGAAGATAAATTAGAGAAGGCCAAGGTCTTCTGTGCTAACTCGGTCGTGACGAACACCGAGTTGAGCTGAATAGCCAAGGAGAAGGTTGCCAATCTTCGGGAGGAATTCTTGAAGCGCCAATAGGAGCTCTTGAAGGATTTCTCCAAAAAGATGTCCAGCCTTGGTGACAAAGTAGTGAGCCTAACTTCAGCCAACGAGATCCTTCAAAAGGAAAAAGAAAAGGAAGCTGCTCTCCTGACGAAGGCTCTTGCTGACAAGGCCAATCTTCAAGCCAAGGTTGACTCTCTGAAGAAGGATTCGAAGGAGAAGAAGAAGATAAAGGAGCTGGAGAAGGAGGTCAAAAATGTTTGAAAGGAGGTTTCGGATCTTCAGAATGAGGTGAACGATCTGGACGTCGAGAAAGACAAGGCCGTTCAGGTGACTAAGGTTGCCTTTCAAGACGGTTTCTCCTAGCTCGTCACCAATTTCTGAAGAGATATCTGGACCTAGACCTTTCCTTTTTGGCTGCCCTGGATTTTCCCGATGGGCCTCGGTGGTCTTGGTCTAAAATCGAGTTCCTCAACCTGGTGTTTGCCCCTTATTCTGCACCGAAGGCAGCGGCCAAAGACACAGGAGCCGAAGCTTCCCATGATGCCGGGGACCCTTAGAAATTCTAGAGCCTTTGCCTTCTTCTTTTTCTTTGTATTTTTCTTCTTGTAACCTTGTTCTTGTACTAGGACCTTCTTCAATAAATTTTCCTTCATAATTTAGTTAGGTCTTTTGAGCAATTTTTGTTTCCTAATTGTCTCGACCACTTTCCGTCAAAGGACTTCAGAAAGGCATATTTTGCTTATTTCCTCGACTGACCTTCGGGTAAACGTTCGTTGTTGGAAAAGTTTCCTTAGGTAAATTTTAGCCTGTCGGCCGTATTTGATAGACTTCACCTTTTTTGGGCATACAACCCAATCAACTTCAGAAGGAAAACAAGACTTTTGGGAGTCGATGGACTTCACCTTTTTTGGGCACATAACCCTATCAATTTTGGGAGGAAAACAAGACTTTCGGGAGTCGATGGACTTCACCTTTGTTCGGCGAGTATTTTCAGATAGGGGAAAACTTCTGTACTTAGAGAAAGTTTCTCACTTGTACAATTTCTCATCTAAAATTCTAAGTATAGAATTTCTTTAAGGCCTCTGAGTGCCATGCATTTTTCAGTTTTCCTCCTTCGGTACCGGCAAGCTTGTATACTTCCTTTCAGACCTCTTCTAGGACCAAATATAAGGCCCTTTCCCATTTGGCCGAGGTACCCCATGGGTCGGTTTTTGGGGTTCAGACTCGGCCTTTCGGAGAATGAGGTCTCCTTTCCCTCTTCCTTTTGGCCTGTCATGCAGGTTTGCGCTACTGACCACTTCTGCTGGAAGGCCTTTCTTCCGAGCTTGGCCATTTTTCTGTGTTCGGCAACTAGGTTGAGCTTAGTTCTCAACCCGAGGTCATTTCTTATTTCGTCGAACACTTGTATTCTAGCTTATTGTCGTACTACTTCGAATGGATAATGGCCTTTGTACTGGAGAGGTGTCTCCCTCGTGGCCCCTCGGGGAGTTGTCTAGTATCTCCTTAGTACATCCAGAAGTTCTCCTGGCCACTTTCCCTTTGCTTTTCCCAACCCTTTTTTATGGTCCCTCTTTATAGTTCTGTTGGCTACCTCAACTTTGTCTGTTTCTCTGGGGCTGAGCTAGTGGGGCGGAGTGCATTTTTATTCCAACATTGGTGATGAATTCTTGGAATCCCTTGTTCATAGACTACGGACCATTATCGGCCGTTATGACCGTTGGTATGCCAAATCTGCATATCACGTTCTTCTAGACAAACTTTTGCATATCTTTTGCCGGAATGGCTGTTAGGGGTTCTGCCTCATTCCACCTAGTGAAGTAGTCTATTGCTGCTACGCAGAACTTCACTTCTTCGGGTGCTGTCGGGAGTGGCCCGGTGAGGTCTATGCCCCATACTGCAAAGAGGCAAAAGGTAATCTTTTGGGGTTATCCTGTTAGGCACCTCCTAAGTGCTTGGCTTAGGCCAAGGAGAACAAAGGAAAACAAGGAAAAAAAAAAAAAAGGAAGAGTGAGGGGAACTATGGAAACTAGTACAGTGACCTATGTGCAAAACTAGAAACCTTTAGACCTTAACTGCACATAGAAACTGGACTATGGGAAAGCTGACAGAAAGCAGAGAAAGGGGATCAAATTGTACACTTAGATGAGTGGTACAATTAAAACTACAAACTAAAAGTTGGCATATTCGGCCATGCAAGTTATTAAGGTGACTAGTGCCATACTAAGCCAAATTGTGGGAGACAACAATGATTACTAATCAAATCTTGTCTACCACTAAAGTACTATTCACTAGTTACTAGTTAAACTAACTAGTTGTTTGTCTAGTTATATGGCCGGTTATACAAGGGTGATTATAATGCCTTGGTACTTGTGTTGTCTTATGCTTGGCATTATGGGCCAAGGAGTGACTTGAATGACATACTAGACACATGTTTTAGTGGTGGCATTGTGGACATAAGGATTTGGGGGCTACATTGTCTCATGCAAATTAATGGAAGGCAAAAGTTAGCATTTTAGCTAACTAATATACTTGTATCACTTGGCCGAAACCAAGTCAAAGCCATTTGTTCTATTTTGGGCTTCCTTTGTTCTTGTCTTGGCCGAGCGTGTTCTTGAGAGTTCATCCACCATTTGGCCTTGAATCCAAGAAATCTTGAGAGCATTGAAGGATTCAAGCTTGGAGAAGTGTGTTTTGGCCTTTGCTTGCTTGGAATCAAGCTTGGTTCTTGGAGATTCAAGGAAGACAGAGCTTATTCAAGCTAGGGTTCCAAGGTATTTCGTGATTCCTCTTGAATACATGGTAATTGTTCCATGAATGAAGAGTTTAAGTGCTCAATTGATGATGAGTTAAGCTAATTGAGCAAGAAATGTTTCGGTTTGGAAGTGGAATGTTGGCCGAATGTGTTGGATGAATGAACTTGATGTTCTTCTTCATTTCCATGGAAATTAATCCATGACTAAGTGTTGTTGTTGCCTATTTGTTCTTGTGCTAGGCAAGTTTGAGTGAAGAACATCAAGTTGAGCAAATTGGAATTTGGCCGAAAGGTGCATTTTGAGGTAATTGTGTGTTCCTCATTTGATTACATGGTATTGGTGCCATGAACAATGGTTATTGGTGATTTGGTGATTATATGATGAACTAAATGGATGAAGAACATTGTTATGTGAAAAAGGGCATTATGGGCGAGGGGTTGAAGTAGAGTAAATTGGTGCTCATTACTTTATTATATGGTATTGGTGCCATAAACATTGATCATTGATGATTAGGTGTTTATGTAATGGGCTAGTTTGGTAAAGAACACTATTGTGTGAAATGGGCAAATTTGGCCGAAAGCTTGGATTAGTGTATTCGAGTGTACTTCACTTGGTTACATGGTAATGATACCATGAGTGATGTTCATTGGTGATTAGATGAGCATGTAATGAGTTAGTGTGATGGATAACACAAATATGTGGAAATGGTCATTGTGACCGAGAGCTTAAGCTTGTGTATTGTAGTGTTCTTCATTGAAAAACATGGTAGTTAATCCATGAGTTTGTGTTGTTGATGCCTATTGTTTGTTGCGGTAGGCATTGTGTGTGAAGAACACTTGGATATTGGAAGGTTGGCTTGAGACCGAAAGCTATTGAGGTAGGGTTCACTAACACTTGATGTTGCTTGGTAATGTACCATGGTTCAAGTGTTTAGAGTGGCTAAGTGATGGTTAAAATTTGCCAAATGACCTTAGTTGCTTGATGGGCTATTGAGAATACTTGGTATACTTGTTGATTAGCTAATTAACTATTGTACATGTACTAGAAATGCAAGTAAATGTGGCCTATTTGCTTGGCATTTTGGAGCTCTAAGTGTAAGGGGATTGAAAGGTGAATGTATGTGTGCATTATGCACATGCGTACATGTATGGTTTATCTTGGCCGAGAGAAAAAGTGTGGAGTTTGTGTGTGTTCTTGTGTGCTTTGATGTTTCCATGTGCTTGCTAACCCCACTTATGGATTATTTGTTATGGTTAATTATCTTGTATATGTATATGCTTGGTTTCTTTGTCTTGTGTTTGTTTTGCAGGTAAAGCTAGCTAATGGGAGGTTAAGCTTTGAGTGAATACTCAGCTTAACTAAATAGACTCTTTTTAGAGTTGAATATACATAAGTGAATCCTACTGAGTTATACTCACTGCCCATCCTTTTATTTCAGGCAAGGACATTCGGCCTGAGTAGTGCTAGCTTGCTTGTTGCTTGTGTTTTGCACTAAATTGCTTAGTTTCCAAGGTATGTGCCAATGTGTGCTTGGCTTATCATCTTAGGTTCATTACAAGTCTTATATATATGGTGGGCCGAGACTTATGAGCTAAGTTTGCAGGCTGTAGTTGGAGACTTGTCTAGGAAGGCTATGGATACTTGGACTTTGGCTCTGATCATAGTATTTACTTTCATGACAATGAACCAGGCAATTGGGTTGGTGTTGCAGTGTGTACTCTTGTATGGCATACTCAAGGTTATGTTTGACCATTAGTGGTCTTGGTATGTAATAACTTGGCATGTTTAGCTTGGGATTCATGGCATGTAGCCATGTTGGACACTAGGTAGACTACTCTTTTGTGTACATATATGTAGTCCTTGATGCCTAGACTTGTGTTGGTTTTGTTGGATTTGTATGCCAAGTTATGTATGACTTATGGATGGCAATATGCCTGTACTTGGATGTTGAATGTTTTGGGCCAATGTTTGGCACTTTTATGTGAATAGTTATGAGCCTAAACTTATGGAAATGTGGCGCACTACTATATGCTTGTGAGTTGGCCGAGAGCATCATATGCATAGTAACTTGTGGTCTTTAAAATCTAAACCAATAATGTGGCTTCTTGGTTTTCATATAAGTATCACACATGATTGCACACCAATTATGCACTTAAAACTCCATTAAGTGTTGCCTTGCTTGAGATGCAAGTAATCAATTAAAGCCTTGCTTGTTGTGCAAAATAGTGGTATTGGGCCTTGCCTTTGCTGCAAGTAACTGTTGGGTTTGTTTAAAAGCCTCCTGGGCCACCTCCCAGGCTTCTTACCTTAAGAAAATAAGACTTAAGGTTTCCATTGCTTGTTTGGCCGAATTGAAGTCTTTAGTGTTAAAGTGGGTTTGGGAGTTAAACCTTGGAACTTATGGGCCAGGGCCTGAGTGAGGTGTGACATATCCACTCCGAAGGTAGTCTTTGGGTGCGGGCGTGTCTTTGGCAATTTTCACACTTCCTAGATGAACTGTCTTGCACCCTTTTTTGCCAATACCTTTCTGTAACGGACTTATGTACCCTTGCCGGTATAATTTCTCCTTAATTAGGAAATGTCGTTCGGAACGTCTTTGCACTTTCTACCGCTTCGTGAGGATTTTTTTTTTGGGACTCTTCGGTTGTGAGATTCCTCTTCGGTTGCGAGATTCTTCTTCAGTGGATCTTTCCTCCCTTCGTCCAAAGTTACTATATTTAGCGTTGCCATGCTCGGATGGCTCACCATTTTGGTAACCCTTTTTTTTTTATCCTGATCAGGCTGTCTGCTTCTTCGGCATTGTCTCGGAGAGATGTGTTTTCAACACGCACTACATCACACTTTCGGATGAGCTTTGCTACACCCTTATGGTATTTTGCTGAAGTTGGACCCTTTGTGCTATAGTCCCCTGCCATGTGCCGCACTAGTAGCTGGGGGTGCCTGTGGGCCTCTAGATTTCCCATGCCAACCTTTCTAGCTAGGTGTAACCCTGCTATGCGAGGTCTATCTTTTTGGTGGCGTTAAATCCACATTTAATGGATTTTCTGATTTTCAGGCCTTCGGGAATGACTATCCCAGATTTCTAGTGCCCGGGGCAAGAAACCCCTTCTACCAAATAAGGTCCACTTTGGCTTGGCTGTGCCGAATTCCGATTGCCCTCCTCTGGCCACTTTGGTATTTTTAGCAATAAATTCTGCTAGGGCCGGGGTGGATTTGAAAGCATGGAGGTAATCTCCTGCTTGATGGCACCAGGGCGTAGACAGCTTTTTGCAGCAGGGGGTACTCGACTTTGTTGCCATGGAGATTGCGACTTTTCTTTGGGTGCAGAACTCCTTCAGCGGGGAGGTCTGGGTCATTTTAACCCTGTTTCTCCCCCAGGTCGCATCTTGAGGGGTATGTTTCCCACCAAGGACTCATCTCGTCGATCTCCGCTTCCCATACTCCTATGAGTTGACACGGGACTCTTCTCTGATGAGGTACTAGTGAAGAGAACCTTTGGCCCGAATTTAGCTGCGGCCATCTTCGATCTAACTGCTGCGTCTCTTCGATCACAACAGAGCGTGGGAATTCACGTAGGAAGGCCATGGTAATAGTTAGAGGACATTTGCCCTCAGGTAGGAAGTCCCTGCCATGGTGGTTTGGTCGCTGGTTGGTCCTCTGGTGCGGACTGGGACCTCGGAAGTCCTTGGTCCTTAGAACGCCGAGTTCTCAACAACAACGGCCTAGGAGTGGGTTCCCATAGACGGCACCAAACAATGCAGACGGGAGCCATCCGGATCTCCATGTGTACCATGGAGATTGCTGCAAGGACTTCAGGCGGTGCAGATGAACCCAGGGAGAGGGTGCTCTGTGTGGATCACCCGGGATGGCCGGCAGCATCTTTGTCTCAGGGTAGGAGGGTCTGCCTGAAACACTCAGAAAATAGGGGTTAGGAGGTCCCCAGAGTCTTTTTCTGGGGAGGAGCCTCCGACGCCCAAGTTAGTGCTTAGCGGAGGTGGAGAAAAAGTAGTAAGCACAAGGGGTTCTTGCCTGTTGTGTTCTCTTTTGAGGGCCAAGAGGAGAGAAGAGGGAAGCCCCTTGCCACAGAGTATTTTTTTTTGGCCTCGAGAGGAGAGAGATTCCCCCGGCATATATAGGAGGGGGTGAACCCTTCAGATCGTAACACGTGTATGGACAGATGGTATCCGTATTTCTGGGCGTGGGGTCCCCTAGCCGCCTGCAGGCTCCTCGGGCTACTAGCTGCATTAGGCGCAGCCTTACATGACAGGACGTAGGTAGCGGCGGCTCGCCAGAGTGCATATGAAGGCGGCGTGCAGGGTGTTCAGGTGGAAATGTTAGAGACTCCTTAATGGCTCCTACCGTACCTCCGAGGTCCCCTTGGTTGATGTCTTCCTTCGAAGGGAGGGGCCTTCTTCTGGAGTCACACCGGTGCTTCAGGGGTATTTTTGGGTGCTGAAGTCGGTCCCTTCAGGGGGCTTTCACTTGTAGAAGGTGGCTGGCACTTCTCCTTGAAGCTAGTTCGGCCGCCCTCCCGATGGAGGCGATACGGTAGTTTCCCGAGGTTGGTATTGGCGGGCTACCGAGGTCGCGTGCCTCAGGTGTTTGGCTCCCTTTTTCCCGTGGTCCTTAGGTGTTCGGGGCGATAGCACTTCAGCTATCAATTATGACACACTTGTAATTCTCCCATTTTGTGAGGTGGTAACAGCCTTCATATACTAGCTCAAGGCCATGGAGAACCTATCCTCAAGCTCATAGTTTTGATGCAAAAGTATGAGAGTGCTACGCTTTATTGCCTTGTAGCCCACATGACCAAATGTTTACCACTTAGGTCAGTGCATCCTCATGTCTCTTCGGTGTAGCTTAACCCATTCAAGTTTGTGGGTTCAAGTTCTAGAATGTCTGGAGCAATCAACCTGGCCCGGTTATACTCCCCACCTTAGGAGAATCCATATCCTTCAACATAGCCTACCTCATGAATGAGCTCTAAAACAACTTCCCCAACATTACCACTTTACTTTACTAGGATCCTTTCCTAGTGCTTAGCATTGAAAAGCAAACTTGACCTAGTATCACCATCACAATTCTGTAGCCAAAGCCATATGACAACTCACAACTGTTGGTTTGTACTAACTACCTTAGCACAAGGACGATCTACAAGATCTCAATAACTAGCCTCCAATAACCATGAACAAGCACTGATACCAAAACTGACATGATCGCTCGTGGGCTTTCCTAAAAAGCCTATGGGTACTTGTCCCACACTAGTTGATGCCCAGCGACATCCTCATTGAATGACATGGTGGCTTGCAGAGATGACTTCTGGTAGGGGAGTATCTGAAACACTAGAAGAAAACAAGGGTTAGGAGCTCCCCGGAGTATGTTTCTGGGAGAGGAGCCTCCGACCCCTAAGTCAGTACTTATGAAGGGTAGTAGTAAGGAACAAAGAGAGTAGGAAATAGCGAGAGTTCTGTGTCCTTCCTTACCAAGGTCCTTCGTAAGTATTTATAGGAGGGTGGAGGGAGGAGGCCGTTTGACACAACCTGTTCAGATCATGACATGTGTTCGGTCAGATTTGATCTATACCCTAGGAGATAGGTATCTCCAGCTGGCTATAGGCTGTTCCGACTAGAAGGCAGAGGCGTGTGTGAGGTCTCTCTTTCAGAGGCTGCTTAACCGTTTTTGTCGTATCTTCACAAGACCCCTTCAGAGAATAAGACCCCTTTGGAGCATAAGGCTCCTTCGGAATAGAAGGCCCCATTCAGCTCAATATAGCCACCGAGGGCTATTAAGAGAGGCCCTTCGACAGAGTAGAGCACCTTCGAAAGACATTCTTCCCGACCGAGGATGGGGATATACTTTCCTGAACTTAGTGAGTTCGCTATTTTGAAGGTGGTAGTATATAGATTTTTTGAGGTTTGTTCTGTTACAAACGAAGGGTGGTTGTCATTTATCGAGGTTGGTGCTAGGCTTTCCCTAATGGTGGTTTTTGGCTAGGTGATCTGGAGATCTCGGGGATCATAGCCCCTCGGTTATAAGGTGGTGTTCTTCCCGAGGATGGAAAGGGCCCCCTCTTTCCCAAGGTTGGTCACTTATGTTTCCCGAGGGTGGTACTTCTCAGGCCACTTTGGGAATTCTAGAATGGTTAATAGCCCTTTGGCTATCACATGCGCCCTTCGGAAAGCCAAAGTTGCATCTTCGGTACTTAAGCTTTTGCAAGCGTTTCATGGAAGCCTTTGTGGTAGGTGATGGTCATCTCAGCAAGTAAACTGATGTCTTTACGAAGGTTACCTTCTTTGGATGAGGGACCTTCTTTGGTTCAGGACGCCTCTCCTAGCCGAGGTAGTGCCTTTGGCATTAGGTGCTACTCATTCTTCGCCCAAGCTTATGGTGTTCCCGAAGTTGTTCCTTCGACCCGAAGTGTACATTCCCCTTTTGGGTTTTATATTGCCTACCAGTGAATCATCACATCTTCTAAATAGATAGACGCATCTCCTCAGGAAAAACTCATGCCTGCCAGTGAATCATCATATCTTCTGAATAGATAGACATGTCTCATTGGGAAAGACTTGCATTGGTAGGTCAGCTGCCAGGAGTTGTCCCCTTGTTTCTCGCATCAGGTGACATGATAGACATGTCTCCTCGGGAAAGACTTGCATTGGTCCGTCAGCTGTCAGGAGGGGTGCCCTTGTTTCTCGCATTAGGTGACATGTGTCACCAGGCGACTAGTGAACGATCACATCCGTTATGTCCGTTACATCCCTTTGCCTGCCTCCTTCTGTCTATATAAACCTTTCCTCCTCCAGAGTCTTCCACACATCTTATTTTTCACTGCCTTTGCACTCTGATTTTCTCTCTCTTTTTCACCTTCTATTTGGCGGTGGTGCTAGCAGCGGAGCAATTTTTGGCAACAATTGCGGCTGTCTTTCGAAGTTCATACCTCAGTCTGAACTAGGTGGGTTTATTTTCGAGTTTCCATTTTTTTCTCTCCAAATTTTCTCCTTCATTCCCTGAGGTTAGAACCTTCACGCTAAACATGTTTTCTCATCAAGCCGAAGTTCAGCCCATCCCTGAGAGTTGGCTTCTGCTTAACTCTCATCCGAGTTGTGCCACTTCAAAGAAAGTCCAAAAGTGGTCAGCCAAATTCTTTCTTCCTTCTTATGCTGTCACTAGGCTTCCTAGCCCTGGTATGCTTAGTTATGCCCCTTATTTGGATGAGGTTATCATCTTCAGGGCTCAGCTGAAGGCCAGACTTCGGTATCCCCCTCCGAAGATGGTTTGTGACTTTTTCCAATTCCATGGCATAGCCATCAACCAACTTCCCTCGAACTCCTATTCTTATTTCAATGCCTTCCTTTGTATGTGTGGGGTCTTTGGGATAGAGCCCCACTTCATCTTCTTCATGCAGTACTACAAACTCCACCCCATTTCGAAGGGCTGGTTCTACTTCTTGCTTCCTCGGGGATCCCGAAGCAACAAATATACATTCACCTTCGGAACGAAGAACAGTTAGCGAAGATGGCAGAAGAAGTTCTTCCTTCTGAAGGTGGATGAAAAGTGGAAGCATGTGCCAACCAAATGGGTCTCGGGGACTCTTGATATTGATGTGGTAGATCCTTGAAAACTACTAAGTTTGGAGTTAGATGCCTAATTTGAAGAATTTCACAGTCGTATTTGGGATCCCGAGGTTCCTCCGCGTTCCCTATACCCCTTCCCCATTAGGTGGAACTTCATGATTGAAGAGGTCCTTCATAAGATTGGGGTAGTGAAGGAGCATATTGCCGACAAGGATATGCTAGAGCCCCTTTTTGATGGCAAAAAAGCGTGCTTGGTAAAACTCCTTTGGGGCGCACTCACCTATTCGGCTCTTAAAGAGAGCAAGTCCCTTTCCAGATTTTTGTTATATATATCCTTTGTAGTTACACTCATGTTCTTTTTTTTGTAGAGATGGGTGACAAGTCTGCTGTCTTCTACAAGAATCTCTTCCTCAGCCAAGCCGATAAGGGGGAGCAGCAAAGGAAAAAGGCGGCACCAAAGAGGAAAAAGGGGCCGGGGGGACCATCTTCGACGTCGAAGTTGAAGAAGGCCAAGGAGGACTCCTTGCCTCCTCTACCCGAGGATGTTGCGGGGGTATTGGACCAAACTCTCGTTCGAGTGTTGATTCAAGACTTTTCGTCGAAGATGTCAGACCTCAGTGCGAAGTTGATATCTTTGACCTCGGCGAACATGTCTTTCTAAAAGAAAAGAGACAATGTCGTTGCTGATCTTACAAAGGTATTTTCTCTTAATTCCAAACTCCAAGTCGAGGTCGATCGGCTGAAGAAGGAGAAGAAGAAAAAGAAGAAGAAGTTGGAAAGGGAGGTCGAGGGCCTCAAGAGATTACTTGAGGACTTGGATGTAGAAAAGGCCAAGTTCGATCAGGCAACTAAGTCTTCTTATCAGGATGGTTTTTGCCTGGCTTGTCACTAGGTTCTATCCAAATTTCCCAACCTCAACCTTTCTTTTTTGCCGGCCCTGGGCATCCCCAAGGGACCATCTTGGTAGTGGTCGAGGATAGAATTCCTCAATCTTTTAGCTAATCCACCATTTGGCTTCAAAAGTTGCTGCCGGAGGTGAAGAACCGAAGATGCTGAAGAGCCAGCGGGTGACCGGGACCTCAAATAGGCTTCCTTTTTCTTCCTTCCCTTATAATCTGCTCCTTGTATTTTGTAATGAAGTGTTAATGAAATTTCTCTCTTCTTCAAAATTTGGCTAAGTCCACGATTGGTCTTCGGTTATCATCTTCATTCTTTAACACTCTACTATCTTCGGCCGAGGGGTTTCGCGACCATCTTCAGTCAACGACCTTTGGAGCTGTAGTTAGGTATTTATAAGATCAAACATGTTTGGTTGAGTATCTTTAGCAAAACTTAACTTGTAAAAAATAGTTAAGTGCCACCTTTTCTTTTTTTGTCAACCATGTTCGGTTGATTTTGATTTCCTTTGGAAGAAGCTGCCTATTTTCATGAATGCCCCTTGGAAAGTGACCATGTTTGGTTGCCCCTCGGAAGTGAATATGTTTGGTTTTCTCCCTCAAAACCGAACATGTTCGGTCACTATGCTTCGGTAAAAATGTATAATTTTACGCATAAGCACCTTCGGAAAAACCTCAGTCAGTTGGACACCATCGGAATCAACCACCTTGAAAATTTTTCTATGTATGGGAATTCACTTATGTAATTCAGGAAACAACCACTCTCGGCTTTCCACCTTCGGTCTTGACCATGTTCAACCGACGTCCCTCGAAGGGAACCATGTTCGGTCACAGGAGATTACAACCTTCAGTCATACTTCCCTTGGTGTTTTTTGCACAATTTTTTGACCAGAAAATTTCCTAAGTATAAAATTTTTTCAGAGAGTCTGAATACCATGTATTTTTCAACTCTCCTCCTTCGGTAATACCGAGCTTGTAGACTCCTAGCCAAACTTCTTCGAGGACTAAATAAGGTCCATCCCAATTTGCCCGAAGTACTCCATGGGGTGATCTTCGGGCTTCAATTTCAGGTCTTTGGAGGGTGAGGTCCCCTTTCTTGATTTCTTTATGCTTGACATACAAGTTTGTAGCAACGGCTACTTTATATTGAAAAGCTTTTCTTCTAAGCTCTGCCATCTCCCTGTGCTCATCAATTAAATCCAACTTGGCCCTTAAAATGAGGTTGTTTCCTTCTTCGTCGAACACCTGTATTCTAACAGAAGGCTATGCGACCTCGACAGGGATAATGGCCACTGTTTTGAAGATGAGTGAGAAGGGTGTCTCGCCTGTGGCCCTTCTAGGAGTTGTACGATAGCTCCACAACACACTCGGAAGCTCTCCTGGGCATTTTTCATTTATTTCTTACAACCTTTTTTTCAGACCATCTTTTATTGTTCTGTTAGACACTTCAACCTGTCCATTGCTCTAAGGATGGGCCACCGAGGGAAAGTGCAATTTAATTCCAAGGTTGGTAATGAATTCCTGGAACCCCTTATCAGTAAATTAGGAACCATTATCAACCACTATCACCCTCGGGACGCCAAATTTGCATATAATGTTCTTCCAGACAAATCTTTGTATGTCCCTCGCCGATATTGTTGCTAGAGGCTCTGCCTCGATCCACTTGGTGAAGTAGTCTATTGTGACTACACAAAATTTTACTCCTCCGGGAGCTGTTGGGAGGGGCCCAATGAGGTCTATACCCTATACCGTGAAGGGGCAAGGGTAGTTTTCTGAAGTTATGACTATCGAGGGTTGTCTCTGGATAGGATCGTGTCTTTGGTAGTTGCCGCATTCGGGATGAACTGCCTCGCTTCCATCTGTAAGGTAAGCAGCAGTATCCTTGGCGGAGTAGTACCCCGACAAGGGCATCAGTTCCTATATGGAAAGCACAGGCTCCCTCATGGACTTCTTTGAGGACCATCTAAACATCTTCTTCTCTGACACACCACTAGAATGGACTTGTGTACCCCTGTCAGCATAGTTCTTCCCCGATCAGGAAGTAGCTTCCTGAGCGTTTTTGCACTTTCACGGCTTTGAGAGGGTTTTCGGGAAGTTCCAATGGTGCGAGGTATTTCTTGATAAGCTCTTTCCACCCTTTTCCCAAGGTTGCTATGGACATTACCATCGTACTTGGTTGATACAGTACCTCAGTGGACTCTTTTGATTTGGCTAGAGTATCGGCTTCCATATTGTCTCGTTGTTGTACATTTTCTATATGTATCATGTCAAACTCCTAGATGAGCTTTTGTTAGTATTGTGCCCAAAAGCCAATCGTGAGATGATTGTATTTTTGCACATTGAGTCATGATATTTTATTAAGGCATTAATCCAGCAATTATGTTTCTTGTTTTGTTTCTGTGTAACGTAATAAACCTAATTGTAACCCTAGAATAATGATATTCTCAAATGTCCATGGTCTAGTATTATTGTGGAGCGGGTTGCAATAATACATAACAACTAGCATATGTGGAGGCTAATATATGATATGTAGTCCACATATGGGTACAAGTTGGAGAACTTGTGTACTGGATCGACCCACATGAGAACACTACATGGATCGTTATATGAGTTCATAAGTGATTCTCATAGTGATCATGGTATATGTAGTGCTTCGACCTAAGATCATCAAGGTTATCCACATGTGAGTCACATACTTTGATACTTCCTTTTGTTGCTTGTAACTGAGTGAACTTGAAGGAGGTCATTGGGTATGTCATATATCATGCGGAGGGATTTGTATGATCAAGATGGGATTTGTCCCTTCTATGTAACAGGAGTGATATCTTCAGGCCCCTTGATAGCGTAAGACTTACAAAAAGGCATGGCCATGCTCGAATGAGTTGATATACGATATCAATGTCATCAGTTTAAGTTGGTCTACTCAATAATCAAGAAACCAATGATTGGGCTATACGAGAGTGACACATTCCATGTCTTGTGCTTAGTCTTGATATCGTGGGCAAAGGGACAATGGCATATATCGGTGATGAACATAAAGGTTTAGTCGAATCACCGACAATTTTTCACTTGGGTAGCTATGATGTGTTGCTAGACACCGCTCATTGCTTATGATCATAAATGTGATTTATGATCATTGCCAACGTGGTAAGAGCCTATTGGGTCGCACACATAAAGCTATTTGGATCATTAGAGTGCATGGGCTAATTATTTGGGTTATGGTTTTACAATAATTTCGTATGAATAATGGGCCCAAGAGTTGAGCCATTATTAAGCCCAAAATTAAAGCCTAATTGGATTAGGGCTTTGAAACCTATTAGGCCTAGAAGTTGAGTCTCACTATAAATGCAACTTTTAGTGAGAAATTCACCACTTCTTGCCTTAGCCTCCCAAAAGGACAGCCGCACTCTTCTCTTGCAATTCCTTGGAGGACGCAAGCTAGCACTGCGAGCACAAGAGAAACACATCTGCTGGGACATGGTGATCCTGAGAGGCTCGTGTGGATGCCATAGAGAGCTTGAACACGTCAACTGTTCAGGTTTTGTGATTCAACTCTACAGTTGGGTGAGAGATCTCACCCGAAAATTAGGTATGAAAATTTTCAATTACCCAGTTTGCCCCCTTTCACTTGGATCCTATAGGGTGTTGGTTAAATTTTGCTGCGCCTATTTGGCTCCCGAAATCTAATAGCCTTTTCACGAGATCATGGTACTTTACTAGGTTTGGGTTCTTTGCCCCGTAGTCCCCCGCCGTCTGTCATACCACTAGTTGAGAATCACTGTGGGCCTTGAGATTCCTTACACCAACTCTTTTCACCAACGTCAAGCCTATTATAAGGGCTTCATATTCTGTGAGATTGTTTGTGACATTGAATCCAAATTTGATGGCCTTCCTGGCTTCCATACCTTCAGGCCCACGGAGGATTACTCCAGCTCCTTGGTGTTCAAAACCAGAGCCTCCATCAACAAAGTGTGTCCATTTAGGTTCATCTTTTCTATGGTCTTCTGGGCTATCCTTGATTTTTGGGACTTCGGCAATGAAGTCTGCCAATGCTTAGGCCTTTATTGCCATTCTTAGCTCATAGGTAATGTAGTATTCACCGAATTCGATGCACCATTTTGAGAATGTTCCTGAGTGGTCCACCTTTCTCATGACATCTCAAAGAGGTAAGTTACTTCTAACCATGATGGGGTGCCCTTGGAAGTAAGGTCACAACCTTCTACTTGCCAGTACTAGGGCATAGATGGCCTTTTGTAGAAGAGGGTACTTAAAATCGGCACCATGCAGAGACTTACTCACATACTACACTGGCCATTGCTTTCCTCCCTCTTCCTTTACTAACATCGAGCTTACTGCCTTTTTAGTGACAACGAGGTAGAGGATGAGTGGTTCACCTTCCCGCGGCTACCGAAGTGTCGGCAGATGAGTTAGGTAGCTCTTGAGCTCATCCCAAGCCTTAGTCTTCGTTCCAAGGGTGTTCTTTGGAACTGAAGTCACCTTTATTTTTGATGGGTTTCGGGAGCCAAACAACGTAGTGGAATTTAACCGAAACCCTCCAGGATCCAAGTGAAACGGGGTAAACTGGGTGCTCGAAAATTTTCATACCTAATTTTCGGTTGAGATCTCTCACTCAACTGTAGAGTCGAATCACAAAACCTGAACAGTTGACATGTTCAGGCTCTCTATGGTATCCACACGAGCCTCTCGAGATCACCACGCTTCCACCGCGTCCCAGTAGATGCATTTCTCTTGCGCTCGTAGTGCTAGCTTGCGTCCTCCAAGGAATTGCAAGAGAAGAGTGTGGCTGTCCTTTTTGGAGGCTAGGGCAACGAGACCTGCGAATTTCTCAGTTAAAAGTTGTATTTATAGTAACACTCAACTTCCAGGCCTAATGGGTTTCAAAGCCCTAATCCTATTAGGATTTAATTTCGGGCTTAATAATGGCTCAACTCTTGGGCCCATTATTAATATGAAATTAAAGTGAAACCATAACCCAAATAATTAGCCCATCCACTCTAATGATCCAAATAGCTCTATGTGTGCGACCCAATAGGCTCTTGCCATGTTGGCAATGGTCATAAATCACATTTATGATCATAAGCAATGAGCGGTGTCTAGCAACAGATCATTGCTACCCAAGTGACAAGATTGTCGGTGAATCGACTAAACCTTTATGATCATCACCGATATATGCCATTGTCCCTCTGTACAAGATATCAAGACTAAGCACGAGACATGGAATGTGTCACTCTCGTATAGCCCAATCTTTGGTTTCTTGATTATCGAGTAGACCAACTTAAACTGATGACATTGATATCATATATCAACTCATCCGAGCATGGCCATGCATTTTCTAAGTCTCACTCTATCAAGGGGCCCGAAGATATCACTCCTGTTACATAGGAGGGACAAATCCCATCTTGATCATACAAATCCCTCCGCATGATATGTGACATACCCAATGACCTCCTTCAAGTTCACTCAGTTACGAGCAACAAAGGAATGTATCAAAGTATGTGACTCACATGTAGGGAACCTTGATGATCTTAGGTCAAAGGAGTACATATACCATGAACTAAGAGAATCACTTATGACACTCATACAACGATCCATGTAGTGTTCTCATGATGGGTTGGTCCAATACACAAGTTCTCCAACTTGTACCCATATGTAGACTACATATCTCATATTTAGTCTCCACATATGCTAGTCGTTATGTATTATTGTAACCCGCTCCACAATAATACTAGACCAGGGACGTTTAAGAATATCATTATTCTAGGGTTACGATTATGTTTGTTAAGTTACGCAGAAACAAAACAATAAACATAATTGTTGGATTAATGCCTTAATAAAATATCATGACTCAATGTGCAAAAATACAATCATCTCATGATTGGCTTTTGGCCACAACACTAACAATTTTTTGCTGCTTTGGTGAGCACTTTGAAGAATGGTTGGCACCTATCCCCGTATCTGGAGATGAATCTGCTAAGGGCTGTAATTTTCCCCGTGAGTCTTTGCACGTCCTTTGTCATTGTGGGAGTTTGGAATCCTAACAGTGCCTTAACCTTTTATGGGTTGGCATCAATACCTCTTTCCGATACCGTAAATTTGAGGAACTTGCCCACATTCACTCTAAATACACACTTCTTAGGGTTGAGACGGATTCCGACCTCCCGAAGTCGGTGGAATGTTTCCTTTAAGTATAAGATATGATTACTAGGCAGTTTGCTCCTAACTATCAAATCATCGACATATACTTCCATATTTCTCCAAATTTGGGAGTCAAACACCTTGTTCATCAGCCTTTGGTACATGGCCCCTGCAGTCTTAAGGCCGAAGGGCATTTTGATGTAGCAGTAGGTCCTGACTTCAGTGATGAAGGCGGTTTTCTCCTCCTCTTCGGGATCCATCCAGATTTGGTGGTATCCGCTGAAGGTGTCGAGGAAGCTAAGTAGATCATATTTGGTTGTTGAGTCCACCAATTGATCTATAAGTGGTAGAGGATGAGAATCCTTAGGACAGGCATCATTTATGTTTTGGAAGTCGATGCACATTCGGAACTTATCACTCCCTTCCTTCGTGGCGATAACAACATTGCTAAGCCATTCAAGGTACTTGACTTCTCTTATTACACCTGCCTTCGTTAACCATTTGACTTCAGCTCTAGCGAAGTTATTCTTATGCACTGAGAAGCTGCGCTTTCTTGCCGAGCAGCTCCACCTCTGGACGCACTTTAAGGCTATGTTGAATTATCTGAGGGTCTACACCAGGCATATCCTTCGGAGAGTAGGCAAACAGATCTTTGTTCATTAATAGAAAAGATACAAGTTTTTGCTTGTCACCTTCGGTCAGTTCTTTCCTCACTCTGGTACTTTGGCTGGGGACAAGTTCTACATCCTTTGTTTCTATTTTTTTGACGTCCCCTACTCCTTCTCCAATTGCCTCTTAAGTGAGTATGCTATTTTCTTCCAAAGTTTGTGCATGAACTTTCATTGGACTTTGTCTTGCCTTCACAAAGACTTTTCTTTTTCTCTCGACTGATGGCATCCTAGTAGTGATTGTCTGGATTACTCTCGCTGGAGGTGGTGGATGCTTTCTAGGACTTCAGTTCCATCGTCGGTCAGAATCATAGTCCTCATCTTCCCCTTTCCCTTCTTCTTCCCTTCTTCCTTTGGGGGATGGTATTCACAGGTATCGCCGCAGTTAGCCTTGTTTCATCATAGATTCAATGTACTTTTTCAGTTGGAAGCAGTCCTCAGTGTCATGCCCATGGTCTCGGTGAAACTGGCAAAACTTCTTCATGTTCTTCTTATTCTCCGAGGTCATGGCCTTTGGACGTTGGATAGTAGTCCCTTGCCTCTCCATGGCCATCAGTATGTTTGTCCTTGTGGTGTTCAAGGGAGTGAACGACACCTGCCTCGTCCCTCTCTACTTCCAAGGTCTATCCCCACCCTCAATTGGATACCGAGGATGGTGAGCCTACCCTCGAGATGATCGTGGTCAGACTTCGATCCTCCTATCCGCAGTTCTTCGGCCATCATGTGCTATTCTGCCCTTCGGTAGAATTCACCGAGGGTATCAGGGGGATCTTTGGAGAACTCGTAGAAGAGTTGTGAATTTCTCCAAAGTCCCCTGATCATGGCAAGGATGTGGATTTCGGGGTGGAAGTCGGGCACACTCAGCACTTCTCGGTTGAACCTCTCAACATAGTCCCGAATGGTCTCCCCATTCTTTTGGGCTATGTCAAACATTTGGACAGGCATCTTCACCATTGGCCTACTTCCGATGAACTGCTGGGTGAATGCGGTGGATAACTCCTGGAAACATATTATGGTCCTTGAAGCTAGGGAGTTATACCACATAGTTGTGGGGCCTGAAATGGTGACTTCAAAGCATTTGCAAAGGGTGGCATCATCAGCCTGATGCAACACCATACTGTGCCTATACTGATGGGTTTCGGGAGCCAAACAGCGCAGCGGAATTTAACCGAAACCTCTAGGATCCAAGTGAAACGGGGTAAACCGGGTGTTTGAAAATTTTCATACCTAATTTTTGATTGAGATCTCTCACTCAACTGTAGAGTCGAATCACAAAACCTGAAATCTTCTATTTCGAGAAAAGTAGGCACCTGAGACTCCTCTATTCGAGCCACCAAAAATACCTTACTTTCGGTGCTCGAACAGGTGGAATCCGAACAAAGCTAGGGTTTTTGCAACTATTGTAAGAATCCTAATCCATATAGGTATCTCATACCTATCAATTTCGGGTTAATCTCATTAACCAATTTGTGTCGTTTCTTCATATATCTCATATGTTCATTACGAATTTCGGTTTCATGCATCATGAATCAATCTAATTAATCATGGCCGAAAACAATCGAACACATAGCATCATGCGATTCAACACTCAATCCCGATTTAGGGTTTCACCAGTAGCTCTGATACCACTGTTGGGTTTCGGGAGCCAAACAGCGCAGCGGAATTTAACCGAAACCCTCTAGGATCCAAGTGAAACGGGGTAAACCGGGTGTTCAAAAATTTTCATACCTAATTTTCGATTGAGATCTCTCACTCAACTGTAGAGTCGAATCACAAAACCTGAACAGTTGACGTGTTCAAGCTCTCTATGGTATCCACACGAGCCTCTCGGGATCACCACGCTTCCACCACGTCCCGGCAGATGCGTTTCTCTTGCGCTCGCAGTGCTAGCTTGCGTCCTCCAAGGAATTGCAAGAGAAGAGTGCGGCTGTCCTTTTGGGAGGCTAGGGCAAGGAGACCTACGAATTTCTCACTAAAAGTTGTATTTATAGTGAGACTCAACTTCCAGGCCTAATGGGTTTCAAAGCCCTAATCCAATTAGGCTTTAATTTCGGGCTTAATAATGGCTCAACTCTTGGGCCCATTATTAATACGAAATTAAAGTGAAACCATAACCCAAATAATTAGCCCATGCACTCTAATGATCCAAATAGCTCTATGTGTGTGACCCAATAGGCTCTTACCACGTTGGCAATGATCATAAATCACATTTATGATCATAAGCAATGAGCGGTGTCTAGCAACACATCATTGCTACCCAAGTGACAAGATTGTCGATGATTCGACTAAACCTTTATGATCATCACCGATATATGCCATTGTCCCTTTGTCCAAGATATCAAGACTAAGCACGAGACATGGAATGTGTCACTCTCGTATAGCCCAATCTTTGGTTTCTTGATTACCGAGTAGACCAACTTAAACTGATGACATTGATATCGTATATCAACTCATCCGAGCATGGCCATGCATTTTTCTAAGTCTCACTCTATCAAGGGGCCCGAAGATATCACTCCCGTTACATAGGAGGGACAAATCCCATCTTGATCATACAAATCCCTCCGCATGATATGTGACATACCCAATGACCTCCTTCAAGTTCACTCAGTTACGAGCAACAAAGGAAAGTATCAAAGTATGTGACTCACATGTAGGGAACCTTGATGATCTTAGGTCGAAGGACTACATATACCATGATCACTATGAGAATCACTTATGACACTCATATAACGATCCATGTAGTGTTCTCATGGTGGGTCGGTCCAGTACACAAGTTCTCCAACTTGTACCCATATGTAGACTACATATCTCATATTAGTCTCCACATATGCTAGTCGTTATGTATTATTGCAACCCGCTCCACAATAATACTAGACCAGGGACTTTTAAGAATATTATTATTCTAGGGTTACAATTATGTTTGTTAAGTTACGCAGCAACAAAACAACAAACATAATTGCTAGATTAATGCCTTAATAAAATATCATGACTCAATGTGCAAAAATACAATCATCTCATGATTGGCTTTTGGGCACAACACTAACATATACTTCATCAAGTGAGCTTAGGGGTCACTATGTCCATCATATGTTTCCAAGCGCGGTGCCCGGAAGTCACTCGGCATAGGTGCCTTTACCACTGCACGAATGAATGGTGACTCTTCTCCAGTGAATGTCTCCGACAAGCTCGACCAAACAGGCTTCCGGGAAATCTGTCTTTCTACCTTTTCCAACCTCTTTAGGATCTTTTCCATGACGATGGTAGGACTATTTTTCGCTCGCTGTTTTGTGGTTGCCGGCAACGAAGAGCAACGATTCATTTTTGGAGAGTAACTTCGTCGACGTGGGGACTGGGACCTCCCGTACGGTGATGGGCTTCGCTGATGGGAATTCCTGGGTTGTTTTGACACCGTGTCTCCTGTGTGATGTCCTTTGGACGGCACGTTCTTGTTAGTGTTATGCCCAAAAAAGCCAATCATGAGATGATTGTATTTTTCCACATTGAGTCATGATATTTTATTAAGGCATTCATCCAGCAATTATGTTTGTTGTTTTGTTTCTGCGTACCATAATAAACATAATTGTAACCCTAGAATAATGATATTCTCAAACGTCCCTAGTCTAGTATTATTGTGGAGCGGGTTGCAATAATACATAATGACTAGCATATGTGGAGACTAATATTAGATATATAGTCTATATATGGGTACAAGTTGGAGAACTTGTGTACTGGACCGACCCACCATGGGAACACTACATGGATCGTTATATGAGTGTCATAAGTGATTCTCATAGTGATCCTGGTCTATGTAGTCCTTCAACCTAAGATCACCATGGTTTCCTACATGTGAGTCACATACTTTGATACTTTCCTTTGTTGCTCGTAACTGAGTGAACTTGAAGGAGGTCATTGGGTATGTCACATATCATGCGGAGGGATTTGTACGATCAAGATGGGATTTGTCCCTCCTATGTAACGGGAGGGATATCTTAAGGCCCCTTGATAGAGTGAGACTTAGAAAATGCATGGCCAAGCTCGAATGAGTTGATATACGAGATCAATGTCATCAATTTAAGTTAGTCTACTCGGTAATCAAGAAACCAAAGATTGGGCTATACGAGAGTGACACATTCCATGTCTCGTGCTTAGTCTTGATATCGTGGACAAAGGGACAATAGCATATATCGATGATGATCATAAAGGTTTAGTCGAATCACCGACAATCTTGTCACTTGCGTAGCAATGATGTGTTGCTAGACACCGCTCATTGCTTATGATCATAAATATGATTTACGATCATTGCCAATGTGGTAAGAGCCTATTGGGTCGCACACATAGAGCTATTTGGATCATTAGAGTGCATGGGCTAATTATTTGGGTTATGCTTTTACTTTAATTTCATATTAATAATGTGCCCAAGAGTTGAGCCATTATTGAGCCCAAAATTAAAGCCTAATTGGATTAGGGCTTTGAAACCCATTAGGCCTAGAAGTTGAGTCTCACTATAAATACAACTTTTAGTGAGAAATTCGCAGGTCTCCTTGCCCTAGCCTCCCAGAAAGGACAGCTGCACTCTTCTCTTGCAACTCCTTGGAGGCCACAAGATAGCACTGCGAGCGCAAGAGAAACTCATCTGCCGAGATGTGGTGGAAGTGTGGTGATCCCAAGAGACTCGTGTGGATACCATAGAGAGCCTGAACACGTCAACTGTTCAGGTTTTGTGATTCGACTTTACAGTTGAGTGAGAGATCTAAACCAAAAATTAGGTATGAAGATTTTTGAACACCCGGTTTACCCCATTTCACTTCGATCCTGGAGGTCTCGGTTAAATTTCACTGTGTTGTTTGGCTTCCGAAAGGCAACAGTTCTCCATTGAAAACTCATTGTGAGAGCCCCCATTTCCGGAGCTCCGCGCGGGGTAACTTTGGGCTCCTCTCTTGCCGGGTGCTAGGAGAAAGGGCCCTTTTCCTGGGAGTTGGTTGTGACCACCTTTGGTTAAGCTATTGGCTCATTTTAGCCAGAACAGAGTGCTGAAAGTCTCGTAGAAAGCTCATCATCACTGTTAGAGGACATTCATCCTCAGGCAAAGAAATCTCTACCGTAGGTGGTTCGGTCGTTGTTGGAGTTTCAGGTGCGGATTGGGACTTCAGGAGTCCTTTGTCCTTAGAATGCCAGGTCTCAACAATCGCAACCTGAGATGGAGTTCCCACAGACGGTGCCAAATAATGCCCAGCGGAATCCTCGTTGAATGACATGGTGGCCTGCAGAGAGGACTTCTGGCAGGGGAGTATCTAAAACACTAGAAAAAACAAGGGTTAGGAGCTCCCCGTGGTGTTTTTCGGAGGGAAGAGCCTCGGATGCCCAAGTCAATACTTGTGAGGGTAGTAGTAAAGAATAGAGAGAGTAGGAAATAGCGAGAGTTCTGTGTCCTTGCTTACCAAGGTCCTTCCTAAGTATTTATAGGAGGGTGGAGGAAGGGGGCCATTTGACACAGCCTGTTCAGATCGTGACACATGTTCGGTCAAATTTGATCCATACCCTCAAACATAGGTATCTCCAGCTGGCCGTAGGCAGTTTCGGGCATAAGGCAGGGGCATGTGCGAGGTCTCTCTATCAGAGGCTCCTTAACCATTTTTGTCGCATCTCCATAAGATCCATTCGGAGAATGAGACCGCTTCGGAGCATAAGTCTGCTTCGGAATAGGAGGCCCCCTTTGGCTTAATATAGCCATAGAAGGCTATTAGGATAGGCCCTCCAGTAGAGTGAGGCCCCTTCAAAAGAAGCTCTTCCCAATTGAGGATGGGGATATACTTTCCCAAAGTTGGTGAGTTCACTATTTCGAAGGTGGTAGTATATAGGTTTTCCAAGATCGATTCTGTTACCAACCTAAGGTGGTTGTTGTTCACCGAGGTTGGTGCTAGGTCTTCCCCGAGGGTGGTTTTTGGCTAGGTGATCTAGAGATCTCGGGGATCGTGGCCCCTCGGTTATAGGGTGGTATTCTTCCTAAGGATGGTAAGGGCCTCCTCTTTCTCGAGCTTGGTCACCTATGTTTCCCGAGGGTGGTGCTTTTCAGGTGACTTTGGGAATTCTAGAATGGTTAATAGCCCTTTGGCTATCACTAGTCAGAATTGGCTAATTGATTACATGAACACTAGTTAAAAGCTTTATGCTTCTAGTTATTCAATCCTATTATGCAATCATGCATGAGTTTATTCTTTGACTTAATCAATAAAATAAAGAAATGGTACTTAAAACATTGCCATGGCATATTTTAACAAAAACAAATATCAAAACTGTCAAAGCATTCAAAGCAATTAAGTGGAACTAACTACACATAATCTGTTGTGCGCAAGTAACCAAACAAGAGTAAACTATGCTCGCACCCAAGAGCAACTCTAAAGTAAACAACTAAACACAACCACTAGAGGCAAACTAGTGTATCAAAATTATACACTAAATCACTATACTGAGATCCAAAACCAAGCTTCCACCTTAGAGCAAACTCCAAGTGGCAAGCTTCGTAAGCCTTCCTCTGTGCTTTTCCAGCCTCTGTAGGCCAAAAAGATGACAGTAGTTAGTACCATAACTTAACCAACAACTGACACACAAACTAGATTCGTAAAGATTTAAATAAACCAAATACCTACTGATAAGCCTAGCACAACAACCCTCAGCGGTTGCTGGCTCAATGACTCCCCAAAATTGCACAACAAAAAGTAAGGGAAAGAGAATCAAAGATCCTCAGTAAGGGGTCTTCAACATGCAAGAAAAATCCTGAGGACTCAACATATACAAGGATATGCAGCCTGAGGGTCTAACATATGAATATACCTAGGTCCCTTAGGGCATTATCCTAGTCCTTCTCGCAGGGCATCACTCCTTGCCTAGCGAGTTTTGGCCACTAACTTGCTCCTAGTAAGCATTAGCTTACTGACTGACACAATAATGTAGCGTTCCCTTGGTTGTTATGCAAGTGAACATGCTAGATGCTATTTGCTTGCGCTGTAAGAAATCCACTAAGTGTACTAGGCCTCCACATAGTGCATCAAGTCCTTAGACTTGACTAGGTCACTTGTGTACTAAGCCTCCACCCATTTAACCTACCCAGGATGCACTAGGCTTTCACTTGTGCCTCAAGGCATAGCTTGGGTAGGCAACAAGTGGACTAATCCTTCATCCATGGTGCTCCCCTATCCATCATTACTTGGTTCACACTAGTGGAGGGGCATTGATCATGGATGGACTCATTTACTAGGTTCTTTGGAACCCCAACTAGGTGCAATAAGGTTTCCTCCAATCGAGCCTTGAATGTAAAGGCCCAACTAGGCCTTTGATGCCACTAAAGCTTGCACCCAACTAATGGTGCTCTATTGTGGCCAAATATGCCTTCATTTTGAACTAAAATACCTTTAAAATTTACCTTCATTTTGAGTTGAAATAACTTTAAACTTGGTCTTTTTTAAGCTTACTTAAGGCATGGAGGTGATAGTAATCTATCTTAGATTCACGTGGATCTGGAATCACCTCAATTAGAAACCGGAGCAAAAAGTTATGAAGAAAACAAAACTAGGTGTCAATGTTGTCACGGTGATGCCTCGCTAATTGTGCCAACACAATTGTCAACATTTTGCCTATTTTTTAGGTATTGGCAATGCATCATGGGAACTTGTATTGATTGCCGATGCATCGCCAATCCTGCGAAATGTCTAAAAAGTTTCCCATTTTGCTACTATGAAATTTGGACACTTCCCAAACATATCAAACATGTATGGATAGCCTTCAAACTTTACATCCATGTGATACATGTTACATAGACCATAACTAACCATCACAAGCCTACCTATGATGCATTATAACATCATTCCAATCAAGCCAAACACACTAGTCCACCATGGTTGAACCAAACCACTAACTAATGCTATTGCCAAAACTACTTGATTTCATCAAGCAAACTCTATCCAATTGCATTACCGAAGCTTGAAAACAAAACTTCCTTAGCTTAGTTTGAATCCATAAGCAAGAATCACTCCACTTTTCCACCATAAACTAAGTTCCTCAAAGTCTACCTATGTTCCAAGCAAACAAAGCCATAAAACACCAAATTACTAACTTATGACCAAAACCCAAGCTTCCAAACATCTAATAAATAAGAATTCACCAAGAACTCAGGTGTTACCTCACATCAAAAATAAGGGATAGTGGAAAAATTAGTTCCAAGCTTCAAAAACATGAAATTTCACTTGGAACAAGCTTCCTTTGGCATAGACACACTCGGTGGTTTCCATTTCCATGAAAGTCTCTTGATTTTGAGCTTGGAATAACAGAAATTTGGTAGAGAGAAGGGTGGGCTTGGGTTTAGGAAGCAAATGGCAGCCTCCTCCTCATTTATCAACTTATAAACTCTTTTAAAACCCCAAGCCACCAAACTATTTAAAAGTTACAAATAAGTCCCCTTCTTTAGGTAACTTTAATCAAACTTGGACAAATCTTATTTATTTGAATTAAACTTGAGTTAAAAGTAGAATTTAAATTTTCAAAACTAATTTTCAACTCTCAGGACTCAGGTCGACTCTTTGGATGCAAAATTACCATTTTGCCCCCATACCTCATTTGGTGCCTTAAATTCCTAGAACTTAGTAAACTTTGCCCAACATACCTATTCTTGTTATGTGAACTTGAAATAAGGTTGTAAATTAGCTTTTGACTAGGAGAGCCATAACATCTGCCCCTTTGGACAGCATACCTAGCTCTGGTATTTCTCCACCACATCTCTGCACTACCAGCCAAGTTGTAAGTAGCCAATGACATCTTCTTGGTTAGCTGAGTGGCTTCCTCTCAAACATCTTCTCAACGAAGATTAACCACCCCTCAACTTTCTCAAGCCCAGCTCTAGCATCAAACCATCACGACTTGAGTCCTTGGAACTTCTCTTGCTGTCTGACCTTATCTCGGCCCTCTAAATCCTCATCTCTTTGTCTTCTAAATCTATGAGAACCCTCAGCATGTTGATACTTTCCATAGTCTTTTTGTCTTCTCCTTCCTCTTCTTTCAAAATCTTCCTTAATCTCATTCCTAGGAGAAGAATGGTCATAGGCTGAGGGATTGGTCCTAGATACCCGACCAATCTCATACCTCACTCTTCTTCCTCTTGGATTTTTTCCATCCTTATCTTCCACCTTAATAGTTTCATCAATTGTATCTTTTGACCTTCCAGAACGAACATATTCAGTTGTGTTCCTAGTCTCTTCTTATACTTGTTGCTACACATTTTGAATAGGTTCTCTCTACAGTTGTGCCTGTATCAGCCTTACTAAATTTTCATTGATTAGAACTAAGTTTCTCTTAAGTTCTAACCAAATCTGCGGCACTTCAGGGTTTTGTGCCCCCAGTTGGCCCTGCCTCCCCATTTTCTGTCTGTCCCTTTGTTGCCTAAGTTCAGTAAGAGGCCTTAGGGGTGATTCCCCTCTCCTTGTGCCCACCATGTTTACTTCCTGTTCATGATTCATCATAAAGCACAAATAAAGATCATGGGTATGTTAATGGTACTTGACATTACCAGCTAACCAAACTGACTTCATGTATGTAGGTAGCATGTAAAATGCAATTATATGTACATGTATAAACCATCCTCTAACCATTCTTTGATATCAGCATTTGTTACCTAGTCCGGGGTAGTCCAGTTATTGTGCCAAAATTGTTCATTTCAACCCCTAGGTTTGGTATGTCCTGTAGGCCTTTGGAACCATACCCTTAGTTTGGAAACCCAAGTGGCCCTCTTGGGTGCTATGAAATTACATGAATATTGGTCAAACCATTACACACATATTCACATCTTTTTCACACCATGCCAGCAAGGAAGCAAAACACTAGCACAAGTCTTAATCTTGCCTACCACACATTAGGCATTCTTACTAAGTTCAAGTTTCCAGCCACTACAGCTGAAGCTTCCCCTAAAAAATTATACTAATCTGGCTATGTACCCCTATGTTTTCTTAATCCCATTATCAAGAAAAGTCTTCAATTAAACTAGGAAAATTGGTTTTACATCAATAGCCCACCTATGGACCAAGTTATGGATTTTTGAACTTGGTTACAAAATTTAGACCAAATGAACAATAAATTAACCAAATTTGTAACATCATATATTTGGTTACAAAGCTCTAATTTTAGAAATTAAAAATCCTAGTGAAACCTCTTGATGTGTTCTCTATGTGGTCAAAATTTCATACCAATATTCATTCCACACAGGGAGTTATAGGGCTTAGAGTGCAGGGTCAAAATTTTGATCACTTTTTGACCATTTTGCCCATATGAAATTTTATAAGCATGCAAACACTTCATCCACAAGGGGTAATCCACTCAAGGCTATTCCGTATATGTCTAGAACACCTTGGAATTACATTTGTATCTAAAATCTTTACATATCCAATACCTAAATGTACAAATAAGCAGCCTATATTGCACATTTCGGCAGCCTGTGCACAGCATCCTTATACATAGCAAAACAGCCCACAAATGTTTGCATACATTGTCCAAAATTCACATGCATTACATGTAAATGCATCCATGCACTACATAATGTTCTTACCTCAATTAAAACACGCACCACAGTCACAAATAAGGCTTTAGACACAATGCACTTTAGGAACAGATTGCTACATTGTACAATAAGCACCATCACTAAAAATACCAAATGTGCTCCTAAAATCACCAACAAACAAGATTACAATTGGATACATGGAAGTTCAAGTACCTAAAATTTCAAGTCAGAACTCAAATGACAAGGGTCAATTTGAATAAGATCTATCCGCAGCACCTTAAATGGACAGAAATGGGGTAAGTTTCTTGAATGAAACTTATTAAGGGCTTATCAATAAAATCTTCAAACTTCAGTCATATACCTAAAATCCAAAGAAACTAAAACAAAAAAATATAGTACAAATACACAAATGAGGGCATCCAAATGCACAAACAACACAGTAATAAACATATGTAATGCTGGTAGCAATAAACACACTAGGGTTAGTTCATAAACGATCAAATAAACATTATGTAATCACTACGGGGCCCTCCTCAAGCTAATGCTTGGCCTTAGGAGGTTAATTAGCCTTAGTTAGTACTAACTTGGGCTCTAGAAACCCCTATAAACACTCCATCTTAGTGCATCAAAAATAGTAAGGCTAGAACCTTGTTCATGCACTCTTCCTTTAACCCATTCTTGGTTCCTTGAGCTTTTTGCTCTCTTCCAAGCATGGTTTTAGCTTCATTGATGCTTGATCATCATCTTAGGATAGTAAACAACCATAGAACATGAAGATAAAACCTTTACTTAAGCTGTGAAAGCTGAAAATAGCAAAGGAAGGTCAATAATCCCAAAAATTAGGGTTTTTCTCTCTCATGTTGAATCCAATTGCTTTCTTTTGTGATTTCTTAGGAGATTGAGAAATGGAGGCTATGGAAGGTTATGGAGGAGCTAAGGGGGGAACTCTAGTTGGTGAGGGCCAAAAATGACCAAGGAAATGTAAAGAAATCAAGATATTTGCTTGACTTGATTAGTTTAACCTTAATCTTTACTTAGGTCACAATAAGTATGTCTTAAGCAAACACTTTTTGGCTAATGTTTAGCCCACCCTTTTGACCTTAGAATCAGGAAATAAAAGGCTAGGATAATGCTAGAAATGGCCATCTTTGAGTCCTGTCAAAAATCATCCCATCCTTAAGTTATTTTTGTGAACAATTGTACACCTATTTGTCCTAGGTTCTTGAATAATAGCTTTTATTTCCTTTATGCAATTCAACCTCCAAAATTTGCTTCCATACCCTTTAAATCCTTCGAAAATATCTATTTTTGAGTTGTACAATTGGGTACCCAAGTCTTGAAATCTTGCAATAAGACCCATATATTACTTGTAAACTAAGTAATCCTTTAGGGCTTCCTTTAGTACCAAGTAACCATTGTTATCTTTTAAGAAGGTGTAGATTATTCACTTTACCCCTCATATTTAATTCACTATGCTGAAAATTATGCTATAGAATGGCTTATAACTATTATGCCTTTACACTATAATTTTCCCATTTGTTGAGGCGGTAACACACAACTTGTTTAGAATGAATTGAAAAATTTCACAGCATGTGTAGATTGAAATGAAAGTTTTCACAACTTGTTTGGAATGGAAACATTCACAATATGTTTAGAATGAAAACATTCACAACTTGTTTAAAATGAAATGGAGACATTCATAACTTGTTCAGAGAGAAATGGAAACATTCAAAACTTGTTTGGGTTAGAAATATTTACCACTTGTTGAATGCAAACATTTACAACTTGTTTAGAATAAAATTCAAACATTTGCAACATGTTTGGAATGGAAACATTCATAACTTCTAAAGACTGAAATGGAAACATTTAGAACTTGTTGTAATAGAGACATTCAAAACTTGTTCAGAATAGAAATATTCACACCCTGTTAGGAATGGAAACATTCACGACATGTCTAGAGTGAAACGGAAATTGACAACATGATAGGAATGGAAACATTCAGAACTTGTTTAGGATAAAATGGAAACATTCACAACTTGTTTGGAATATAAACATTCCCAACTTGTTTGTAATGGAAAAATTCATAATTTTTTTAGAATGAAATGGAAACAATTACAACTTGTTTGGAATAAAAACATTCACAACTAGTTTAGAATCAAAATTGTTATGGCCCTCCTAGCAGAAAAATTAGTTGAGGGAGGTAATTAATTAAATTTATAGATTGGACCTTATTTCAAGTTCACATAGGAATAATAAGGAAGTTTACCAAAGTTCACTAAGTTTCAAGGAGGTTTACACACTAAATGAGGTTTGTGGGCAAAATGGTAATTTTGCATCCCAGATAGTCTGGCCCAGTCCCGAGTGTTAAAAATGAGGTTTTATAACCTAAGTTTTAACTTTAACCCAAACTTAGTTGAAATAAACAAGAATTGACCAAGAATGACTAAGGTTATCGAAAAAAGAGGATTTAGGTCTTCCATGTCTAATACTTTGCTAGCTTAGGTTTTAAACTTGGTTTATAAGATTGTAAAGTGGGCGATGGCTGCCATAACCCGAGTTCATCCTTCACACCATCATTTCTTCATCCAATTGAGCCCAAAATCAAGAGATTTTGGCAAAAAAAGAAGCCACCAAAAGTATATAGGCTATTGGAAGCTTATTTCAAGCATAAAATCATGATTTTGGAGTTTGGAATCATGTCTCCTCCCACCCACTATTTTTTATACGAGGTAATCAATGCATTCTTGATTGATTTGATATGTATTAGTTGATTGGGAGCTTGGGTTTTGGTTAGAAGTTTGTAACTTGATGTTTTGTACCCATATTTGTTTGGAACTTAGGTTGGACTTTGTCGAACTTGGTTGGTGCAAAAAAGTTGCATAATTCTTCCTTGTTACTTTAAGTTGAGGTCAGGGATTAAGTGTTTCAAGTTTGATTGATGCGATTTGAGTTTTGATGCTTGATAGAATCAAGTAGTTTTATGATTAGCATTAATTATGGGCAAGTGTGTTTATGGTGGACTAGACTTGGAATTGTGGAATGTGTGATGGTTTAATGCATCATAGGAAGTTTGTGATGGTGTATTTTGTGGCCTATGTAAGTTGTTTTACAGGTTATGGCGAGTTTTGGTGTCTATTATATACCATAAACTCATAGGAAACCACTAAAGAGGCTTACGAAGGTGTTTTCCAGTTCAAGACACGGCACCACCCGGCACCTCAGCACCCAAGGTGCATTTTCACTCCGTAGAATAGTGTGCTCCTGGCGCCTCTACCCTAGACGCCTTTTTTAACAAATTTCAGCTTTTTCACATGAGATCCAGGGGAAGGTAGGGATGGTTCTAGAGGTGCCTAAGGGTGGTAATGGTACAATGGCACTCTAGAACCTCTAAAAACTCTCTTGTGATCTAAGGGTTTTCTCATAGTTTTGTAAATGGAAATGTACCTTTTGAGAAAACTAATTCATAGACCATAACTAAAACACCATTATTGGAGGTGGAAGATTTAGCACCATTGAGGGCTTAGTTGCACCTACGGGGTTCAAGGGCTCAATAAGGAAACCTTAGTACCCCTAGTGGGTTCTTCAGGACCTAGGAATTATCAGTCCAACCATAGTGCCTTTATACAACATAAGGGAGGTTCAACTAGTGGAGAGCTTCACTAGTTAGGCTAGTAAGCAATGCTTGCTAATAAACATGGCTTTGTCTTGTAGTTCAAGGACTAGGTAGAGGACAAGTCCCAAGGGATTGAAACTTATGTGCATTAAGTTTAGCCTCACGTTGTATGAGCTCACAGCATATTTCATTTGGCTATATATGTGTTGTCCTTAGTATCTTTTCTTGCACTTGAAGACCCTTATTGAGAATTAGAATTCTCACTCCCTAGTTTATGTCGTGCAGATTTTTACGGTGTTAGACCTAATAATCGCTGAGGGTTGTCGTGGTAGTTTGCTTTTACATGTACTTAGCCTTGAGAATCTTTATCATTTTAGTTGTATTAGCTACTTGTTGGTAAAGCAGCTGTACTAACTATAGTTTTGTTAGCCATAATGGCTAGTTGAGCGTGTGGAGGACTTTTTAAGGCTTACCACCGGGATTGCATCTAACGTTGGAGTTAGATGAAATGATCTCAGTAGGACAGCCTTGTGTACATTCTATGCACTAGTTGCCTCTTATGTTTATGGGTAGAGTCTTAGACTCTAGGGTTGCCCTTGGGTGAGGGCATTAATCTAGTTTATGTATGAATGCTCCTATATAGTTGTTATGTGTAGTAAATTCATATCAATGTTGATTTTCTATGCTTTGACTGTTTGAGCCTGTTTTCTATTAAAATACTTGGCCAAGTGAATGTCTTTATGATTTCCTTTAGATTAAGTCAAAGCATAAAGAACATGCATCTTTCATATTCTAGGTTAATCAACTAGTATCATGAAGTGTTAATCTGCACACATATATAACTAGCCAACTACAACCACCATGAGACTTGTTCTCACAGGCTTCCTAGGCAGGGCCGAAGGTAGCCATGTCAGTTTGGTATCAAAGCTTGGAGCTCACTTCATGGGCATTGGAGGCTAGGACTGAGATCTAGTTTAAAGTCCTTATGCTAGGATAGTTAGTACTGACCAACATCTGTGGAATGTCATCTAGCTTTGGTTGCAAGTTGCTATGGTTAACACTAGGTCAGGGGCTTCTCGAGGAACTAGAGAACCTGGTCAAGGTTCTAGTGATCCGATTGCGGCAAGGCTAGATGGGATATCCAAGGTTCTTGAGGGGTTGACACAGAGTATGGTACAGGTGGCACAGGGTATGACCATTATTCTAACGGAGTTATTTCCAATCCAATAAAGTGAAGGGGCTACTCAGGAAGGAAATGATGACCAGAGGAATAATCCACCCCAAGGTTAAGAGAGGTAGGCTGATCAACGGCAAGTGCATAGAGCCCATGAGAGGCAAGATCCTATTTATGAGCATGAGGAGGCGCTAGATGATATTGAGGCTTGAAGGAAGGAAGAAGCCCTGCACCAGATGACATTACTCAAGAAATTTAAAATAGTTGACCCACCAAATTTTGATGGGTTAGGTGACCTCAATAAAGTAAAAGATTGGCTATCAAGGATGAACCGACTTTTTACTTGTGGAGATTATGAGTTTGACAAAGGATGGCCTTAGTACCTTTCTTTATGATAAGGAGGGCTAGTTTATGGTGGGATGATGTGATGGGGATGTTAAGGGAAAATAATGGTACTTGACCGAAGCACAAGAAAAAGGTGCTTAAGTTGTCAAACTTCGAGAGGAAGTTCCAACAGGAATATATCAGTGGAGCTGCTAAAGATCAGAGGAGGATTCAGTTTGGAAATCTGGTTCAAGGAAAGATGTCTGTGAGGGAGTATGAGCAACTTTACAATTCACTCGTATGGTATACTCCTTATATGGCCGGTAATGATGAGTTGAAGGCCAAAAAGTTCTTTCAAGGCCTTAAGCTCATACTTCAAAGGTATATGGAGACAGTGGAGATTTGTAGTTATCACCAAATGGTTCAGAGGGCATTAACCTTAGAGCAAGAAATTGAAGACACAAGAATATGAAGCGAAAAGGTTGAGGTTGGGCCATCCAACCTAGGAAAAAGCACTAGGAAACGATCAATGGTAGGAAGGATAACTGAAAGTTAAGGGCCATTCAAGGTGAAGAAAGTGGGTTTGTGCCTTATGTGTAGGTGGTTCCATGGCACAAAGCCATGCACTTTGGGAACAAACATTTGCAACATCTGTGGTCAAAATAGTCATTGGGCAAGAGAATGGCTATGGGCTTGACCCTTGCCAGGTCCATCTAGGAATCCACCCCCTGTACCCCTTGCCATAGGAAATTGACCTGGTGTGGCAGCAATAACAATTGAGCCAAAGGTTTTTACCTTGGCTAGTCAAGTAACCAGGGAGCCACACACCATTTGAGGTAATTTTACTTTTAAGAACGGTAGTGTTAGAGTATTTTTTGATACGAGAGCCACTCTTTCTGTGATATTGTCTACCTTAGTAGATAAGCTTAAATTGCAGTGAGAAATCTTAGATGAGTTAAGACTCATTAGAATTGCAGGGAGGATTTTATTGTGACCAACGAGGTGGTTACTAGGTATCCTTTGCAGTTAGGCGCCCATGATTTCTCTTGTGAGTTATGGGTGATAGAGTTGAGGTATTATGACCTAGTATTAGGAATGGATTGGCTACGTAAGTACAAGCCACAAATTAACTATGCTAGTCACTTAGTTGACATTATTGATGCTCAGGGAGCTAGAGTGACTTGCATAGGAGGCTTAGCATCTAGTGCTAAGAGTTTGCTCCTTATACTTATGGATTCCATCCCCATAATTGATGATGAGGAGTATTATGCTTTGAATGGGGTGGCCATAGAAGAATAACTTAGGGAAATTCCTATAGCCAATCAGTTTCCTAAGGTGTTCTCAGTGGAATTGCCTAGGTTACCACCCAAGTGAAACACCGAGTTGTCGATTCACCTACAACCTAGCACATAGCCAATTTTAATACCTCTATATCGAATGTCAGCTCCTGAAATGGATGAGCTGAAGAAGCAATTGGAGGAACTACTAGAGAAAGGCTTTATAAGGCCTAGTGTATCACCGTGGAGAGCCCTAGTGTTGTTTATGAAAAAGAAGGACGAAACTTTGAGACTGTGCATCGACTATAAAAAGTTGAATACAATAACAATCAAGAATAAGTATCTGTTTCCTAGGATTGATGACTTGTTTGATAGGCTGAGGGGAGTGAAGGTGTTCTCTAGGATTGACCTCCGGTCTAGATACTTCCGTATCATAGTTAAGGAAGAAACAATCCTGAAGACCCCCTTTAGGACAATATATGGGCACTATGACTATATAGTAATGTCGTTTGGTATGACCAACACCCCAACAGCATTCATGGAAGCCATGAATAGGATCTTCAAACCATTCTTGGATTGGTTCGTTAAAGTCTTCATTGATGATATCTTGGTATACTCGTAGTTTGCCTAGGAGCATGAGGAGCACCTTAGGACAGTTTTGCAAGTGCTGAAGGATAATCAATACTGCGCAAAGTTGTCTAACTACAGTTTTGGTCTGAGAGGATGTATTTTTTGGGACACATCATTAGTTCCCAAGGGTTGTCAGTTGACCTTAAAAAGGTTTCGGCAATAGTAGAATGGAAGAGGCCAACTACAGTTACAAATATACGGAGCACTATAAGAGAATTATAAAGAAATTCTCTATGATAGTAACTCCATTGACAGCCTTGACCAAGAAAGCTTAGAAATTTGATTGGATGCCAAAGTGTGAGGAAGCATATTAGGAATTGAAGAAGAGGTTGACGAGTGTACTGATACTCATTCTGCTAGACCTAAATAAGGCTTTCACGATGTACACAGATGTTTTGGGTTCTAGTTTGGGGTGTGTATTGATGCAGGAAAATCAGGTGATCGGATATCGCTCAAAGGAGCTGAAGCCTAATGAGTTAAACTATACAGTTCATGGCCTTGAGCTAGCAGCTATAGTCTTCGCTCTTAAGCTTTGAAGGCACTACTTGTCGGGGAGATCATTCTAAATTTTCACGGACTATAAGAGTTTAAAATACTTGTTCACTCATAAATAGTTAAACATGAGGCAATGTAGGTGGATTGAATACATAAATGATTGTAATTGCTCAATTGAGTATTGTGATGGGAAAGGAAACGTAGTAGCAGATGCTTTTAGTCAGAAGTACACTCTAGTGATCCAATCTAAGGATCAAGCTAAAAGTTCCTTAGGAAGGACTTTGGAAGATTACTTTTCCACCTTGCATAAGTTTTGGCAAGACCCACAAAGGTCCATAGTCTACGCTTTGGAGATTCAGTCAACTTGGTTGACTAAGGTGAAGGAAGCTCAAAGCAACGATTCATTGTTGAAAAAGATTTGAGGTGAAGAAAAGTCTTGTACTGTAAAAAAGGAGTTTCAGTACAAAGATGGAGTACTACACCATGGAGATCGACTTTATGTGCCAAATGTAGAGGGACTTAGGTAGCAAGTCCTACAGGAGGCACATAGCAGTATGTTAAGTGTGCATCTTGGTGTTAGTAAGATGTACAATGATCTGAAGACACACTTTTGGTGGCCAGGACTCAAAAGAGATGTAGCTGGCTTTGTGGCTAAGTGTTAACATGTCAGATGGTTAAGGCAAAACATCAGAAGTTGGCAAGTACTCTCCAAAGTTTACCTTTATCGGAGAGGAATTAAGGATCTATCATAATGGACTTCCTAGTAGGGTTGCCAAATACCTGAAGCCAACACGACTCGGTATGGGTAGTGGTCGATAGGTTGACTAAATTGGTTCACTTCATGCCCATAAAGATTACCTATACATTAAAGAGGTTGGCTTAGTTGTATATCAAATAAGTTGTGATGTTGCACGATATACCAGATTAAATAATATTTGATAGGGATCCCCTGTTTGTATCAAGGTTTTGGAATGCTTTCCAAGAGGCATTAGGAAGTAAGGTTAGTCTCAGTACTGCTTTCCACCCTCAGACTGATGGGCAGTCTGAGAGAGTGATACAAACCTTGGAAGATATGTTATGTATGTATGCCATAGACTTCAGAGGTAATTGAGATCAACATTTGCCACTAATTGAGTTCGCTTACAATAATAGTTATCAAACTATTATAGGTATGGCACCATATGAGGCATTGTATGGTAGGTGATGCATAACACCCAATTGTTGGGCTGACCCTTCAAATAGGGTAGTTGTCAGTCCTAAAATCATAGCTGACACCACAGTGAAAATTAAATTAATCCAGAAATGGATTGAAGTAGCCAATGACCAGCAGACTAAATATGCAAATTTGAGGAGATGAGATTTGAGTTTTGAAGTTGGTGATAAAGTACTTTTCATAGTATCTCCTATGAAGGGAGTAACCCAGTTTAGGTAGAGGGGTAAATTGGCCTGTAGGTATATTGGGCCCTACGAGATCTTGGAGAAAGTAGGGAAAGTGGCAAATTGGTTGGCATTACCACCCAAGTTGTCCTTAGTTCACAACATGTTTGATGTTAATCTTCTATGGAAGTGCATAGTTGATTCGGGACAAGTAGTTAACCCAATGATGGTACCCATCCATAAGGAGTTGACCTATGAAGAAAAAGCCCATTAAGATCCTCGATAGGCAAGTTAGGAAGCTCTGAACTAAGTGGATTCCAATGGTTAATATCCTTTGGTTGAACCATAGTAAGGAGGAAGCTGCTTGGAAGACGGAGCAAGATATGCTGAAAAGGTATCCTAGTGAGTTCCCTTAGTTGTAGCGAACTTTGGGGGACCAAATTTTAGAAGGTGGGGAGAATGTTATGTTCCTCCTAGCAAAAAACTTAGTTGAGGGAGGTAATTAAGTAAATTTATAGGTTGGAACCTTATTTCAAGTTCACATAACAAGAATAATGAAGTTTACCGAAGTTGACTAAGTTTTGAGGAGGTTTATGCACTAAATGAGGTTCAGAGGTAAAATGGTAATTTTGCACCTCAAATAGTTAAGCCCAATCCTAGGTGTTAAAAATGAGGTTTTATAACCTAACTTTTTTAACTTTAACCAAAACTTAGTTGAAATAAACAAGAATTGACCAAGAATGACTAAGGTTACCAAAAGGAAGGGGTTTAAGTGTTCCATGTCTAATTATTTGGTGGCCTAGGTTTTAAACTTGGTTTATAAGATGGTAAAGTGGGCGATGGCTGCCACAACTTGATTTCATCATTCATACCATCATTTCTTCATCCAATTCAGCCCCAAAATTAGGAGTTTTTGGTGAAAAGAGAAGCCACCATAAGTATACAGGCCATTGGAAGTTTATTTCAAGCATAAAATCATGGTTTTAGAGCTTGGAAGCATGTTTCCTCCCACCCCCTATTTTTTATACGAGGTAGTCAATGTATTCTTGAGTGATTTCATGTTTGTTAGTTGATTGGGAGCTTAGCTTTTGGTTAGAAGTTCATAACTTGATGTTCTGTGCCCATATTTACTTGGAACTAAGGTTGGACTTTGTGGAACTTGGTTGGTGTGAAAAAGTTGCATAATTCTATCTTGAACGTGAAGTTGAGGTAAGGGATTAAGTTTTTCAAGTTTGATTGATGCTATTTGAGTGCTGATACTTGATAGCATCAAGTAGTTTTATGAATAGCATTGATTATGGGCAAGTGTTCTTATGGTGGACTAGGCTTGGAATTGTGGATTGAGTGATGTTTTGATGCATCATAGGAAGTTTGTGATGGTGTATTTGTGACCTATGTAAGTTGTTTTACAGGTTTATGGTGAGTTTAGGCATCTATTGTATGCTTTAAACTTATAGGAAACCACTAAAGAGGATTGGGAGGGTGTTTTCTTGGTTTAAGACACGGGGTTCAGGCATAAAGGTGCCACCTGGTGCCTTAGCACGCAAGGCACATTTTTCACTCCATAGAACAGAGTACTCCTGGAGCCTAGGCCTCAGGCCCTTTTTAGCAAATTTCAACTTTTTCAAATGAGATCCAGGGGAGGGCAAGGATGGTCCTAGGGTTGCCTAATGGTTGTAATTGTTACTGTTGTGCCCAAAAGCCAATCATGAGATGATTGTATTTTTTGCACATTTAGTCATGATATTTTATTAAGGCATTAATCTAGCAATTATGTTTGTTGTTTTATTTTTGTGTAACGTAATAAACATAATTGTAACCCTAGAATAATGATATTCTCAAATGTCCCTGGTCTAGTAGTATTATGGAGCAAGTTGCAATAATACATAACGACTAGCATATGTAGAGACTAATATGAGATATGAAGTCTACATATGGGTACAAGTTGGAGAACTTGTGTATTGGACCAACCCACCATGAGAACACTACATGGATCGTTATATGAGTGTCATAAGTGATTCTTATAGTGATCATGGTATATGTAGTCCTTCGACCTAAGATCATCAAGGTTCCCTACATGTGAGTCACATACTTTGATACTTTCCTTTGTTGCTCGTAACTGAGTGACCTTGAAGGAGGTCATTGGGTATGTCACATATCATGCGGAGGGATTTGTATGATCAAGATGGGATTTGTCCCTCCTATGTAACGGGAGTGATATCTTCGGGCCCCTTGATAGAGTAAGACTTAGAAAAATGCATGGCCATGCTCGGATGGGTTGATATACGACATCAATGTCATCAGTTTAAGTTGGTCAACTCGGTAATCAAGAAACCAAAGATTGCGCTATAAGAGAGTGACACATTCCATGTCTCGTGGTTAGTCTTGATATATTGGACAAAGGGACAATGTCATATATCGGTAAGGATCATAAAGGTTTAGTCGAATCACCCACAATCTTGTCACTTGGATAACAATGATGTGTTGCTAAACACCGCTCATTGCTTATGATCATAAATGTGATTTATGATCATTGCCAACATGGTAAGAGCCTATTGGGTCGTACACATAGAACTATTTAGATCATTAGATTTCATGGGCTACTAGTTTGGGTTTTGGTTTCACAATAATTTTGTATTAATAATGGGCCCAATAGTTGAGCCATTATTAAGCCCGAAATTAAAGCCTAATTGTATTAGGGCTTTGAAACCCATTAGGCCTAGAAGTTGAGTCTCACTATAAATACAACTTTTAGTGAGAAATTTGTAGCTTCTTGCCCTAGCCTCCCAAAAAGACAGGCGTACTCTTCTCTTGCAATTCCTTGGAGGACGCAAGCTAGCACTGCGAGCGCAAGAGAAATGCATCTACCAGGATGTGGTGGAAGCATGGTGATCCCTAGAGGCTCGTGTGGATACCATAGAGAGCTTGAACATGTAAACTATTCAGGTTTTGTGATTCGACTCTACAGTTAGGTGAAAGATCTCAACCGAAAATTAGGTATGAAAATTTTCAAACACAAGGGTTACCCCACTTCACTTGGATCCTGGAGGGTTTCGGTTAAATTCCACTACACTGTTTGGCTCCCGAAACCCAACAGTAATGGTACAATGGCACTTCGTAACCTCTAAAATCTCTCTTGTGATCTAGGGGTTTTCTCATAGTTTTGTAAATGGTAAATGTACTTTTTGAGAAAACTAATTCATAGGCCATAACTAAAACACCATTATAGTAGGTGGAAGGTTTAGCACCATTGAGACCTTAGTTGGTTTAAGGGCTCAGTAAGGAAGCCTCACTACCCCCAGTGCGTTCTTCAGGACCTAGGAATTATCAGTCCAACCATAGTGCCCCTGTACAACATAAGGGAGGTTCAATTTGCGGAGAACTTCACTAGTTAGGATCATAAGCAATGGTTGCTAGTAGACAAGGCTTTGCCTCGTAGTTCAAGGACTAGGTAGAGCACAAGTCCCAACGGACTGAAACTTATGCGCATTATGTTTATCCTCATGTTGTACAAGCTCACAACATAGTACATATGGTTATATATATGTTGTCCTTCGTATTTTTTCTTGCAGGTGAAGCCCCTTACTGAGAATTACAATTGTCACTCCCTAGCTTATGTTGTATAGATTCTAATGGTGGTAGACCCAATAACCACTAAGGGTTGTTGTGGTAGTTTGCTTTTACAAGTACTTAGCTTTGAGAATCTTTATGATTCTAGTTTTATTAGCTACTTGTTAGTAAAGCAACATTACTAACTATAGTTTTCTTGGCCACAATAGCTAGTTGAGCATGTAGAGGACTTTTTTAGGCTCACCACCGGGATTGCATCTATGGTGGGAGTTCGATGAAAGATCTCAGTAGGATAGCCTTGTGTATATTGTATGCACTAGTTGCGTCTTATGTTTATGGACGGAGTCTTATACTCTAGGGTTGCTCTTGGGTGAGGGCATTAGTCTAGTTTATGTATGAATGCTCCCACACAGTTGTTATGTGTAGTAACTTCATATCAATGTTGATTTTGTATGCTTTGACTTTTTGAGCCTATTTTCTATTAAAATACTTAGGCAAGTGAATGTTTTTATGATTTCTTTTAGCTTAAGTCAAAGCATAACAAGCATGTATCTTGCATATTATAGGTAATTCAACTAGTATCACATAGTTTTAATCCATACATATATATAACTAGCCAATTTTAGCCACCGTGAGACTTGTTCTCATAGCTTCTTGGGCAGGGCCGACGGCTGCCATGTTTGAAACATTGGCAACTTCTTTACAACAAAGTCAAAACATTGACAACTAGTTTTGAATGGAAACAATCAAATCTTGCTTCGAATGGAAACATTCACAACTTGTTTGGAATAGAAACAATCACAACTTGTTTGTGATAGAAACATTCAAAACCTATTTACAATGGAAACATTCACTACTTTTTTAGAATGAACTAGAAACAATCACAACTTGCTTGGATCAGAAACTTTTACAACTTGTTTTGAATAAAATGGAAACATTCAAAACTTATTTGTAATGGAAGCATTCACAACCTGTTTAGAATGGAAACACACATAACTTGTTTGGAATGGAAAAACTCATAAATTGTTTGGAATAAAAACAATCACAACTTTTTTGGAATGGAAACATTCAGAACTTGTTTAGAGTGAAACGGAAACATTCACAATGTGTTAGGATTGGAAAAATTCACAAGTTGTTCGTAATGAAGTTGAAACATTCACAATTTTTTTGGAACAAAAACATTCACAACTTTATTAGAATGGAAACATTCACAAATTCTTTAGGATTAAATGGAAACATTTACAACTTGTTTGGAGTAGAAACATTCACAATGAGTTTGGAAAGGAAACATTCACAACTTGTTTAAAATAGAAGCATTCACAACTAGATTGGAATAAAAACATTTGCAACCTGTTTAGAATGAAATGAAAACCTTGATAACCTGTTTCAATTATAAATATTCATGACCTGTTTGGAATGGAAACAATCACAACTTGTTTAAATTGAAATGGAAATGTTCACAACTTGTGTAGAATAACATGGAAGCATTCACAACTTATTTGGAATAAAAGGATTAACAACTTGTTTACAATGTAAGGATTCACACTTTGTTCGGAATAGAAACATTCACAACTTGTTTGTATTTGAAACATTCACAACTTGTTTGGAATTTAAACATTCACACCTTGTTTTGAATGAAATGGAAACATTCACACCTTGTTTTGAATGAAATGCAAACATTCACAACTTGTTTTGATTAGAAATATTCACAACTTGCTCTGAATGCAGACATTCACAACTTCTTTACAATGAAATGGAAACATTCATAACTTGCTTGGAATGGAAAATTTCAAAAGTTGTTTAGAATGAAATGGAAACATTCACAACTAGTCTAGAATGGAAACATTCACAACATGTTTCAAATGGAAACATTCCCAACTTGTTTAGAATGAAATGGAAACATTCACAAGTAGTTTGGAATGGTAACATTCACAACTTGTTTGAAATGAAATGGAAACATTCACAACTTGTTTGGAATAAAAACATTCACAACTTGTTTTGAGAGGAAACCTTCACAACTTGTTCAGAATGTAATTGAAACATTCAGAACTTGTTTGGATTAGAAACATTCACAACTTGTTTGGAATTGAAACATTAACAACTTTTTTGGAATGGAAGCATTCACAACTAGTTTTGAATGGAAACATTCACAACCTGCCTATAATGAAATGGAAATTGTCAAAACTAGTTCGAAATGGAAACCTTCACAAGTTGCTTTGAATGAAATGGAAATAGTCACAACTTCTATGGAATGAAAACATTTGTAACTTGTTTAGAATGAAATGGAAACATTCACAACTTATTTAGAATGAAATGGAAACATTCACAACTTGTTTATAATGAGATGAAAACATTCACAACTTGTTTGGAATGGAAAAATTCACAACATGTTTAGGCAAATACTGAAGCATTCTCAACCTGTTGAGAATGAAAAATTTAATAATTGGTTTAGAATGGATTGGAAGCATTCATTACTTATTTTGAGTAAAAGCATTCACAAATTGTTTTCAATGGAATGGAAACATTCGCAGCTTGTTTGGAACATAAACATTCACAACCTCTTTCGAATAAAATGCAAACATTCACAACAAGTTTTAGATTAGAAATATTCACAAATTACTTGGAATGGATACATACACAAATTGTTTAGAATGAAATGGAAATGTTCATAGCTTGTTTAGAATAAAATGGAAACATTCATAACTAGATTGGAATGGAAACAATCACAACTTGTTTAAAATGAAAAGTGAACATACACAACTATTTTTGAATGGAAACAATCATAACTTGTTTAAAATAAATGCAAACATTCACAAGAATAGAAACATTCAAAACTTGTTAAGAATGAAATGGAAACATTCACAACTTGTTTTGAATGAATTGGAAGCAATCACAACTTGTTTATAATAAAATGGAAATATTCACAACTTGTTTGGAATAGAAAGATTCACAACTTGTTTCTAATGGAAACATTCCTAGCTTGTTTAGAATAAAACATTCACAAGTTATTTGAAATACAAACATTCCCAACTAATTTAGAATGAAGTGGAACTATTTAGTTTTGTACGTGAATCACAAACCGAAACATAAAACTAACCAATGTTGCTACAAGCATCTAGTACAATTAAGTACTCAAGCATAACCTATTGAGATGACCAAACTAGGCTAACCACTTGAGCTTCTCAAGTGCCTTTGGCCTCATTCTCCCCTTATGCTCCTAGATCAACCACTGCTTAAGGTCAATCCAACATAGTTAGTACTCAACAACCAATAAACCCGAATATGCAAACAAGCAAGTATAACTCATGTCTGCTCTACTAGCTCAACAACCAAGCTTAGGTTGTTGGCCAAACTATCTAAACCTACAGATAAAAACTAAGGGGTGAAAATGATAGATTCCCAGTAAGGGGTTTTTAGGGGTACCAGCAAAAGAAAACACTAGGGGACACTAGACAATAAATGTCACAAATCTATCGTGAGCTTATTACAGTCTGAGGCCTAATATATGCACATATACTTGAGTCTGAAGGGACATTTCTTCATCCTAGTCCTCTCCTAGTGAGTTTTGGCCCTAAACTTACTCTAGCTAGCCTTGACTTGCCTACTGTGCAAGGTTGTCAACTAAGCACATAATAACCTCCCCTTGGATACTATGTGTTGGAAAAATCCAAGCCTACCTCGCAAAGCCAAGTTGGGTGCACTAAGGTCCCACACTAGTGCCTTAGGTCTAATACCAGGCTAGGCCACTAGGTGTTTCTAACCTTTCACCCTTCTTATGGTGAACCTTGACTAGCACATGGCCAACCTAGTTTGGGCGTACTAGGTTCTCACTCTAGCTCCTTGGGCCTAAAACCCAAATAGGTAGCTAGGCATACTAAACCTCAACTCCTAGGTGTACACGGCTCCCACTTTAGTCCTTTAGGTCTAAGACCTAACTAGGTGACCAAGTGTTATTAAGCCTCCACCTTACATGGTGAACCGAGTATAATACTAGGATTGGCACTTGCTAAACTTCAATGAGTTGGCTATCACTAAGAATAATGCTTTCTCTAAGTGCTCCTTGTGCTTCCTAGGACATATTAAGGTCCCAAATGCACAAAGGTAGCTTAACTACCTTGCTCCTCAAAGATCCCTCACTATGCCCAACTAACTTAGCTTGAGTGCTAATTCACCCACCTGCCTAGAGATTTTAGTGTTCTTCTTCATTCCTCAATGTAGCTTGCACTTACTTGGGTATTAAGCAACCTCCCAAGCCATGGAAAGCTCTCACATTACGCAATCTAGGCTTCCCATTGGCCTTAGAGCTCACATTGTGCCCTAGTGCACATATGTGCCCCTATTAGCCTCACAATGACTTCTTTGGCCCTTAGGTGTTTCCATTAACTCTTTGTAGTTTTTTTCACTCTTGAACCAATCTAGGGTCAACAAAATACTAGCCCAAAACATCTTACTAAGGTACAGGAAGTTGTTCCATAAGTTGCCCACATTAACCATGCCTTAGCACACATGCACCATTCTTAGTTAACTATGCTATGGATCTAGATCACAATTGCTAGTTCACCATGTTCCTTACTTAAACTACTTGCTTACTCTCTATTAATGTATTTGAAAAACCTTAGGGATGACTACAAGGCTCAACTAGGGCACCAAAATGCCCTTAGAAACACACATGGTCCAATTGTGCACACACTGTCTTCTCCTTGCTTTATTTGATCCATTTTTCACTTGTTCTCCATTTTAAACCCTGATCCAACCTTAGAAACATGGATAGGATGTTTAGTAACCAATTAGGAAGCACAAACAACCTCTTTAGATGACTTTCAAAGTAACTATTATGCTGCAATGTGAGTTCGGCACCACGGCGGAATAGTTATGCGATTTTGGCAAAAATGTGTCTAGTACACTTGTGCCGCAGTGTTGCTAAGGCTACAGTACCTAGGCAACATTTTGAGTAACCACTTCCTTGGTGCCTCAATGGCAAAACAGGATCATATCTAGAGCTCTCCAGGTTCATCCAACTTTGTGAAATTTATGCAGAATTGATCGAAACTTAATTCAAATCACTTATAGGCTTGCAATTACTCATCCCCAAGGCCAAATATGATAGAAATGAATTAACATAACATGGAAAGCAAGAAATCCCCTTACCTTAAACATAATTTTGCAAGAATCAAGCAAGTAAATCCACATAAGCTTCAAAGGATCCACTAAAGGTTTCCTAGGTTCCAAGCAAGTTTCCTTGACAAATGGGCACCCAGAAAGCTAAATGAAGACCATTTAAATTCTCATAAACAACTTAGAACCAAGGGAAATTTGTGGGATTTCACTTATCTTGAGTTCTTGAGCTAGAACTCCTTAGAAACTTAAAATTGCATTTCCAATGAGCTCTACATAGCTTGGGCTTTGATATGCTTGCTTGGAGGCTCTTGATTTTGCCATCAATTGCTCCTTTGAAAGCATGATTTTGCGCCCTAGTGGAGGTAGAGAGAAAGGAAAAAAAAAAAGGAGGTTAGAGATGGTGAATAGTGCTATTACCCACTCCGGGCTAGTCCAGTTTTGGTGCCAAATTGTGCATTTAAAACTCCTAGGGTTGGTATATTCTATAGGTCATCGGAACAATACCCTTAGTGTGCATACCCAAGTGGACCCTCTTGGGATATATGTAAATGCATGCATATTGGTCCAACCAATATGGACATATTCACATTTTATGCACACCATGGCAGCAAGGAAGGAAAACACTAGCACAAGTCTTAATCTTGGCTACCACTCATTAAGCAATCTGGTTAAGTTTAAGTAACCAGCCACTGCACCTGAAATTTCCTCCAAAAAACTGTATTAATCTAGCCATGTACCCCCATATTTTACTTGCTTCATTAGCAAGCAGAGACTTAAACCAAACCATGGAATTTGGTTTTACGTCAATAGCCCACCTATGGACCAAGTTACAGATTTTTGAAGTTCGTTACAAAATTTTGACCAAATGAACTGTAAATTAGCCAAATTTTCAATGTCCTAACTTTGTCTACAGAGCTCCAAATTGATAAATTCAAAATCCTAATTAAACCTATAGATATTATCTAGGTGTGATCAAAATTTTATACCAAGATTCAATCTACACAGGGAGATGTAAAACTTTGAGGGCAAGGTCAAAATTCTGTCCACTTTATGACCATTATACCCATACAAAATTTCATAAGTGTGCAAACATTTTATTCACAAGCTCTAAGCCCTCCAAGACTATCCCATACATGTCCAATACACATAAGAATTGCATGCTCTGGCCTCCAGCAACTTCAAGTTTCCAAAACATAATTTACAAACAAGTAGCCTATCATTTTCACTTAGATAGCTTGTGCATAGCTTCACAGACATAGCCATTTAGCCCATAAATGTTCACATACATTGTCGAAAATTTTCATGTCTTACATGTACATAAATCCATTCACTACATCATGGCCTTAACCTGGCTAAAGATAGGCACCCATGTCACAGAAGATGCTTGAGATACAATGTACTCCAAAACAGGATGTTGGACAGCAACTGCGTAACACAAAAAGCAACCAACACTAAAATTAATAAATGTGCTGCTAAAATCACCAACATTTCAAGATCAAAACTAAACACATGGAAGTTCATGTACCTAAAATTTCAGATAAAAAATGATATGAAAAGGGTTAGTTTGAGTGTGATCTTTCTGCTGGATCTGAAATGGGCAGATTTGAGGGGAGGTAAGTTTCATGGAGAAACTTAGTAAGGAGAACACTTTAACACTAAGGTAATGTAACCTTGAGCAATCACCTTCATCCAAAAACACTAAAACACAAGAAAAAACAATTCATATATCCAATATAGAGTAACCAAATGCAGCAATCATTCACAAACACCAAACATATGTAATGTGGCAGCAACAACATTCATTGGTTAGTCCCTAAAACATGTAATAAACACAAGTAGATCTATTACCCACTCTGGGTAGTTCAATTATGGTGCTAAAACTGTGCATTTAAACTCCCAGGATTGGTAATGTTCTGTAGGCCATCAGAACACTTCCCTTAGTGTGCATACCCAAGTGGCCCTCTTGGGCACTATGTAAACACATGCATATTGGTCAAACCATCACACACATATTCACATTTCATGCATACCATGGCAGCAAAGAATACAAACACTAGCACAAGTCTTAATTTTGGCTACCACACATTAGGCAATCTTGTTAAGTTCTACTGACTAGCCACTGCACCTATAACTTCCACTAATAAATTGTATCATTCTAGCCATGTACCCCTATGTTTTCGTTGCTCCATTATCAAGTAGAGACTTAGAGGAAACCAAGGAATTTTTTTTACATCAATAGCCCACCTATGGACCACATTATGGATTTTTGACGTTGATTACAAAATTCTAACCAAATGAACAATAACCTAGCCAATTTTGCAATGTCATATCTTTGGCTACAACGCTCCAGATTCAGAAATTCAAAATTCCAGTTCAACCTCTAGATATCCTATAGTGTGGTAAAAATTTTATACAAATATTCCATCTACACAGGGCGATATAGAACTTTAAGTGTAGAGTTGAAATTTTGGTCACTTTATGACCATTTTGCCCATACAAAATTTCATAAGTGTGCAAACACTTCATTCACAAGGGGAAAGCCCTCCAAGGCTACCCCATATATGTCCAATACACATAGGAAATACATTCCCTTTATTTTAACAACTTTATGTGCCCAAACCAGAATTTACACATAAGCAGCCCATCATTCACACTTAGGCAGCTTTGCACCACATCACTGACATAGCCAAAACATTATTCAAATGCTCGCATACTTGCCTCATTTTACATACACTACATGTAAATGCATAGATGCACTATAATATGGTCTTAACTCAGCTAAATACGCACCCTAGGTTACAGGAGTGCCTGAGTCACAATGGACTCCAAAAACAGGATGCTGGATAGCTGCTGCACAACACACTAAGTACCACCATTAAAAATACCAAATGTGCTCCTAAAATCATGAAAATTTCTAGATCATAACTAGACATATGGAAATTCATGTACCTGAAATTTCAGACTAAAAATAAAACCACAAAGGTTAGTTTGAAGGTGATCTTTCAGCTGGACCTGAAATGACAAAATTGAGGGGAGTAAGTTTCATTGAGAAACTTAGTAACGGTAGCACTTGGATTCAATAGGCAATGTAACCATCATTAAAACCTACATCCAAAGACACTAAAACAGAAAAACCACAATGCATATATACAAGATATAGCAACCAAATGCAGCAACCAAACACAAACAACAAACACATGAAATGTGGCAGCAACATATACCATAGGTTAGTCCATAAAACATGCAATAAACTTAAATAAATCACTATGGAAGCCCTCCTCAAGCTAATTATTGGTCTTAGGAGGATTTTAAAAGTATTTAGTACAAACTTTGGACCCTAGAAACCCTCACTTTACTGCCATCATTGTGCACTTCACACTAGGTCACAAAACCTTCAATAAGTGCCCTCCCCTCACTAAGCTTGGTTCATCAAGCACATGGCTCTCTTCCATGCTTAGCCCTAGCTCCATGGATGTTTGAAAATTGAAGAAAACAGTCCATGAGAGCAAGAGAACCCTTACCAAAGTGGGTAGGCCAAACATCAGGCTTGATCCTTGAAGTGTCCAGGAAATAGCTCGTTTGCTTCCAATTGCTTCCTTATGCCTTCAATTTCAATCAATTGCAAGTTTGAAGGTGTGGTGGCTATGTAGGAAGTATGGCTGTGTTCTTGGGCTAGGGGAGGACGAAAATGAGAGGGGCATAAGTGATTTGGCCACTTAAATGGCCTTAAATGAGCTTAAAGGCACAAAACACACTTAACAAGCTTAACCTTGCTTTATGTCATTTTCTTTCTCACTAACTATGGTTTCTTTGGCTTAAACGCATTGGTACACATGTGCCCAACATTTTTGACTAACTATCAAGTCTTGGCTGCCTCCGCCATGGTGGGATAACCCCACAATTCCACCCTTAGACTTAAGTCAAAAGCTTGAACACCTTAAGGTTTACACTAGGACATTTAGGTCCTTATTGCCTTTAGTGTTTCCTTTGTCCAAACTTGTCCTCCATGAGTAATTTGGTCCTCCAATAGCACTTTCATACTATTTATATCCTTCCTGTAATTCTCCAATTCTCTTTCTTGAGAGTTTTGCAATTGAGTACCCGAATTTCGAAAACCTTACAAAAAAGTCCATAGGTTGCCTGACAAACAAGCAATCCTTTAGGCTTTTCTTGGGGGCAATTTACCAACTTGGAACACTTTTAAGGAGGTGTTGATCATGCCATTTACCCCTCTCACTTCAATCACTATGGTGAGAATTACACAATATAATAGTTTTTAGCCATTATGACACACTTGTAATTCTCTCATTTTTGTGATGTGGTAACATGATCACTATCGAAGCCCTCTTCAAGAATAAGATTGGCCTTAGGATATTTTTTTAACACTATTTAGTACTAAATTTGGGCTCTAAAAACCCTTAAATTAGCTACCATCACTGTGCACTTCACACTAAGTCATAAAACCTTCACTAAGTGAACTCCCCTCACTAAGCCTGGTTCATCAAGCACTTGCCTCTCTTCCAAACTTAGCCCTAGATCCATGGATGCTTGGAAATACATTAAACATTCCATGAGAGCAAGAGAACTCCTTGCCTTGTGGGTATGCCAAAATTGGAGTTTGATCCTAGGTGCACTCAAGTCTTACCACCCAATAGCTTCTAATTGTTCTTTCTTTCTTTCAATTGCTTCTAGATTCAAGCTTGGTGGTATGATGGCTATGGAGGAGATGTGGAGGAAGTTTAGATGTGGGTGATGGCTGATTGGGTCGAATATGAAGGGCCAAAATTGAGTTTGGCTTTTTGAATTGGCTTTAGGGCACTAAACACCTTTATTAGCCTTCATCATGCTTTTTGTCATTTTCCATCTCACTAACTATGGTTTCATTGTCTTAAATTCATTGGTCTACATTTTGCCCATATTTTTTACCATTTTTCAATCCATAGCCGACCTCCCCTATGATGGGACAACTCCACAATTTCACCCTTTGACTTAAGTAAAAGGCTTGAACTTCTTTAGGTTTATAATAAGACATTTAGGTCCTTAACACGTTCAGTGTTTCCTTTGTCCAAACTTGTTTTCTATAAGAAATTTGGTCCTCCAATAACACTGTACTACTATTCATGTCCTTCCTATAACTAACCAAAGCTCTTTCTTAAGAGTTTGGCACTTAAGTACCCGAACATCCAAAACCTTACAAAAAGGTCCATAGGTTACTTGACAAAAAAGCAATCCTTAATGCTTGTCTTGGAGGCCAAGTTAGAATTTTAGAACACTTTTAAGTTGGTGTTGATCATGCTCTTTACTCATCACACTTCAATCACTATGACGAGAATTACACTATAAAATGGTTTTTTAACCATTTTGCCACACTTTGTAATTCCCCCATTTCTGTAAGGTGGTAACAATCTTCCCCCCCCTAAAAATTTTGGTCATCCAAAATTGCCTTTAGCTTCGGGTATTCTGTTGGATACCTTTCCACAAGGTCTTTCTCAGTTTCCCAGGTTGATTCCCTTTCTGAGTGGTGTGACCACTGAACTTTAACCATAGGAATGAGCTTATTCCTTAACTTTCTAGTGTCTTTGGCTAAGATAGCTATACGTTTCTCTTCATATGACAAGTTAGGTTCCAACGGTATGTCTTCCACTACAATAGCATGCTTTGTATCCAATAGATACTTCTTAAGCTACTTATGTAAAAAACATTATGAACACTTGACTTGCTTGGCAGTAGAGCTAACCTGTATGCTTCCTTGGCAATTTTGTCCAAGATCTTATAAGGACCTATATATCTTGGAGCTAACTTGGATCTTTTGACAGATCTGATAGTGCCTTTAGTTGGAGCAACTTTCATCCAAACTTTATCACTAATCTCAAACTCCAAGTCTCCTTCTTTTTTTCATATAGGCTGTAATTCTTTCATTGGCTGCTTTCAATTTTTCCTGAATTTTCTTAATCTTGGCAATAGTTTCCTCAATGATTTCAGGACCCAACTCTAGCCTGTCTAAAGCTTCCACCCAACAGTGGGGTGTCATGCACCTTCTTCCTTATAATGCTTCAAAAGGTGCTCTAATAATTGTTGTTATATGAAAATTCTTCTAATGGCAAGTGTTGGTCACATTCACCCTTGAAATCCAACACACAGCTCCTAACCATATCTTTTAATATTTGTATCACCCTTCAGTATGCTCATCAGTCTTGATGGCCTTCGACATCATCGTTATGCAACATTGTGAGCCTGGAGCAAGGACTTCTGGTGAGGGGATGCCTGGGTGAGGGAACTTCGGTAGGAGGAGGACTGCAAAGACTCAGAGAAACAAAGGTTAGGAGGTCCTCCGAGTATTTTTCTGGGGAAGAGCCTCTAACGCCTAAGTCAGCGTTTGGAAATGGAGAGTGAGTAAAAAGTGGAGAGATTTTTCCCATGGAGTCAGATCCTTTTACCTGGGGCGCTTCCCGAATATATATAGGGAAGTGAATAGTAAAAGTGCATTTGACACAGTCTGCCTAGATCATGACACGTGTTCGGATAGATGTGATCTGTACCTTTAAGGAGAGGGGGAGCATCTAGCTGACCATAGGCCGTCTGGCCAGGAGCCTAGGTCGTACGAGAGTGGCATGTCAAAGCGTGTCGGAGGGTGGCGTGTCAGAGCATGTCTGAGGGCAGCGTGTTGCGTACGAGGATGACATGTTAGACGCTCCTTAATTGTTTCTGCCGTACTCCCAAGGTCCCTTTGGCAGGAGGGAGCTCTTCGAAATAGCGGCCTTTTTCCTGAAGTCGTCTCAGCAACCCGGGAGTCCCCTAGGCATTGAAGCTCCTCCTTCAGGGGTGTTCTCTCCTGTCGAAGGTGGCAACTCTTCCTCCTCCAAGGCTGATTCTGTTGCCTTACCAAGAGAGACAATGCACAATACTCCCAAGGTCAATGCCATCATTCCCAGGGGCGTTGGTGGAACACCGAGGTCGGATGTCCAAGGAGTCAGACACCCTACTTTCGAGGTCGGTGCTCGTACTCCTCTCAGGCGACGCCTTTCTTCTTGAGTGTGGTACCTTTCTCAAGCTTATACGTTTACGGGGGAGATAGCACTTCGGCTATCACATGCCCCCCTTCGGAAAGCCGAAGTGGAAACTTTGGCTTGTACACTTCTTCGGGGCACCTTTCAGGACTCAGAGTGGGACGTCGAGTAAGGAGATACTTCAGCGTCCGAAGGCATGTTCTGCCAGCCAAGGTGGCACTACTTGTCCTCTGGTTAGTCCCTTGGCATTCTTGAGGTGCGTAGTCTCTTTATTTTTACTTTTTCTACTGCAGGTCAGTGGACCATCGTGTCTCGCAACTAGGGATGTCAGTCTGGATAGGTGTGTCTGGGGTTTCGGGGTGTCATAAAGCGTGTCCTCGTTTCACGCATTAGATGACACATGGCATACTGTGATTGGGGGTGGTCGCGTCGGTTACACCAGCCACATCTTTTCACCTTCGAGAAGTAATTATGGTGATGATTTGCCTTCATGGAGCAGTTGCGACGACGATTCGGCTACCCCTATTCGACCTATATAAACCTCCTTTCCGTTATAACCCTCACTTGCTCCTTTTTGCCTCTGTTTTGCTCTCGTCTGTTTCCAAGCTCTTTCCTCTCTTTTGCGGCGATACTAGCGGCAGAGCGATTTTTGGCAACCATTCATGATGGCATCTTCTAATCTAGACTTCGGCAAATGTTTCGGTGTGTTTCAATTCTGGAGGTCCTTCTATTTTTTTTCTTTCAAGTTTCCCAAAGTTGTTTTTGTTCTTCCCGATGTCCCCTGAATTTTTCCAAAGTCTCTCTCCTTTGCCGAACATGTCTTCTCCTGTCCCCCTGATGTCTGTCCAAGCTATTCCTAAGAGCTGGCAACCTCTCATGTCTCACCCCTATTGCTCCACTTCGGAAAAATTAGCGAAGTGGACAACCAAGTTCTTTCTTCCCTCTTACGCCACCACCAAACTTCCTTATCTTGGTCGCTTCAATTTTATGAACAAGAGTGATGGGGTTACCGTTTTCCATGCCCAACTGAAGGCCGGACTTCAGTTTCCTCCGCCGAAGAGTGATGACGTTACCGTTTTGCCAATTTCATGGCATAGCCGTGAATTAGCTTCCACACAATTCTTACTGTTATTTCAACGTCTTTCTCTGCATGTGTGGGGTTTTCAAAATAGAACCCCACTTTGTCATGTTCATGCAGTATTACAATCTTTATCCAGTCCCGAAGGGTGGCTTCTTTTTCATGCTACCTTGGGGATCTGGGACCAAAAAATACATGTTCACCTTCGACAATAAAAATAGTTGGCGAGGGTGGCAAAAGAAGTTCTTTTTCCTGAAAGTGGTGGAGGCGTGGTCAGATGTACTGACTAGGTGGGCTCGGGAAAAGCTGGAGATTGATGTCATGGATCCCAAGAAGCTGCTAAGTCTTGAGTTGGCAGCGAGGTTTGCATGTTAGGCACCTCCTAAGTGCTTGGCTTAGGCCAAGGAGAACAAAGGAAAACAAGGAAAAATAAAAAGGAAGAGTGAGGGGAACTATGGAAACTAGTACAGTGACCTATGTGCAAAACTGGAAACCTTCAGACCTTAACTGCACATAGAAACTGGACTATGGGAAAGCTGACAGAAAACAGAGAAAGGGGATCAAATTGTACACTTAGATGAGTGGTACAATTAAAACTACAAACTTAAAGTTGGCATATTCGGCCATGCAAGTTTTTAAGGTGACTAGTGCCATACTAAGCCAAATTGTGGGAGACAACAATGATTACTAATCAAATCTTGTCTACCACTAAAGTACTATTCACTAGTTAACTAGTTAAACTAACTAGTTTGTTGTCTAGTTATATGGCCGGTTACTCATGGGCAATTATAGTACTTTGGTACTTGTGTTGTGTTGTGCATGGCATTATGGGCCATGAAGTGACTTAAATGTCCATTTAGACACAAGTTTTAAGGGCGGCATTGTGATTATATGGATTTGGGGGCTACATTGTCTCATGCAAATTAATGGAAGCCAAAGTTAGCATTTTAGCTAACTAAAACCCAAGTCATTTCGGCCGAAACTAGTCAAGACATTTACCTTGACATTTCGGGCTTATTTCTTTCCTTGGCCGAAAGCTTGTCTAGCTCATGTTCTTGAGTTCTCTCAAACTTGGTCTCGGTTTCAAGATTCATTGAAGGAGTGTGGAGCTTGGGTGAAGGATTCAAGCTTGGGAGCTTGATTTCGGTGCTAGACTACTTCAATTTCAAGTTTGAACTTGAAGAATTAAGAAGGGCCGAACCAACCAAGCTAGGGTTTTGAGGTAACTTTGGTATTTCCTTGAATCCATGGTATTTTCTTCCATGAACAAGGGATTTAGGAGCTCAATTGTTGTTAGATTGAGTTAATTGAACAAGCTTGGTGTTGGTTTGTAAGCCCATTGTTGGTCGAATGTGTTGGATGAATGAACTTGATGTTCTTCTTCATTTCCATGGAAATTAATCCATGACTAAGTGTTGTTGTTGCCTATTTGTTCTTGTGCTAGGCAAGTTTGAGTGAAGAACATCAAGTTGAGCAAGTTGGAGTTTGGCCGAAAGGTGCATTTTGAGGTAATTGTGTGTTCCTCATTTGATTACATGGTATTAGTGCCATGAACGTTGGTTAATGATGTTTTAGTGATCATATGTTGGATTAGAATGATGAAGAACATTAGTGTGTGAAGTTGGGCTTTATGGCCAAGGGCTTGAAGTAGTATAATTTGGTGTCCATTGATTGAATACATGGTAATGATGCCATGAACAATGTTTATTGGTGATTTGGTGACTATATGATGGACTAAATTGATGAAGAAAATTGTTATGTGAAAAAGGACATTATGGCCGAGAGCATGGGTTAGTGTAACTAGGTGTTGTTCACTTGATTACGTAGTAAATGTGCTATGAACAAGCTTCATTTGATGGTTGTTGACCATGTATTGAGTTAGAATGATGGGTAGTGATAGCCAAACGCTATCGCCTCTATCTGGCCGAACTCCCTGCCACAAGAATGGCCAGAAGAAGCTGGCGCTACCCGAGAAAAGGTGTGATCATGCACCTCGGGAGATAGCCGAAGAGCTCCGAGCCCGGCACGCCAGGAAAACCCGAGGACACTACTTGCCCCCCCAAGGTTGTGAACAGATCGCCTTCGGAAAAGCGGCACCAGACATAGCGAGCCGAACATGATATCCCCGAAGGCGGAACTCCCTGAAACTGGGAACCCCCGAACTCAGGGCTTGTTTCCCGAAGAGGCTCTGTCCGTACCAAAGGACGACCTCACCCAGGGACCTCGGGAGTACGGCAGGAGCATTTATGGAAGCATTTAAGGAAGCCTCTGACACATCCATTCACAGACGCCACAATCCGCCTCAAAAGGCGCTCTGCCACGCTGACGCCATCAGAATCACATCATGGCCCATCTCAGCACATGGCTCAAGGCAACCTGCTACCATCTATCTGTCTCCTACGCCCAGAAATTCGGGAACATCCGACCGAACACGTGTCGCGATCTGAACGGGCTAGGCACTCCTATAAATACCAGGAATTAACACTTGGCAGGAGGTTGGTTGGTTGGCAAAAATATGGCTCCCACACTCTGAGAAAATTACCAGGCGAGACTCCTCGGCCCTTTGTGCTATTTTCTCTGCCTTTCTCTCAGCCACCACTGACTTGGGCGTCGGAGGCTCCCCCCCCAGAAAAACACTCCGGGGGCCTCCTAACCCTTTGTTTCTGAGCTTTCAGGCAATCTCCTTTGGGCGATCCAATCCACCAGGCGTTCTTCCTCCCAGAAGTCTCTCCTCCAGTCATCATGACTATAAACGATGAGGCCCCTGGCCATCATTTGGCGCCGTCTGTGGGAACCCGCTCTGAGATCGCCGTCGTTGAGACTCGGCGTTCTAAGGACAAGGGACTCCCAAGGTCCCCGTCCGCGCCTGAGATACAACCGGCTGCTGAGCAAACACTCCCAGGGACTTCTGCGCCTGAGGAAGACCGCCCTCTGGTAGTCACCATGAGCTTCTTGAGGGACTTTCAGCGTTCGGTCGTTGCTGAAATGACCCAGCAGATCGACCGAAGGTGGCCACAGCAAGCACGGGCCCAGAGACCCCCCTCACCGACACGCCCTCGGGAGAGAAGCCCCAAGTCTACACATCGCAGTTCGGGGAGTGGAGACCCTCGCGAAGAATCATCCACAGAAGATATAGCCCTCGGGAAATGGCCTGTGGGACAAACCGGGTCCAAGCGACCGAGAGTCTCACAGTGAAGCAGTTCGCCGCCTGAGGCGAGGTCCTTGTCCCCTCAGCGCCGAACTCGCTCCCCGAAGAGGCGCCGGCGATCTCCATTCCCTGAAGAAGGCCCTAGCGCCACAGTGCTTATGGAGAGGATACTAGCACGGCTGGACAGAGTGGAGAAACAAATGGCCAGAAAACCTGTCTGGGCCAGACTCTCGGGGACCTTCTGCGAAGATGACTCCCCTTTCACTCGTGCCGTCGCTGAAGCAGCCATGCCAGGTGACTTCAGAGTGCCTCGGCTGGAGATATATGATGGCCGCACTGATCCACAGGCCCATCTGACGAAATACAGACGCAGCATGATAATGCACGGTGCTGATGACGCTACCATGTGCAAATGCTTTGAAGTCACCCTCACAGGGCCAGCAACTGCGTGGTACAATTCATTGCCTCCGGGGACCATCACTGAGTTCCAGGAGTTGTCCACAGCCTTCACCCAGCAGTTCATTGGGAGCAGGCCAACGGCGAAGATGCCTGTCTAGATGTTCGACATAGAGCAGAGAAACGGAGAGACCATCCGAGACTATGTCGAAAGGTTCAACAGGGAAGCCCTGAGCGTCCCAGACTTTCGGCCCGAAATCCGCATTCTTGCCATGACACGGGGCCTTCGGCGGGACTCACAGCTGTTCTACGAGTTCTCAAAGGACCCCCCGGACACCCTCGGAGAATTTTACCGAAGGGCCGAACAGCACATGACAGCCGAGGAGCTGAGAATGGCTGGGCCAAAGTCAGACAACCACCGCGCCGAAGGGTCCAATCAGCAAGCCCGTAATCCTACCGAACAGGCAGGACGATCTCGGAGGATGCGGGGAAGGAAGCCTCAAAGTTTCACGCCCCTGAGCACCACACGGACCAACATCCTCATGGCGCTGGAAAGGCAAGGGACGCAGATTCGGCGGCCAAGGGCCATGACCGCCGATAATAAGAAGAATGCAAAGAAGTTCTGCCAGTTTCATCGCGACCACGGTCATGACACCGAAGACTGCTTCCAGCTGAAGAAGTACATAGAGTCGCTGATAAAACAGGGCCAACTTCGCAAATACCTGCGGATGCCCTCCCCAAAAGGCAGAAAAGAGGAGGAAGAAAGGGCCGAAGACGAGGACTACGACTCCGACAGGAGGAGAAACCGAAGTCCAAAAAGGCGACCTCCACCTCCAGTAGGGGTTATCCAAACCATCACCACGGGGCTCCCATCCTCGGAAAGAAAGCGGAAAGCCAGAGAAATTGCAGTCATGGAGTATCAAAGTCCATCAAAGAAGCTGGCCCGCAAAGATGGCTCCACCGTCGTCTTCCCCCACGATGATCCGCTGCTGATTATGGCGAGAACAGGGAACTGGGATGTCAAAAGAGTGTGGCTTGATGATGGCTCAAATGCTGACGTCCTATTCTCGCACCTGCTGCCGAGCTTGGGCATCTCCAGCAGCGAACTGAAGCCTGTCATCTCGCCCACTTTTGGGGTTGGACCATCCGAACTCCCCGTCCTCGGATGGATCGATCTCCCGCTGATGATGAAAGGGACTTCGGTAGACATAGTAGCTGAGTTGTACGCCTCCACAATGGCAAGATTCATCGTCATGGACGTCCCGTCCTCGTACAATGCCATCCTGGGAAGGCAGACACAGGGAAACCTGCACATTCGCCCTGATGTGAAGTACTTGACTATCACATTCGCCACCAAGGATGGAGATGCAGAGATCTTCATAGACCAAGCCGAGGTAAGAAAGGTGTTTGTGAAAGCACGAAAGGCTCAGGCAAACAACTCTACGCAAACGGTGGAGGCAAAGGCGCAGGAGAAAGGCAAAGGAGAAGATCCCGCAAAGGCAGAAACGGAAGCAGTAGATCTTGTCCCAGGACAATCTACCCGAACAGGGAAGAGCTTGGCCGAAGGTGACAAGGAAAGACTTGTATCCTTTCTGCTGGAAAATAAAGATCTGTTTGCCTACTCGCCGAAAGATATGCCGGGGGTGAACCCTGGCATAATACAGGACAGCCTCAAAGTAAGCCCGGAAGCAAGGCCTGTCTGGCAAAAGAAACGAAGCATCTCAGCCCACAAAAGCAACTTTGTCAAAACCGAAGTCCAGCGTCTCCTAGATGCTGAAGTTATCAGGGAAGTGAAGTACCCCGAATGGTTAAGCAACGTGGTCATCGCCACAAAAGAAGGTAGCAGCAAACTCCGGATGTGCATCGATTTCAGAAATTTGAACGATGCTTGCCCGAAAGACTCATACCCTCTGCCGCCAATAGATCAACTGGTAGATTCAACTGCTGAATATGGGCTCCTTAGTTTCCTAGACGCCTTCAGTGGCTACCATCAAATAAGGATGGACCCCGAAGATGAAGAGAAGACTGCCTTCATCACCGAGGGAGGAACATATTGCTATATCAGGATGCCCTTCGGGCTCAAAAATGCAGGAGCCACCTACCAGAGGCTGATGAACAAGGTCTTTAAAGACCAAATGGGGAGAAACATGGAGGTATATGTTGATGATATGATAGTCAAGAGCAAGCTGCCTGGCTACCACGTTGCAGATCTAGAGGAAACCTTCCAAAAGCTCAGAGCCTTTGGGATTCGGCTCAATCCTGAAAAGTGCATCTTCGGGGTAACCTCGGGAAAGTTCCTTGGGTACATGGTATCCGAAAGAGGCATTGACGCTAACCCCGAGAAGATTAAGGCGCTGCTTGAGTTCCGAACTCCTGCCACAGTCAAAGACGTGCAGAGACTCACCGGAAGAATAACCTCTCTGAGCAGGTTTATTTCCAGGTACGGAGATAGGTGTCGACCTTTCTTCAAAGTCCTCACAAAGGCAGCAAAAATGGAAGGCAACCTCGGAAGGAATGATCATCCTTGGGATGAAGATTGCCAAAAAGCCTGGGAAGAACTCAAAGTCTACTTGGCCAGCCTGCCGACTCTGCGACAACCTCGGGAGGGAGAGCCCCTCGTACTGTACCTCGCCGTCACAGAAAAAGCTGTGAGCTCGGTCCTCGTGAAAGAAGAAGGGCCAAAGCAATGGCCGGTCTACTATGTCAGCAAGTCCCTGCATGGCGCCGAAGTCAGGTACCCTTTGCTTCAAAAAGCTATATACGCCTTGGTGCTTGCAGGGAGAAGGCTGCGACCATACTTTCAGGCTCACCCCATCATCGTCCGAAGTAGTCTGCCACTACGGGATGTCATGAAGAGAGTTGATCATTCGGGAAGGCTCTCCAAGTGGTGCATAGAGCTGGGCGAACACGAAATCACGTATGAGCCTCGGAAGGCCATAAAAGCTCAAGCACTGGCAGATTTTATCGCCGAAATACCCACCACTGAGGAGAGCCATTCAGATCCAAAAGAGGGTGAGCCAGAATGGACCTTGCACGTAGACGGAGCCTCGGGGTCCGAACACCAGGGAGCTGGAGTAATTATCAGGGGCCCCGAAGGCCTGGAGGTAACGAAGGCTATCAAGTTCAGCTTCAACGTCACCAACAATGTAGCTGAGTATGAAGCCCTCATAGCGGGATTACGCTTGGCCAGAAAGATCGGCGTGAGAAACTTAAAGGCTCACAGCGATTCCCAGCTGGTAGTTCGGCAGACGGCAGGAGATTATGGGGCGAAGGACCCAATCTTGGCAAAATACCACGAGCTGGTAGCAAAGCTCATCCAAGAGTTTGACGCCGTACGGATCGAAAATGTACCTCGGCGGAATAACACTGAGGCAGATTGCTTGGCGAAGTCGAAAACATACACCGAGGTGCTAGACCATCCGAGCATCTCAGTGCTGAGCATAGCGACCTCGGGAAAAGGATGGAAAGATCCCATAAAGAGATACCTCACAGAAAATATGCTCCCCGAAGACCCCGGCGACGCTGCGAGACTGCGAAGACGCTCCGGCCGATTCTTCCTGATTGGTGAAGAGTTATACCGGCAGGGATATGCAAACCCGCTGCAGAGATGCGTGGCTGAAGAGGATACTGAAATGATCCTTGAAGAGGTCCACGAAGGCATGTGTGGCTCACATATCGGAACTGATGCCCTTGCAGCGGTGATACTTCGCCAAGGATACTTCTGGCCTACCCTGAGAAAGGACGCAAGACAGTTCGTCCGAAAATGTGGTAGCTGCCAGAGACACGCGAACATCCAGAGGGCACCCTCGGAGACGGTAAGTTCGACTGACTATCCTTGGCCGTTCGCAGTCTGGGGTATAGACCTTATTGGGCCACTCCCCACAGCACCCGGAGGCGTGAAATTCTGCGTTGTAGCAGTGGACTATTTCTCTAAATGGGTCGAGGCAGAACCGCTGGCAACTATCTCGGCAAAAGAAGTGCAGAAGTTCGTATGGAAGAACATTGTATGCAGACTTGGCATACCGAGGGTACTAGTAGCTGATAATGGATCCCAATTCATAGACAAAGGATTCCAGGAATTTATCAGCGACCTCGGAATAAAGATGCACTTCGCCCCAGTAGCTCACCCCCAAAGTAACGGGCAGGTGGAAGTATCGAACAGGACCATAAAAGATGGCCTGAAAAAGAGACTGGGAGAAGCAAAAGGGAAATGGCCAGGAGAACTCCAAAGCGTATTGTGGAGCTACCGAACGACGCCCCGAAGGGCCACAGGGGAAACTCCCTTTTCACTAGTCTTCGGGACAGAGGCCATTATCCCAGTCGAGATAGTCAGACCATCAATACGGGTGCAAATATTTGATGAAGGTGGAAACGACCTCGGCCTCAGAACCAAGCTCGACCTCGTCGGCGAACACAGAGAAATAGCCGAGCTGAGAAGAAAAGCTTTTCAGCAAAGAGTGGCCGCGGCTGTAAACTTACGGGCCAGGCCAAAAGAAATCAAGAAGGGAGACCTCGTTCTCCGAAAGGCTGACTTTGCACCCCGAAGGCCGTCCCACGGAGTACTTCGCGCAAACTGGGAAGGACCTTATCTGGTTCTCGCCGAAGTACGAAAAGGCGTGTACAAACTTGGCGACGCCGAAGGCGTAGAATTGAAAAATACTTGGCACTCAGACGCCTTGAAAAAATTCTACGCCTAAGATGAAGCGGAGGAATTGTAAGTACAGAATGCTCTTAAGGAAAGTTCTTAAGTATCCAAAATTGTGCAAAGCAGAATTCCGCGAAGATGCTCGCCGTAATAAAGCGCAGATTGACCTCCCAGAGTCCCTTGAGCCATCACGCTCGGGAAAAGATGGAGAAATCTCGCAGAGGCAGTTTTCCGAAGTCCCTTGAGCCATCATGCTCGGGAAAGATGGGAAACAAGAACGTCACAGAAGTACTCGCCGAAATAAGCGCAGAGACAGTTTTCCGAAGTCCCTTGAGCCATCACGCTCGGGAAAAATGGAAAACAACTCTCGAAAGATTTCCTAAGTCTCTTGAGCAAACATGCTCGGGACAAAAGGAAAAGAAGGAAAATTTTTTGACTAAGGAATTTCCGAAGTCCCTCGAGCGAACGTGTTCGGGACAAAATGGAAATGCAAAAGCCTGCAAAAAGACTTAGTCAAATTTTTCAGACTTTCCAAAAAGCCTCTGGAGCAAACAGGCTCGGCCAAAGGAAGGTAAAAAAGTTTCTTTGATCGCAGGTTTTCCGAAGTCTCTTGAGCGAACGTGTTCGGGACAATGGAAATGAAGAAACTTGCAAGAAAAGACTTAGCCAAAAAAATCATCATTAAGAGCAAAGCTGCTTTACCGTAAAGAAGTGCCCGAAGAAGGAATGCAAAATAGAAGGGAAGGAAAAGGGGCCCTAAAAAATAGCCTAAGGGTTCGCGGCGTCCCAAGAGCCACTCGCTGGCCCGCCCTTTTCCACCACCTTTGGCACTGGAATTGAAGGAGGAAGGTTCAAATGTTCGACCTTGGACCATTCCCACCGAGGTCCCCCAGGAATGTTTAGAGCCTCCTGAAAAGAGAGGTCCAGATCTGGGAACCTCTGGAGGACCTGGTGACGAGCAAGGCAGAAGTCGTCCTGAAAGGCAACCTTGGCCATTTGATCAGACTCGTTCTTATCAAGCTCGAGGTCGTCAAGGTCGTCCTTCAGTTCAGCAATCTCCTCCTTCAGCGCCTTTATCTCCAACGCCCCTTGGACCCCTTCTTCAAAGACTCGACCTCAGCCCGAAGAGTGTTATTCTCACTCGTCAACGACACTATAAGGCTGTCAGAAGCAGCCTTGTGCTTGAGAAGATCTTCGTTGGCGGTGAGCATCCCCTTTATTTGATCACCGAGGTCAGCAATCTTCTGGGAGGAATCCTTTTGAAGTTCTTCTTTTTCCTTCCGGAACTCCTCCCGAAGTGCAGTCACTTCTTTCTCAGCAGCCTCTTTCAGCTGCTGGTTTTTGGCGGCCGACTCCGCGAGTGCGATCCTCGCCTCATTCATGGTCTAAGTGGCCGAAGTTCGGAAGGCAACCTCCCTGGCCACCCGAACTCGGAGAAAGCCGGCGTACCCCAGCAGCTGCAAAAAGATAAAACGCAAGGTCAGTAAGAGCCAAAAACTTAGGAAAAAATTGAAGGGAAAGAGCTGTGAAGGATATACCTGAGCAGCATGCTCGGTGATCTTTGCGGCGAGAGTGTTATCCCCCGGATGGGCCGCCGCTATAGCCTTGAAGGAGGCCTCAGTAAGCACCCCCTTCGAAATTTCCTTCGCCATTTGAGGACAGTCCTCGGAGTACAAATTCATGTCCTCCGTGAACGTCCAGAAAGGCTCCTTTGGTATCTTCCCTTGCGGGATTTTGGCGTCCCGAAGAGCTCGCTTCCGAGCATGTTCGGCCGCCCAGTCAGGGGTAGTCAACTCCCCTGCGTGGCAAGAATGAGAAGGAGATTAAAGACAAAGAAGGCAATCCAGAAAAAACAAAGGAAGTACACTTTGTCTGGAAACAAACCTGGTGGAACCTCGACAGCGACGTCCTCGGAGTCCTCGGCCTCCTCGGTCGAAATGCCCTTGCCCTTCCGCCTGCGCCGCTCCTCGGCAGAAGGTACTTCTACCACTACATCAAGGAGGGCCTGCGACGCAGTAGGACTTTGAGGAGGGACGTCGGTTGAAGGGACCTCGGAAGCAGCAGTCTCAGACGCCGGAATCTCGGCTGTCCCAGGCTCCTCGGCAGTCTCCTCGGGAATTTCTTCTAGAGGAACCTGGGCAGCTCTCTTTGCCCGTTTCCTCGAAGGCCCCGCGCCAGTAGACTTCCGCCTTCGGGAAGCCGCCTTCTTCGTCTGATCGCCCTTCTCCACTTGGCCGGTGAAAAGGGACTTGTAATAGGCGGCAGTACCGTCGCCCATCTCTGAAAAAGGAGAGAAACATCAGCGTAAGTCCGAGGAAAAAACAGCAAAGGAGTAGAAGATGACTCACTTTCGACAAGCGTTTCGAAAGAAATTTCCTCCTTAAGAAGCTTGACCAACCAGGAATCCTTCCCGGCGATGGCAGGAGCTGGCATCTTGAGGTCAGTCTCGTGCTCCTTTACCACCTTTAATTCCCGAAGGACCTCTTCGGTCATCAACTTCCAGTTGATTGGAAAAGGGTAAAGGGCGCGCGGAGCGACCTCGGGATCCCAGTCAGAGACAGCCCGAATGCGGGCGTCGAAATCCGCGAACACGGGAGCCAACTCTGGGGTCAGCAGCATCCTCGGATCAACAACGTCCACATCCAGTGTTCCCTGAGCCCATTTGGTCGGAACGTACGACCAGGCCTCGTCCATCTTCAGGAAGAAGAACTTCTGTTGCCACCCCCGCCAGCTATCCTTAGTGGCGAAGGTGAACATGAATTTCTTGCTCCCGGATCCCCGAGGTAGCATGAAATAGAAGCCACCCTTCGGGACCACAGAGAGCTTGTAGTACTGCATAAAGATTATGAAATGGGGTTCTATCCCGAAGACGCCACACATGCAGAGGTAGGCGTTAAAATAGCAGAACGAGTTCGGGGGAAGCTGGTTCACAGCAATGCCATGAAATTTGCAGAACTCGCACACCATCTTCGGGGGAGGATACCGAAGACCGGCCTTCAGCTGGGCTCGGAAAACGGTAACCTCCTTACTATGGTTTGAAAAAGCATAATGGCTAGAACGAGGCAGCCTAGTAATGGCGTAAGAGGGAAGAAAGAATTTTTTCTTCCACCTCTCTAACTTTGCAGGGGTGGTGCAACAAGGATGGGCTAAAAGAGGCTGCCAGCTCTCAGGAATGGGCATTTTCGACATGAAAACGAGTTTGAAAACGGAAGAAAACAGTTTCCAGAGAAAAACTCAAAAGAACAGAGGGATCAAAACGCACTGGAAAACAAAAACCCACCGAAAGATTTGCCAAAATCTGAGGACGCCGTCGTGAAAGTTGGCTGGAAAAAAGCTCTGATTAAGGTAGCTCCGCCACAGAAAGCAAGAAAATGCAAGAACAGGGGCAAAGCAGAGAAAAGAGCAGAAGAAAAAGCAAAGGGAACTTATGATGGAATGGGCTATTTATAAAGCCAGAGGTGGGTAACCGAAACATCGTCATAAGTACCCTTTGGAGGCGAACCGTCGCCATAACTGCTCTCTGCACCTGAAAAGGCGCGCCCTCTGTAACCGACGCGACTCTCCTCCAATGGCAAAGCGCCACGTGTCAACCGCTGCGGAAAAATGGTGGACACGTCCTCCAAACGTCCCTTGAAAACTGGGACACGTCTTCTGACATCCCTGGAAAACTGGGACGCGCCGCTCAGACTGACACGCTTGGCCAAACAGACCTGCAGAAACAAAGAGCAGGCCAACTCGAGGACGCCAAGAGACAGGCTATGGCCGAACAGCCCATGACCTTCGGGCAAGAGGTGTATCTTCGGCACAGGCTCCGCCTCGAAGACACCAAAGAACAGGCCAAGGCCGAAGAGCCCATGATCTTCGGGCAAAAGGCGCATCCTCGGAACAGGTTAAGCTTCCAAAGAGACTCCCATAAACAACCTCGGAAAGAGATGCAAAACCGAAGTCTTCACTTCGGCTTTCCAAAGGGGGGCATGTGATAGCCAAACGCTATCGCCTCTATCTGGCCGAACTCCCTGCCACAAGAATGGCCAGAAGAAGCTGGCGCTACCCGAGAAAAGGTGTGATCATGCACCTCGGGAGATAGCCGAAGAGCTCCGAGCCCGGCACGCCAGGAAAACCCGAGGACACTACTTGCCCCCCCAAGGTTGTGAACAGATCGCCTTCGGAAAAGCGGCACCAGACATAGCGAGCCGAACATGATATCCCCGAAGGCGGAACTCCCTGAAACTGGGAACCCCCGAACTGAGGGCTTGTTTCCCGAAGAGGCTCTGTCCGTACCAAAGGACGACCTCACCCAGGGACCTCGGGAGTACGGCAGGAGCATTTATGGAAGCATTTAAGGAAGCCTCTGACACATCCATTCATAGACGCCACAATCCACCTCAAAAGGCGCACTGCCACACTGACGCCATCAAAATCACATCATGGCCCGTCTCAGCACATGGCTCAAGGCAACCTGCTACCAGCTATCTGTCTCCTACGCCCAGAAATTCAGGAACATCCGACCGAACACGTGTCGCGATCTGAACGGGCTAGGCGCTCCTATAAATACCAGGAATTAATATTGGGCAGGAGGTTGGTTGGCAAAACACTGCTCCTACACTCTGAGAAAATCACCAGGCGAGACTCTTCAGCTTTGTGTGCTATTTCCTCTGCCTTCTCTTGCCAACCACTGACTTGGGCGTCGGAGGCTCCCCCCACCACCACCAATACAAAACACATAACCAGATTGCGATCCTAAAATCTTCCTTCTGATCAGGCACACTCCCTTGGGCGGAAGCTTGCTTCAGGTGTTCTTCCTCTTACAAGTCTCTCTCATCATCACCTCTCAAAGACCATGAATGCATCCTTAGTCCTTCGATAAGTACTTAAGGATGTGTTTAACAGCTGGTCCAATCGAGGTTCCTTAGCGGGGTTCGATTGGTACCATACTTGTCATGCTCAAAGCATATGAGACATCGGGAATGAGTACATACTCATGGCAGTATGAACTTCTTGATCCAAACTGCCTCCTTCGGCATCAGAGGTGGCAATGTACTTACCTTTGATTGCATCATCAAAACGAAGATTCCAACTTCGAGAAGCTTGCTTCAGTCCATAAATGGACCTTTGCAATTTGCACACTTTATTGGCATTCCCAGGAGTGACAAAACCCTCAGGCTGTGTCATGTACACATCCTCAAGTAGCTTTCCATTTAGGAATGCAGTTTTGACATCCATTTGCCATATCTCATAATCATAGTGTGCAGCAATAGCAAACAAAATTCAGATGGATTTAAGCATAGCAACTGGTGAAAAAGTTTCATCATAGTCAATACCATGAATTTGCTTGAAACCTTTTGCAACCAATCGTCCCTTAAAGGTAATCACATTACCATCCATGTCAGTTTTCTTCTTGAAAACCCATTTGCACCCTATGGGTTTTACCCCTTCAGGTGGGTCAACCAAAGTCCATACTTGGTTTTCATACATGGATTCCATCTCGGATTTCATGGCCACTAGCCACTTCTCAGAGTCAGGCCCCGACATAGCTTGTTGGTAGGTTGTGGGCTCATCCTGATCCATGAGCATCACATCACCAGTGTGAGTCACAAGAAATCCATATCTCTCAGGCTCACGCCGAATCCTACCAGACCTACGTGGGCTCTGTGCTACAGGAACAGACTCTTGAACCACAACATCTTGTGGTGTCTGTTCAGGTTCCATTTCAGGTTCGATGTCTCCTTGTTGTTCTTGAATTTCTTCAAGTTCTACTTTCCTCCCACTAGTTCCTTTAGAGATAAACTCTTTCTCCAAAAAGACACCAGTTCGAGCAACAAACACTTTTTGCTCAGAAGGATTGTAGAAATAGTAACCCTTTGTTTCTTTGGGATACCCAACAAAAAGGAATTTTTGAGATTTGGGCCCTAGTTTGTCAGAGGATTGATGTTTCACATAACTGTCACAGCCCCAAATCTTCATAAAAAACAAATTGGGATGCCTCCCACTCCATATCTCATATGGTGTCTTTTGAACCGATTTAGATGGAACTCGGTTTAGTGTAAAAGCGGTTGTCTCTAGAGCATGTCCCCAAAAGGAGTTTGGAAGGTCAGCTTGACTCATCATAGAGCGAACCATGTCTAACAGAGTTCGATTTCTCCTTTTAGATACACCATTCCATTGAGGTGTACCTGGTGGAGTGAGTTGTGATACTATACCACACTCCTTCAGATAGTCAAGGAATTCTCGATCCAAGTACTCTCCACCTCGATCTGATCGAAGCACTTTAATACTCTTCCCGAGTTGATTCTCTACTTCATTCTTGAATTCTTTGAACTTTTCAAAGGATTCTGACTTGTGTCTCATAAGATACACATAGCCATATCTGCTGAAGTCATCAGTGAAAGTAATGAAGTATTGGAAACCTCCTCTAGCTTGTGTAGACATAGGGCCACATACATCACTATGTATGAGTCCTAGTAAGTCATTAGCCCTTTCACTTTGCCCTGTGAATGGGGCTTTGGTCATCTTGCCCAACAAACATGACTCACATGTCTCATATGATTCAAAATCAAATGAGTCCAAGAGTCCATCCTTATGGAGCTTGGATATGCGGGTCTCATTTATATGGCCCAAGCGACAGTGCCAGAGATAGGTCGGGTTTGAATCATTTAATCTGACCTTCTTGGTATTCACATTATAGATTGGATCTTCGAGGTCTAGAACATACAACCCATTGCTAAGTTGAGCACTACCATAAAAGATTTCATTCAAATAAATAGAACAACATTTGTCCTTTATTATAAATGAAAAACCTTTCTTGTCCAAACAAGAAACAGAAATCAAATTTCTACTAATAGTAGGCACAAAGTAGCAGTTGTCTAATTCTAAAACTAATCCACTAGGTAAAGTGAGAACATAAGTCCCTACGGCTAAGGCAGCAACCCTTGCTCCATTTCCAACACGTAGGTCCACTTCACCTCGGGCCAATCTTCTACTTCTACTTAGATCCTGCACATTTGCACAAATGTGAGATCCACATCCAGTATCCAATACCCAAGATGAGGAAGTAGAAAAGTTAGCCTCTATAACAAAAATACCTGAAGTGGAAGTCTTACTTCCCTTTTCCTTAGCAAGTTCTTCAAGATAGAGCTTGCAGTTGCGCTTCCAGTGTCCAGGTTGCTTACAATGGAAGCACTCCCCTTCCTTTGCCACACCACCATTTGGTTTCAGTGCAGCTGAAGAAGAACTAGCATTGGACTTTCCATTAGCTTTATCCTTCTTCTTGTTGGCTTTTCCCTTTCCCTTGCCCTTTTGAACCATCAAAATGGGCTTAGCCTTCTTAAGGTTTTGCTCAGCAGTTTTCAACATGTTGAGCAATTCAGGAAGGGACTTGTCAAGGTCATTCATGTTATAGTTCATGACGAACTGACTGTAGCTTTCAGGCAATGATTGCAAGACTACATCAATAGCCAACTCTTTTTGAAGAGCAAATCCCAAATTCTCAAGATTCTCAATGTACCCAATCATCTTGAGCACATGAGGACCCACGGGACTTCCCTCAGACATCTTGCACTGAAACAATGCCTTAGAGGTCTCAAACCTCTCATGCCTAGCTTGCTCTTGGAAAAGCATTTTGAGATGTTCGATCATATCGAACGCCCCCATGTTCTCATGTTGAAGCTCAGATTCCATGGTAATAAGCATGAGGCATGCAACATCCAAAGCATCATCAGAATGCCTCTTGTGAGCATCCCTTTCAGCTCTTGGAGCAGTGGCAGCAGGCTCATTCGGAATGGGCTGCTCTAGGACATAAGCCTTTCTCTCTTGCTTGAGGACTATCCTCAAGTTTCGGTACCATTTGAGAAAGTTGGTCCCATTCAGTTTTTCCTTCTCAAGGATCGATCGCAACGAAAGTGTCGATGTGTTTTGTGCCATGGTTATCTACAACAGTAAATATGCAGTGTAAGAGTCATGTATTTTAATTCATTTAATAAGGACTTTTATTAAACGATACTCCCACTATTTTCCTCAAAATAATAACCCTCGATATTATTTCGGAACACCTCGGCGCTAAGGTATTCTAGTGGGCCAAGATCCATATTTGACCACAACCTGAGTCAGCTTTGGCTTTTCTCTCAAGTTACAGCTATTTAGGTAGGCAACTCCTTGCCAATTGCATCTTATGCAACTCTTGGATAGTTGGGTGAACAACACTTGTCCAAGCTCATCTCATGAGCTTAAGCCCAACTCTATGCCTCTAAGTCCCTAATCCTATTAGGATGACTTAGTTAAGTCAGACCCAAAGTTAGCAATTTGGATATCACTATTATCCCATCGCGCCTTACCAAGATGAACATAGGTGCTTTGCTTTGGCAAACCCACCTAATGTTGATCAAAGTCTTGACGAGTGCCAACATTTGGAAGGCATCACATTTATGACTTAATATTTGTTTGAGGGATTTTTTTCATTTTGATCTCACCAATATGTTATCTCCGGTTGTCTTATACATGCATCACATACAAATATAAAACATGCATCTCATGCGTACAAGAAAGTAAATGTGACATGGTTATAGCCCAAACTATGCGATATTCTAAAGCCAATGAGAATATCATAAAAGCCTAAGAAAAGAAAAGAGTCTTCACAAGCTCCTTATCTTCCTTTCTTGGCTGCCCTTTTGTTGTCATCTCCTTGGACATGCCTCCTTGGATGATCCTTAGACATACAACCTTGGATGATCCCATAATGCACCATTACATCAATAATAGAAACCTCGAGTTACATTCGAGGGGAGTAAGGTGAGAAGAGAATGTACAATGAGAGTGATAAGAAAAGGCACGACTCGCAGGCCGTATTTACAAGTACAACCAATCAAGGGCTATAACCATGCACCATGCTTCAAACACCAATCAGCATATCATGTCAAATCTCATTCAACAAAGATGCATGCCAATTTTTGCACCTTGATTAACCAGTTTTTATTTATGTGGCGCTTCGCATATGGCGGTCCCGCTGGCCTGTCAGTGGGCGGTGGTTCCGCTGACCGGTCAGCGGACGAGGTCAAGGGGAGCCGCCCTTGCGGGGGGCGTGGGGGGCAGCGCCCCCCTGCGCAAAAAATTTTCTTACAATTGCTTAGCCCGAAATCTTGTATTTTGAGAAAGTAGGCACCCGAGACTCCTCTATTCGAGCCACCAAAAATACCTTACTTTCGGTGCCCGAACAGGCTGAATCCGAACAAAGCTAGGGTTTTTGCAACTATTGCAAGAATCCTAATCCATATAGGTATCTCATACCTATCAATTTCAGGTTAATCTCATTAACCAATTTGTGTCGTTTCTTCATATATCTCATATGTTCATTACGAATTCCGGTTTCATGCATCATGAATCAATCTAATTAATCATGGCCGAAAAGCAACCGAACACATAGCATCATGCGATTCAACACTCAATCCCGATTTAGGGTTTCACCAGTAGCTCTGATACCACTGTTGGGTTTCGGGAGCCAAACAGCGCAGCGGAATTTAACCGAAACCCTCCAGGATCCAAGTGAAACGGGGTAAACCGGGTGTTTGAAAATTTTCATACCTAATTTTCGGTTGAGATCTCTCACTCAACTGTAGAGTCGAATCACAAAACCTGAACAGTTGACATGTTCAAGCTCTCTATGGTATCCACACGAGCCTCTCGGGATCACCACGCTTCCACCACGTCCCGACAGATGCATTTCTCTTGCGCTCGCAGTGCTAGCTTGCGTCCTCCAAGGAATTGCAAGAGAAGAGTGTGGCTGTCCTTTTTGGAGGCTAGGGCAAGGAGACCTACAAATTTCTCACTTAAAAGTTGTATTTATAGTGAGACTCAACTTCCAGGCCTAATGGGTTTCAAAGCCCTAATCCAATTAGGATTTAATTTCGGGCTTAATAATGGCTCAACTCTTGGGCCCATTATTAATACGAAATTAAAGTGAAACCATAACCCAAATAATTAGCCCATGCACTCTAATGATCCAAATAGCTCTATGTGTGCGACCCAATAGGCTCTTGCCATGTTGGCAATGATCATAAATCACATTTATGATCATAAGCAATGAGCGGTGTCTAGCAACACATCATTGCTACCCAAGTGACAAGATTGTCGGTGATTCGACTAAACCTTTATGATCATCACCGATATATGCCAGTGTCCCTTTGTCCAAGATATCAAGAGTAAGCACGAGACATGGAATGTGTCACTCTCGTATAGCCCAATCTTTGGTTTCTTGATTACCGAGTAGACCAACTTAAACTGATGACATTGATATCATATATCAACTCATCCGAGCATGGCCATGCATTTTCTAAGTCTCACTCTATCAAGGGGCATGAAGATATCACTCCCGTTACATAGGAGGGACAAATCCCATCTTGATCATACAAATCCCTCCGCATGATATGTGACATACCCAATGACCTCCTTCAAGTTCACTCAGTTACGAGCAACAAAGGAAAGTATCAAAGTATGTGACTCACATGTAGGGAACCTTGATGATCTTAGGTCGAAGGACTACATATACCATGATCACTATGAGAATCACTTATGACACTCATATAACGATCCATGTAGTGTTCTCATGGTGGGTCGGTCCAGTACACAAGTTCTCCAACTTGTACCCATATGTAGACTACATATCTCATATTAGTCTCCACATATGCTAGTCGTTATGTATTATTGCAACCCACTCCATAATAATACTAGACCAGGGACTTTTAAGAATATCATTATTCTAGGGTTACAATTATGTTCGTTAAGTTACGCAGGAACAAAACAGCAAACATAATTGCTGGATTAATGCCTTAATAAAATACCATGACTCAATGTGTAAAAATACAATCATCTCATGATTGGCTTTTGGGCACAACATTAACACCCTTTGCCTCCCCTAATCACTTTTTCAGACCATCTTTTATGGTCCTATTAGACACCTCTACTTGTCCGTTGCTCTGGGATGAGCTACGAGGGCAAAGTGCATCTTTATTCTGAGGCTAGTGATGAATTCCTGGAACCCTTTGTCAATGAACTGGGAACCATTATCAACGACTATCACCCTCGGTATGCCAAACCTGCATATTATTCCTTTCCAGACAAATTTTTGTATATCCTTTGCTGTGATAGTTACTAGGGGCTCTGCCTCTACCCACTTGGTGAAGTAGTCTACCGCGACCACGCAGAATTTCACTCCTCCAGGTGCTGTCGGGAGTGGGCCGATGAGGTCAATGCCCCATACTGCAAAGGGACAGGGGTAGTCAGTCGAGTTTATTAGTTCCGAGGGCAATCTTTGAACTTTTGCGTGTCTCTGGCAACTGTCACATTTTTGGACGAACTGTCTTGCGTCCTTTCTTAATGTGGGCCAAAAATACCCTTGGCAAAGTATCACTCCTGCCAAAGCGTCAGTCCCGATGTGGGCACCGCAGATTCCCTCATGGACTTCCTCGAGAATTGCCCGAGTGTCCTTTTCGCCAATACATCTTTGCAATGGACTTGCAAATCCCTATCGGTATAATTCTTCCCCTATTAAGAAGTATCGTCCAGAACGTCTTCGCACTTTTGCTGCTTCGCGGGGGTCTTCGGGAAGCTCCGAGGTTATAAGATACCTCTTTATAGGATTCTCCCATCCTTCCTCCGAGGTTGTTGTGCTCATTACCGGGATGCTAAGGTGACTCAATATTTCGGTGAAGTTTTTTGACTTCGCTAGACTATCTGCCTCGGTGTTGCTTCGTCGAGGCACATTTTCAATATGCACCGCGTCAAATTCCCGGATGAGCTTTGACACAAGCTCATGGTATTTAGCCAAAGTTGGATCTTTTGCACTGTAGTCCCCTACCATCTGTCGAACTACCAGCTGAGAATCACTGTGGGTTTCAGGTTTCTCACACCAATCTTTCTAGCAAGGCGCAACCCTGCTATGAGGGCCTCGTACTCTGCCACATTGTTGGTGACACTAAACCTAAATTTGATGGCTTTCATTACTTCCATGCCTTCGGGGCCGCATATGACTACCCCAGCTCCCTGGTGCTCAGAGCCGGAGGCCCCATCCACCAACAGGGTCCATTTTGGCTCATTTTTGCCAAGGTCAAACTGATCACTTTCGGTGAAAGGTACTTCGGCAATGAAGTCTGCCAGGGCTTGGGCTTTTATTGCTTTCCTTGGTTCATAAGTGATATCATACTCTCCGAGCTCTATGCACCATTTGGAAAGCCTTCCTGAATGATCTACCCCATTCTTGACATCCCGAAAGGGTAGATTACTTCGGACAATGATGGGATGAGCCTGAAAATATGGACGCAGTCTCCTACTTGCTAGTACTAAAGCATAAATAGCTTTTTGAAGTAAGGGGTACCTGATTTCGGCTCCATGTAGAGATTTGCTCACGTAATAGACTGGCTATTGAACCACTCCTTCTTCCTTTACGAGAACCAAGCTCAGTGCTTTTTTAGCAACAGCAAGGTATAGCACAAGGGATTCTCCCTCTCGTGGTTGTCCAAGAGTGGGTGGTTGGGCCAGATAAACTTTGAGCTCTTCCCAGTCTTTTTGGCAATCCTCGTTCCAAGGCTGATCGTTATTTTTTAGGTTGCCACTATTTTTTGCTGCCTTAGTGAGCACCTTAAAGAATGCTCGGCACCGATCTCCATACCTGGAGATGAACCTGCTAAGGGAGGTTATTCTGCTCATAAGCCTTTGCACATCTTTTGTTGTGACAGGGGTTCGAAATTCAAGTAGAGCTTTGACTTTTTCTGGGTTGGCATCGATACCCCTTTCCGATACCATAAATCTGAGGAACTTGCCCGAACTTACGCCGAAGACGGACTTCTCGGGATTTAGACGAATTCCAAATGCTCTAAGTTGGTGGAAAGTTTCCTCCAAATCGGCAATGTGGCTTCCAGGCAATCTGCTTTTGACTATCATATCATCCACATAGACTTCCATGTTTCTCCCTATTTGTCGACTGAAGACCTTGTTCATTAGCCTCTGGTAGGTAGCTCCTGCATTTTTAAGCCCAAATGGCATTCTGACGTAACAATACGTACCGACTTCGATGATGAAGGCGGTTTTTTCCTCATCCTCGGGGTTCAACCTAACTTGGTGATACCCGCTAAAAGCATCTAGGAAGCTTAGGAGCCCATATTCGGCAGTCAAGTCCACCAGTTGATCTATCAGTGGGAGAGGATATGAATCTTTAGGACAAGCATCATTTACATTTCAGAAGTTGACGCACATTCAGAGCTTGTTGCTCCCTTCTTTTGTGGCGATGACTACATTGCTTAGACTTCCCTGATTACACCCACGTCTAACAGGTGTTGGACTTCGTTTTTGATCAAGTTGTTTTTGTGCGCCGAGAGGCTTAGCTTCTTTTGCCTGAACGGCTTTGCCTCGGGGTTTACTTTGAGGCTATGTTGTATTATACGAGGGTCTACCCCGGGCATGTCTTTCGGCGAGTAGGTGAATAGATCTTTATTCATTAGTAAGAAAGATACAAGCTTTTCCTATTCTCCTTTGGCCAATGTTTTCCTTACTCGGGTGTTTCAGCCTGGGACGAGCTCTATCTCTTCCGTTTCTACTTTTTCGGGATCCTCTGTTCCTTGTTCTTCTGACTCTTGTGCGGGTATGGGTCTTCATTTCCGTAGTCTGCGTACAGTTTGTCACTGGGGCTTTTCTCGCCTTGACGAACACCTTTCGCACCTCCCCCTGGTCGATGAAGATCTCGGCATCTTCATCCTTGGTGGCGAAGGTAACTGTTAGGTACTTCACATCGGGGCGGATGTGGAGGTTCCCTTGCATTTGCCTTCCAAGAATGGCGTTGTATGAGGACGGGACATCTATGACGATGAACCTTGTCATTACGGAGGCAAACAGGTCATCCTTGTTGTTCATTGAAGTTCCTTTTACCATCAAGGGGAGATCAATCCAACCGAGGACAGGGAGTTCGGATGGTCCTACTCCAAAAGTAGGAGAAGTGACGAACTTAAGGTCGTTCCTTGATATACCTAGACTTGGTAGCAGGTGTGAGAACAGGACGTCCGCATTTGAACCATCGTCAAGCAATACTCTCTTGACGTCCCAGCTACCTATCCTTGCCATAACCAGCAGTGGATCATCATGGGGAAATGTGACGGTGGACCCATTTCTCCAAACCAGCTTTTTTGATGGGTTCCCATGTTCCATCACCGAAATCTCCCTAGCCTTTCTCTTCCTTTTCCCGCCGATGGCAGCCCTGTGGTAATCATTTGTATTACTCCTGCCGGGGGCGGGCAACGCCTTTTCAGACTTCGGTTTCAACGCCTGTCGGAGTCGTATTCTTCATCCTCTACCTTTCCCTTTTCTTCCCTCCTTCCCCTGGGGGAGGGTATGCGCAGGTAACGCCAAAGTTGTCCTTGCTTTATCAGTGTCTCTATGTACTTCCTCAGTTGGAAGCAACCTTTAGTATCATGCCCGTGGTCTCGATGGAATTGGCAGAATTTTTTCATATTCTTCTTGTTGTCTGCGGTCATGGTCTTCGGACGTTGAATCTGAGTCCCTTGCCTTTCCATCGCCATCAGGATGTTCATCCTCGTGGTGTTCAGGGGAGTAAAGGCAATGGGCTTCTTTCCCTTAAACTTCCGAGCGTGCCCACTTGTTTCGGCTGGGTAGCGAGTTTGCTGACTCGGTCCCTCGGTGCGGACATGATCGGACCTCGGGCCTACCATTCTTAGTTCTTCGGCGGTCATGTGCTGCTCTGCCCTTTGGTAGAATTCACCGAGCGTGTCAGGGGGATCTTTGGAGAACTCGTAGAACAGCTGGGAGTCTCTCCGAAGTCATTGTGTCATGGCCAAGATACGTATCTTCGGCCTGAAATCTGGGACACTCAAGGCTTCTCTGTTGAACCTTTCGACGTAGTCGCGTATGGTTTCACCATTTTTCTGCGCTAAATCGAACATTTGGACGGGCATTTTCACCATTGGGCGGCTCCCGATGAACTGCTGCGTGAAGGCAGCAGACAGTTCTTGGAACTCCATGATGCCACCGGGAGCCAGCGAGTTGTACCACGTCGTGGCCGGCCCAGCAAGGGTGACCTCAAAGCATTTGCACAAGGTAGCATCATCAGCTCCATGTAGTATCATACTGCGCTTATACTTGGTCAGATGAGCCTGGGGGTCGGTCCGGCCATCGTACGTTTCCAGCCGAGGTACCCGAAAATCACTTGGCATAGGTGCCTCGACTACTGTTCGGGTGAATGGCGACTCGTCTCCATTAAAGGTTTATGACAATCTAGCCCAGACGGGCTTTCGAGCTACTTGTCTCTCCACTCTTTCTATCCTCTTTAGGATTTTCTCCATGAGGAGTGTGGCACTAGGTTCTTTTTCCTGCTCCCGGTAGGCTTCTGGGAATGGAGATTGACGTCTTCTTTTTGGGGAATGGCTTCGGCGCCGGGGAGACAGTGACTTTGCCTCGGGGGTGGAAGTCTTTCGGCGAGGGGCCTTAGGTTGCTTTGTCCCCGTTTCTCCCACAAGTCGCGCCCTGAGGAGTTTGTTTTTCGTCAAGGATTCATCGCGTTGATCCCCACTTCCCGAGCTCCGATGAGTTGATCGGGGGCTTTTCTCACGCCGAGGCGCTAGTGATGAGGGCCTTTGTCCTGGGGTTGGCTGTGGCCACCTTTGATCTAACTGCTGCGTCATTTCGGCCACAACCGAGCGCTGAAATTTGCGCAGGAAGGCCATAGTAATAGTCAGTGGATGTTCATCCTCGGGCGAGGAAGTCCTTGCCGCAGTTTGTTCGGTTGCCGGTTGAGCTTCTGGCGCGGACGGGGACCTCGGGAGTCCCTTGTCCTTAGAACGCCGAGTTTCAACGACGGCGACCTAGGTGTGGGTTCCCACAGACGGCACCAGCTGATGCCCTTCAGCACTCCTTCGTGTGTCATGGTGAAGCCGGCAGGAACCTGTAGAAATGGTGAGAGGCCCGGGACGAAAGTAGCTAAGAATATCACCTGAAAATGACAGGAAGCAAGGGTTAGGAGGTCCCCGGAGTGTTTTTCCGGGGAGGAGCCTCCGACGCCCAAGTGAGTATTTTTGAGGTAATCAGACGATTAAAGAGCAGAGATGTATTTTATCTCAAATTAATGTTCCCCCCTTACCTGGAATAATTACCAAGTATTTATAGGGGGACGAATAGTAGTAGTCCTTCTCAGTTGGTCGGCCCAGATCATGACACGTGTTCGGCAAGATGCGTTCCACGTCTTTTGGGCAATTAGAGGACTCCTAGTCGGCATGGGCTGCCAGGCTAAGGCTCTGAGATGACCCGAAAGTGGCGTGCTGGGGTGTCCCTGCAGGCGGCGTGTCAGGACGCGGCTAGGGGGCGGATTATCTGGGATACGTCAGAAGCTCCATAAATGCTCATAAAGCTTCTCCATAATATGCTGTCCATAAAATGGCTCCATTTAAATCGCTCCTAGTCGCTCTATCGGCCGTACATCCCAAAGTCTCATCCTTGCATGTATGTAGAGAGTTACCTTTCGGGATGAACTTGTGCTCTGCCAATGGAAAGCCCTACTTGAACACGAGACGGTCATGACAACCGTGAAACTATAACGTTGTCCTTACATCTAGATGCCGCTTCCACTGGAAACGATCTACAGCGGATATGCCCTGTGGCCGCGGTTGACAGACCCATCGGACAGAGCAAACGGCGCGTGACTCCAGCGCGTAAGCTAGATGAAGGGTCGTACCTCTTTGTAACCCGCCGATCCTGTAGTGTCCACTGACCATAAAAGCAGGCATCCCGTCAACGTCTTGTGAGGAAGGAAGTACACCACCCCATAAGACAGATAAGGCTCCAACCACCCGCAAACACAGAACTCTCGGCACGGGAAAACCACAACAGCTACCCCCACTACACGTCGATGAAACCCCGATAACAGTACATTCCCTACGCATTGTAGAAACGATGTTAAAGAGTTTCACTAACGGGACTAAATATGTAAGAGTGCGGAACCACTAAGATGTATTCAACAATCTTTGTAAGTGTACTATCCCGACATCCATAGATTCTTATCCATTCCCCGACCGATTCCAAGTATCAGTGCCGTTTATGGAGACCCGTAAAGATCCGGTTCTCCCTCTTCCATCCTCGATATATATCAGATACGCCCCTCTTTACCGATCACCGTAGATAAGTCGGGAGAATTTCGTGCCTAGTATCCCTGTTTATAGCTAAGTACCGTATACCTTTCCGTACCTTACGAAGGTAGTTACAGGGATTCCTGTACATAGGCGAGTTTTTGTATTTTCTTGTCTTCTTTATGACAGCGTTAAAGTAACCCTGGCAAGCCCGCAGCCGGATATGCACGCCCGTATCTGATAGATCCTGATCCTAACAAGCGTTAAAAACTCATCGGTATGTAACTAGGTGCTAATTAGAATCCTGTACCGAGTTGAAGATCCGTGATGTATATAGGATTACGCGTAGGAGGTATAGGGCGTAGTCCACGCCCGTTTTCGACGAGCCCTTTTCTACCTTACTATTCTCTTTTTTTTTTTCTACTTCTCATGACTGGAACATACTGGTTACGCTGAGTCTATTCCCCGGCCAAGAGAAGACTTGAAATATGCGACTACATTTCGATGCGTTTTTCGATGGGGAAGTGGGAGGAACCGGAATCCATTACGGTTAGATATTAGCTAACCTAATGTCCGCGAACCGACTTTCTTCTCATTTACACTTCTCCATCCAATGTACCTGCCTTCAATATTGATTAGGCTACTTGGTCGAGTCTGGGACTTTACATGAGCCAAGGTACGTTAACATTTCGAAAGCTAAGGTGGGCCGATACTATGTACGGCGAGCTAGTATTACGTACCCCCGTTCTCCTAGTTCTTAGCCCTATAACCACTAATCCCACAGAGTAACTGACTGGCCTGTACGCTATACCCGCTTGGCTACAGAACAAGCCGCGAGTCGTTGATCGGATAACGGTTTGAACCATGACAGACTCCCACCTAGAAGTTCGCAGCGCACTGGTTGAGTCGTCTACCAGATACCAGGCTGGGACCGCGGGCTGCGAAGTCTCAGACACATCAAAGGGTTTATTAATAACATACCAGCGACGCCGACCATAACTTGGATGGATGATACTACAACTATATTCCATCACCGCAGGCCTTCATAGTGGAACCGTAACGCGGTCTATGATTCCTTCTTGAAAACAAGTCACCCGTGTTATAACACATCCAAGCTCTAAAGCAGTATCATACAGAGGCAAAAGAGAAGAAGGCATGTCCGCCGCCGTAGGAGAAGTCTTCTCCGTTCTAGCCGTTCCGGATGAGAGGTGAGAGGTTACGTTATACACATTTAGGGAAAAGTGTCACAGTACCGTAAACTTCCGTTTATTCTCCCACCATACGTAAGTTTCTAGAAGGTTTATGCGCGGGCTTAGACTATCAGTCTTTTCACAATCACGTTCAATCCATCTTCTTCTCAGGGACCGTTTCAGGATGTACGTTGAAGTTCCCTCCACGGGTAATTGTTAATCGCGCCGACCGTTACATTTCATTATTCAATATCTTATCCCATTTTCCTCTAATACAACTTTTTTATATTGAGACCCTACACACTTGATCAAGACACTCGGCTTCATTCGCGGAGTAACGCTCACCCTTGTTTCGAGCCGGACTTATACTGATTCCTTTTTGTAACATAGTGTCGAAGATCTAATTACTTAGTTTCTAGATAAACCCGACATCCGTAGAGGCTTCACACTGTCAGCGAGTCTTATCGTAGGTCCATATTAAAGATTGTAGTGTGGGAATGGACCGTCTATCACTTCGACTTTCGTTATACCCCGGGATTCCTATCAGTTCGTGCAGAGACTAAGCTCACCGGAAATGGATACCTACAGCTCATCTTTCTCCAAGATCGCGAGTACCCGGGAGTAACGCTTGTGCCCCCGATTCTCAGTAAAGTGGAGATAGTTTTGCGATTCAAGGTTGTAACTTGTTCTATACTGTAGCTTTTTTCCCCGTATTATTCCCTTCAGTTCATACGCGAACTCACAAATCGTTCAACAGCGAACCCGGTATTTACTTCCAATGTTTTCTGGCACATATTGGAGGGCTACACACCAATATAGTCTAGTAAAACTTATTAATTCACATCCGCCCCGGCTACAGCAGTAACTGAGCTTATAGGAGTATCACGTAGTATATACATGGGCTTACCACTCTGAAGCCCGTGTATCCAGCCCCGTTTCCGTATGCAGATGAATCCCGACGCAACTGCGAAATCTACCCATAGTCGACTCTAAATCTACTGACGTGGTGTTTACTACTCCATTTTAACCGGTAGCCACGCGCTAAGTATATTTGAACCAGTTAAAAGCCACGGCATGGCTATAATTGTCAGGTCTTACGAGAAACCGATTTTTACGTTCTCGGTCGTATAGCTTTCCAACATACTTATGGTCCTTTACGCCCAACCCGGCGATTTTAACCCTTCTATAACCCTACTTTGTAGCCTTCACACCCAGTAGCTATCGAGCTTCGCTATACTGGTCAATTTTCATTCATCGGATCGATCAGTACTAGTATATGAACCCTCCTTTGTACACGTTGTTAGAAACCATTTAATCTAGGCAGATTGCCGGTGTTTTTCACACACAAAATTCCACTGATGTCTCGTTATATAGGAGTCGAATAACTACCATAGGTTTTCATCCATCATCTACGGTATCAGCCTCTATCCAATATCGCATTCCGGAATGATTCCTTAAAATCGCTGAGCGATCTTCGGATCGCATTTTATCCTCGTTATGTCTCACGAGAATGTTCATCTGATATGGTGCGGCCTGAATCCGTCTAAGTAGAGATCTATACACTAACTACGTACAGCGGGATGCCTGTGAGTAAAATTTACGTAGTGGGTTCCCGTTCGACCGTTTACCTTCCATGGGCAGAATCAAAATATTTTCTTCGTCTGATTTCCTAGTATGGATCACTTACTTCAAACGGTTCTCCGAACCCTACTTCGACTTTTGATGAGATTCGAATTGAATTGTTTTAAGTGTTTTGATATAAGCATCGAAGGGCTATGTGCAGTGCAACGGGGAGCATGGAAGCACCGTTGTGGTTCTCTTCCTCTTTGGAAAGTAGTAGTAAGTTAGATGGTGGAACGTAGCAATAAGCTCTTTAACCCCGTAATTAAAAAACAGTCCGTGGAGGTAGTGCTCAGGCCCTGGCCTAAAAGTTCCTAGACTAGCTCACAAGCCCAACTTCATATTTAGGTTCCTAGCTCTCGGCCTAGCAAATCAAGGCAACTTTTAAGTCTTATTTTCATAAGTTAATTCCCGACCTGAACTCTCCACAGGGACACAGAAACTTTGTTTCAAGCAGTAATTGTTGAACGTAGTTCCCCGATTCCGCGCGTATTTTGCCCGAGGATTGAACGCCGTATCGTTAGTCCACTGTGAATTACGTATAAAATTCACCTTATGTACCACACCGTTAGTCACATTGAGGTTTTCTTTTTTTTTGACTTTCACTGATCGGTCTTCGGCCCGTATGCTCAACCAAATTCACGCTAAACTTTCGCACGCTCTAAATGTTCATACCCGTACTACGCACGAACCCGATTGGTATCCATGTAAATCGAATAAGTGATTGTAAAACGTACTTCCAGTTTTTTTCCAGGGGTGATAAGTAGCTATGATCACCACGCGTATTGAAGAACGGACGTAATTATAGCCGTCCCGTGTATTCGTTCAGTATTATCCGGTATGGTACAATCAGGTATGGAGAACCACCGATTTATTAAGTTTGGCCGAATCTTGTCCGTAGTCGTTCGAGATCAAAAATTCTGTATTCCGTTCAGTATACTATTGTGTTTCCCATGATGGATCGTTGAGTATGTGTACCCGATCGCGGCGTACCCGGTACCTTGGTATTTCATTAATACCCGGTCTAAATAAGTGTTACACGGTTCTGGCGGGATTACCAGTTTGTAGCATGGAACTCAGTACGGTATTGAACCCTCGTCGGCTCGTCAGTGTGATGTTGTTTGTGGCCTAATGTTAGGTATGAGGGCAAATATCGGCACTAAGGACCAGTACGCATTTCCTTTATATGATCACTGTTTCTAGGTGTAAGGTCCATAGCCCGTAAATTGTCGAGAGCGATCTGTATACAGTGAAGCGTTTTAGACTGACCAGGACGATGCTTGACCAATTGATATTCAGAGGAACGGCCGCCGCTCTAGTATCCATGTATCTCATCGAGACATTACTTGAGGCTTTTCCCTGTTCCGGTCGTCGTAGTAACCCAGTTGTATTAGAGGGCAACACCTTAAATTCCGTTTTAATCGCCCCCGTATTCGTCGTTCGTCACGTCCGTCCGTTTGTGATGAGGATTCGCTTATAGGAATAAGGAACTTTATATTTCCTACCCCGTACACTATTATTGGTTATCCTAAGTGTAAACTAGTAATGTATCGTAGGTAGAGTTTACTGAGATAGATGAATCAATTCGATCAGAATCACAAAGTACACGAGTTCCCGAATACTGGTAGTTACTTAATCCGAGTTGGAACACGTTTGCTTTGTGATTTCTGTTTCTTTGGTTACGGTTCAATCGTATACTCACCGTCTTAATCTATTGAATACCGAATTAATTAGCCGTATATCAGCCCCAATGTAACGTAGTTCTCAGTGGTGTCGTGTGTTCAGGGGTGTCGTATGTGTTCTGTGTTGAGTGTTACATGATATCGAGAGACGGTATTTATGAGTATGTACATCGGAATAACACAGAAAAAACGTCGTGTTTCGGAAATGGTTATAGCATAGTAAAGCGTTACTAAACCGGAGATGGCCAAAATGTCAAGCAAATAGGGCACATTTACTTGCATTTCTAGTACATGTATGGGATAATCAATTAGGAATCGATTACGTGGTTCTGTGGAGTATCAATGTACTAATCTCTGGGGTAGTCGGTTGAACCAGTAAACCAGTTCAAAATTCTTTTGACGTAGTGAAATCACGGTGAGAATCTAGTCACAGTGAACTTGGTGACCAAATATTATGGATCCGTTTATAGTTCACGGTCACTTTCGCGGATGGCCGACGATTATCGGAGCAGTCCAAGAGCGTACGTCTACCCCCGGTTGAAGTATAAGGTTCACCCAGAAGTTGGTCGTTACGGATAGTATTGCTTATGTATCACGTAATTAGTTATGTTTCGGGTACCTGAATTCGATGCGACTAAAGATACTTCCTGTGATGTGTTTCGTTGGATGTGCAATCGAGAGCCCCCCTGGTTTTTCACCGCGCGACTCAAATATATGTACATACACAGAGCCCGGAAGTTTAGTAAGATTGCTATCGACGTGTACTATAAGGATTACGTACGTTACTTGTACGTAGTAACTTAACATGGGATTCATCGGGTTCACTATAAAACGTCTCGTACAGTGTTCGTGGTTGAAGTAAGCGAAAAGACAGATTTCACGAGATTGTGTAGAGGGTGAGGAGTAGTCATCCGTGATGGTTCATAAGTAAAGTGATGTTGTGATATTCGATCGCAATTGCTAGAGTATTCGAACGAGTATTGGTTCTTACCCGATCCCGTATTACAGGTAATTGCGAAGTTTGCGTAACCATTTTGTTGTATATAGGCTGCGTATAAGGTTATTCAAATCCCAGAGAACGCCCAATTTTGAATATTAGTGTATCATATACACGTAAGTAGTGATTAGAGAATTAATGTACGAGTTTTTGGCGCGTTCAGTTTACTTCGAACAAGTATTCCGCAAATATCCGTGTTAGTGTGGGTTACATGTAGTTCACTAACTGTGATTAATAGTAGTTGAGTAGGTTAGGAGAAACGAGAGCGGTTATACAGCGGAAAAGTGTATGGTACACAAAGTTATAAGTTTAGATCAAGCGAGTATAGTAGTGGATTTAATGATGATTCTGTAAAGAGATCACCCGTTACGTATGATGGTATCATAAGTACTATTTTACGTGGTAAGAAAAGGCCCATCAATGCGATAACAAGGCGGGAGTTTTTTTTTCAGAATATTTCGAAAGCCAATATCTTACAGCCGAAGAAATTATATCCACGTAAAGAAAGTGGGATAAGGTTGCGGCATTCGTATCGTGAGTCGTTGTGGTAGTAATTCTGTTCCCGACGTACCCCAGTAGTACGGTACATTTGATTCTCAACCTTAGGTACTATAATCGGTACAGTTTCTATGTGCAATTAAGTCCCGAAAGTCTCCAGTTTTGCACCTAAGTCACTGTACTAGTTTCCATAGTCCCTCTTACTTCCCCTTTCTGTTTTCTCTCATTTTCCTTGGTTCTCCTTGGCCTAAGCCAAGCATTTAAGAGGTGCCTAACAAGTTTGATACTGGTTAAAGAAGAAGGATGAGGAAAACAGTGGCCTGTATATTATGTCGGCAAGTCTTTGCACGGTGCCAAAGTCAGGTACCCACTATTGCAACAAGCCATCTATGCTTTACTCATGGCAAGTAGAAGGCTCTAACCTTATTTCCAAGGACATTCTATCATGGTACAAAGTAACCTACCCCTTCAGGATGTCATGAAGAAGGTGGACCATTTGGACTGACTGTTAACGTGGTGTATCAAACTCAAAGAGTACGACATCACGTACGAAATGTGAAAGGCCATAAAAGGCCAGGCTTTAGCAGATTTTATCACCAAATTGCCCAAGACCGAGGATAACCTCAATAACCTCAGTAATAAGGAGCCTGAATGGGCACTATTTATAGATGGTGCTTCAAGATCAGAACACCAGGGAGCTAGCATAATACTCCAAGGCCCCGAAGGAATGGAAGCCTCAAAAGCAATCAAGTTCGAATTCCAAGTCACCAACAACATCGCCGTATACGAAGCCCTTGTAGTAGGATTATGATTGGCAAAAAGAGTTGGTATGAAGAATTTTAAGGCTTACAGTGACTCATAGTTAGTGGTTCGGCAGATGACGGGGGGATACGATCCCAAGGATCCCAGCCTTGCAAAATACCATGTGATGCCCATCAGCATCTTCACTGTATGACATAGTGAGACTGGGAAAGACTTCCGGTGAGGGAGGAACGCCTGGACGAGAGATTCCCAGGGAAAGATCACCTAAAACACTCAAAGGATAAAAGTTAGGAGGTCCCCGGAGTATTTTTCCGGGGAGGAGCCTCCGATGCCCAAGTCAGTATATAGAGAGAGTGGAAGTAGTAAGAATATGCAGAATGTATCTTTTTCTCCCCTTGTCTGTGTCCTTTTGAGGCCATTTCCCATATATATATATAAGAGGGTGTGAATAAATCTACCTGACATAACCCGCTCAGATTATGACACGTGTTCGGTCGAATGTAATCCATACATTTGGCGTAGGGGCCTCTAGACGGCGACAGGCCGTTCTGACCAAAGGTCAAGGCCAAGGTAGGTCTGCACGACAGGGCGTGTCCAGCAGCGGCGTGTCAAAGCGTGAATGAGGGCGGCGTGTTGTGTACGAGGGCGGCATGTCAGAGGCTCCTTAATTGTTTCTACAGTACTCCCGATATCCCTTCGATAGGAGAGAGCTCTTCGGAGCAGGAGGGCTTTCCTCCAAGATCATTTCAGTAATTTGGGAGCCCCCTTGTCACGGATGCTCCTCTTCGGGTGCATTTTCTCCTGCGGAGGGTGGTGAATCTTTCTCTTCCGAAGCTGGTTCGGTCACCTTTCTTGGGATGGCGATGCACAGCATTCCCGAGGTCGGTACTACCGTTCCCAAGGGTGATGATGGATCACCGAGGTCAGATGTTCGGGGTGTCAGACCCCCTTTTTCCAAGGTTGGTGCTCGCGTTCCCTGTGGGTAACGCTTGGCTTTCTGAGGGTGATACTTTGCCCGAGCTTATCGGTTTGGAGGGCGATAGCACTTCGGCTATCACATGGCCCCCCCTCGGAAAGTTGAAGTGGCAACTTCGGCTTATGGAATCTCTTGGGCCACTTTACGGGACTCAGAGTGGGACACCGTATGAGGGGGTACTTCGCTTCCCGAAGGCATGCTTCCCTAGCCGAGGTGTCATTTCCTGCCCTCTTGTCAGTCCCTAGGTGTTCTCGAGGTGCGCGTTCTCTTTATTTTTACTTTTTCTGTTGCAGGTCAGTGGACTGTCGCATCTCGTAACCAGGAGTGTTAGTTTGGGTAGGCGTGCCTGGGTTTTCGTGGTGTCAGAAAGTGCGTCCTCATTTCTCGCATTGGATGACACGTGGCACGCGATGGTTGGGTGCAGTCACGTCGGTTACACCAGCCGTGTCTTTTCACCTTCGAGGGACAATTATGGCGACGATTCGCCTTCGCAGGGTAGTTATGGCAATGATTCGGCTGCCCCTGTTCGGTCTATATAAACCCTCCTTGCCCTCATTTGCTTTCCTTTATCCTTCTTTTGCTCTCATCTGTCTTTGAGCTTTTCCTTCTCTTGCTTCTCTTTTCACAGCGGTGCAAGCGGTGGAGCAATTTCTGGCAACCATTTACGACGGTGTCCTCTAATCCTGACTTCGGCAAACTTTTTTGTGGGTTTCTCTTTCAAAGGTCCTTCGGTTGTTTAGGTTTCTGTTTTTTCTAGTCCCCGAAGCTTCTTTCTTTTTTCCTGAAGTCTTTTGATTCTCATTTCCAAAGTCATTTTCTCTTGCCGAACATGTCTTCCCATATTCCTCTTATGTCCGTCTAACCCATCCCCAAAGCTGGCAGCCTCTCATGTCTCGCCCCTATTGCTCCACCTCAGAAAAATTAGCAAAGTGGACGACCAAATTCTTTCTTCCCTCCTATGCCACCACTAGGCTGCCCTCTCCTGGCCATTTCAGCTTCCTAAATAATAGGGATGAGGTTACCATCTTCTGTGCCCAACTGAAGGCCGGACTTCGGTTTCCCCTGCCGAAGATGATTTGCGACTTTTGTCAATTCCATGGCATAGCTGTGAATCAGCTTCCTCCCAACTCCTATTGTTACTTCAACACTTTTCTCTACATGTGTGGGGTTTTCAAGGTAGAACCCCACTTCATCATTTTCATGCAATACTACAAGCTCTATCCGGTCCTGAAGGGTGGCTTCTATTTTATGCTGCCTTAGGGATCTGGGAGTAAAAAATATATGTTCACCTTTGGCACTAAAGATAGCTGGCGAGGGTGGCAAAGGAAGTTCTTCTTCCTGAAGGTGGCGGAGGCATGGTCGGGCATGCCGACTAGGTGGGCTCAGGGAAAGCTGGAGACGGACGTCGTTGACCCCAAGAAGTTGCTAACTCTTGAGTTGGCAGCGAGGTTTGAGGACTTCGACAACCGTATCCGAGCTGTCGCCGACTGGGATGTCGAGGTCCCACCGCGCTCCTTGTATCCCTTCCCTATTAACTGGAACCTTATGACCAAGGAGGTTCTTCGGGAGCTGGGGGTGCTCAAGGAGCATAAGATGGACCTCAGCATGCCAACTCCTGCCACTGACAGGAAAAAGTCCTGGCTGGTGATGCTCCTTCGGGGGGAGCTCTCTTACGAAGCCCTTTTTGAGAGTAAGTTACTTTCCAATTTTTTGTATAATTATCCTTTTGGACTTACACTGATATTTTCTTGCTTTTTCAGAGATGGGCGATCAATCAGCAGCTTTCTACAAATCCCTCTTCCTCGGTCAAGCCGAGAAGGGGGAACAGACGAAGAAGGGGGCCCTAAAGCGGCGAAAGACGACTGGGGGCGGCCCATCTTTGGCTAAGAAAATGAAGAAGGACCCCCTTCCCCCACCTCCAGAAGATGTGAAGGAGGCCGAGGATTAACCCGAGGTCCAGGCCGTCCTGCAACCGGAGTCCCACTACTTTGGCGGACCTCTTGGGTTATTTGGCAGGAGCCTCTTCTACTGAAGAGCTCGAGGAGCACAGGAGGAGTAAGGGAAAACACGTCCCTACCGACGTAGAGGAGGTACAAGACTCCAATGATGACATCACCGAGGTACCGCCAGGTTTGCTCTTTAGACATCTTTAGCACTTTTAATTTTATGGCTAAGGGACAATGCCTTAATGGAACTTGTGCCTTAACTTTGCAGAGGAATTGGCGCCCTCGTCATGGATGGTGGAGCATGGCCGGAGGCAGGCCCTTTAGGACTCTCATATCCCGAAGAATAAGGTCCCGATGGAGCCTTTCTGGTCTTTCATAGAGGACATGAATTTGTTCTCAAAAAAACTGCCAGCAAATGGCTCCGCAAATGGCGAGGGGCTTGCTCACCCAAGCTTCCTTCAAATCGGTTGCTGAAAAGTGCGTTAACGAGGAGGTTCTCGCCGTAAAGATGTCCAAGCATGCTGCCCAGGTACTCTTTAGACCCTTTATTTTGACTTCCAATTTTTTCTAAGTGTTTGGCTTTCCTTGTGCAAGTTTTACCAAGTGTCTTCCCCCATTTTTGCAGCTCTTGGGGTATAGTGGATACTTCAGAGCTGGGCAGCAAACCAGTCTTCGGTCCGAGCCTAGGTCAAAGATCGTCTAGAGAAGGCCAAGGTCTTTTGCGCCAACTCGGTTCTCAAGAATGCCGAGTTGAGTAGAATAGCCAAGGAGGAGGTTGCCAAACTCCTAGAGGAACTCTTGAAAGGCCAAGAAGAGCTCCTGAAGGACTTCTCCCAGAAAATGTTCGACCTCGATGCGAAGGTCGTTAGTCTGACCTCGGCTAACAAGGCTTATCAAAAGGAGAAAGATGAAGACTTAGTTCTCCTAGCGAAGGCCCTTGCTGACAATGCCGAACTTCAGGCCGATGCCAAGGCCCTGAAGAAGGGGACAAAGAATAAGAAGAAGATGAAGAAGCTGGAGAAAGAGGTCGCCGATTTGCTAAATGAGGTGGAAGACCTGTCTGTCGAGTTGAACAAGGCTAACCAAGCAACCAAGGTTGGCTTCCAATATGGCTTCTGCCTGGCTCGACACCAAGTCTTGGTCAAATATCCAGACCTCGACCTCTTTTTCTTGGCTGCCCTGAACATCCTCGAGGGACCTCGCTGGACCTAGTCGAAGATTGAGCTCCTCAACCAGCCCTTTGTCCCTCCTCCAGCGCCGAAGGATGCTGGGGATGAAGCTTCTCATGATGCGGGGGTACCTAAGATGTCTAGGGCTTTTACTTTTGTCTTCTTTTTTTTTCTTTGTAATCTTCTTCATGTAATAAGGCCTTCTCAACAACATTTTTCCTTCCTTTAAAATTTGGCTAAGTCCCCAAGCAATAATTTTCATCTCCAAGGGTTGTCTTGACCACTTTCGGTCTAAGACCTTTGGAAGATACTTTTTGCTCTTTTTATTAACCGTCTTCGGGAAACGCTAGCTTTGGCAAATACCTTTAGTCAATGTTTGACCCATTTTCCTTAGCCATGTTCAGTCGATGCACCTTTTCGAAAAATGACTTGACCAACTTCGGAGGAAATGTGCCATTTTCGCGAGTACTTATTTGCACATTGTTCGGCAAGATTTCTTAGGTGGAGTTACTTTTCCAGAAAATTTTCTGTACTTAGAAAAATTTCTAACTGTGCAATTTCCAGACAGGATTCTAAGCGTAGAACTTTTTCAAGGCATCCGAGTGCCATGTATTTTTCAGTTTCCACCTTCGAGATCGCTGAGCTTATAGACTCCTTTCTGAACCTCGTTAAGGACTAGATAAGGTCCTTCCCAATTTGCTCGAAGTACTCCATGAGACGGTCTTCGGAGCTCAAACTCAGCCTTTCAGAGAACGAGGTCTCCCTTTTTGATTCCTTTTTTCCTAATGCGTAAGTTCGCGGTCATAGCCACTTTTTGCTGGAAGGCTTTTCTTCTAAGCTCAGCCACTTCTCTATGTTCGTCAACTAGGTCGAGCTTAGCTCTTAACCCAAGGTCATTCATTTGCTCATCAAACACTTGTACCCTGGCCGATGGATGGACTACTTAGATAGGGATAATGGCTTCTGTGCTGAAGATGAGTGAGAAAGGCGTCTCACCTATGGCCCTTCAGGGTGTTGTCCGATAGCTTCATAGCACACTAGGAAGTTCCCCTGGCCATTTTCCCTTTGCTTCCCTCAATCTCTTTTTCAGACCATCTTTTATGGTTCTGTTAGATACCTCTACCTGTTCGTTGCTCTGAGGATGAGCTACTGGGACGAAGTGCATTTTTATCCCGAGTTCGGTGATGAATTCTTGGAATCCCTTGTCAATAAACTGGGAACCATTGTCGGCCACTATCACCCTCGGTATACTGAATCTGCATATGATGCTCTTCCAGACGAATTTTTGTATGTCCTTTGCTGATATGGTCACCAGGGGTTCTACCTCGACCCATTTAATGAAGTAATCCATTGCAACTACGCAGAACTTCATTCCCCCAGGTGCCGTCGGGAGTGGGTCGATGAGGTCAATGCCCCATACTGCAAACGAATAGGAGTAGTTAGCCGAGGTTATCAACTCCGAGGGTAACCTCTGGACGTTGGCGCGTCTTCGGCAATTATTACATTTCTGGACAAACCGTCTTGCGTCTTTTCTTAAGGTGGGCCAGAAGTATCCCTGGCGGAGTATTACTCCCGCCAAGGTGTCAGTTCCAATGTGGGAACCACAAGCCCCCTTGTGGACTTACTCGAGGACAGCCTCAGTGTCCTCTTCGCTGACACACCTTTGTAGCGGACTCGCATACCCCTATTGGTACAACTCTTCCCTGATTATGAAATATCGTCCGGAGCGTCTTCACACTTTTACTGCTTCGTGAGGGTCTTCGGGAAGCTCCAAGGTTGTAAGGTACTTCTTTATGGGATTTTTCCATCCTTTTTCCGAGGATGCTATGCTCATTATTGCAATGCTCGGGTGGTTTAATACTTCAGCGGACTTTCTTGATTTGGCCAGACTATCTGCTTCAGCATTGTCTCGGCGAGGCACGTTTTTGATGTGTACCGCGTCAAACTCCTAAATGAGCCTTGATACGAGCTTGTGATATTTCGCCAAAGTTGGGTCCCTCGCAGTGTAGTCGCCTGCCATCTGTCGGACCATTAGCTAAGAATCGCTATGGGCCTTCAGGTTTCTTATGCCAATTCTTCTAGCAAGGAGTAGCCCTGCTATGAAAGCTTCATACTCGGCCATATTGTTGGTGACGTTAAACCCAAATTTGATGGCTTTCATGACCTCCATACCCTCGGGACCGCGAATGATTACTCCAGCTCCCTGGTGCCCAGAGCCGGAGGCTCCATCGACAAACAGGGTCCACTCTGGTTCGTTTCTCCTGAGGTCTGGTCGACTTTCTTCGGCAATAGGTACTTCGGCAATGAAATCCACCAAAGCTTGAGCTTTTATTGCCTTCCTCAGCTCATAGGTGATATCATACTTGCCGAGCTCTATACACCACTTGGAAAGCCTTCCCGAGTGGTCTACCTTCTTCATGATATCTCGAAAAGGTAAGTTACTCCAGACAATAATGGGATGGCCTTGGAAGTACGGACGTAGCCTTCTGCTTGCCAGTATCAGGGCATAGATAGCCTTTTGTAGTAGGGGGTACCTGACTTCGGCACCGTGTAAAGACTTACTCACATAATATACTAGTCATTACTCCGCCCCCTCTTCCTTTACAAGAACCGAACTCAACGCCTTTTCAGTGACAGCAAGGTATAGTATGAGGGGTTCCCCTTTCCGTGGCTGCCGAAGTGTTGGCAGGCGAGTCAGGTAGACCTTAAGCTCTTCCCAAGCCTTTTGGTAGTCTTCGTTCCAAAGATGTACCTTGGTCGCGAAGTCACCATCATTTTTCACAGCTTCAGTAAGGACTTTGAAGAACGGTCGGCAGCGATCCCCATATCTGGAGATGATCTACTGAGGGACGTGATTCTCCCTGTGAGTCTTTGCACATCCTTCGTCATTATGGGAGTTCAGAATCTCAGTAGGGCCTCGACCTTTTCTGGATTGGCGTCGATACCTCTTTCCGACACCATAAATCTAAGGAACTTTCCCCCGCTCACCCCAAATATGCACTTTTCGAGGTTGAGACAAATTCTGAAGATCCTCAACTGGCAGAATGTTTCCTCCAAGTCCGTGATATGACTTCTAGGCAGTTTGCTCTTAACTATCATATCATTGACATAGACTTCCATATTCCTCCTTATTTGGGAGTTGAAGACCCTGTTCATTAACCTCTGGTAGGTGGCTCCTGCATTCTTTAGCCCAAAGGGCATTCTGACGTAGCAATATGTACCAACTTCGGTGATGAAGGCGGTTTTTTCCTCGTATTCGGGATCCATCCTGATTTTGTGATACCACTGAAGGCATCGAGGAAGCTCAGGAGGCCATACTTGGCGGTTGAGTCCACCAACTGGTCTATTGGCGGTAACAGATATGAATCTTTTGGACAGGCATCGTTCACGTTTCGGAAGTCGATGCACATTTGGAGTTTGTCACTCCTTTCCTTTGTGGCAATAACCACATTACTAAGCCATTCGAGGTATTTCACTTCCCTTATTACGCCGGCCTCTATTAACCGTTGGATTTCGGCTTTTACAAAGCTGTTTTTATGTGCCGAAACGCTTTTTTCTTTTGGCGCACGGGCTTCGCGTCTAGGTGTATCTTAAGATTATGTTGAATTATGCGAGGGTCTACCCCAGGCATGTCTTTCGGCGAGTAGGCAAATAGATATTTCTTCATTATCAGAAAAGATACAAGTTTTTCCTTATCACCTTTGGCCAATTTTTTCCCTATTCGGGTATTTAGGCCTGGGATAAGCTCTATCTCCTTTGTTTCTATTTTCTCGGGGTCTTTTGTTTCTTGCCTCTCTGCCTCTCCTGCGAGTACAGACTTTGCTCCCGTGGTCCATGCGCAGCTCTTCGCTGGGGCCTTTCTCGCTTTGACAAACACCTTTCTCACCTCCCCTTGGTCGATGAAGATCTCAACATCTCCCTCCTTTGTGGAAAAGGTGACCGTTAGGTATTTCACATCTGGACGAATGTGAAGGTTTCCCTGTGTCTGTCTTCCAAGGATGGCATTATACGTGGAAAAAACATCTATGATGATGAACCTTGTCATTGTAGAGGCAAAGAACTCATCCTTGTTTTGTAGTGAAGTTCCTCTTAACATCAAGGGAAGGTCAATCCATCCAAAGACACGGAGTTCGGATGGACCCACCCCGAAAGTGGGAGAGGTGATGGGCTTAAGATCGGCCCTTGGGATACCCAAACTCGGCAGTAGATGGGAGAACAAGACATCCGTATTAGAACCATCGTCAAGGAGTACTCTTTTGATGTCCCAACTCCCTATCCTTGCCATGATCAGGAGGGGGTCGTCGTGAGGGAATATTATGGTAGACCCATATTTTTTAACAAGCTTTTTTGACGGGTTACCATACTCCATGATCAAGACCTCCCTGGCTTTTCTCTTTCTTTCTGCTGAGGGTAGTCCTGTGGTGATTGTTTGTATTACTTCTTTCGGAGGTGGTGGATGTCTTCTGGGACTTCGATTCCGGTGTCTGTCGAAGTCATACTCCTCATCGTCCCCTTTCCTTTCTTCATCCCTCCTCCCTTTTGGGGAGGGCATCCGCAGATAACGTCGAAGTTGGCCTTGCTTTATCAAGGACTCTATGTACTTCCTTAACTGGAAGCAATCTTCAGTATCGTGCCCATGGTCCCGATGGAACTGGCAGAACTTTTTCAAGTTCTTTTTGTTCTCTGAGGTCATGGCCTTCGGTCGTTGAATATGAGTTCCCTGCCTTTCCATGGCCATGAGAATGTTCGTCCTTGTGGTGTTTAAGGGGGTAAAAGTCAATCACTTCTTCCCTCTTAGCTTCCGAGGTCGACCCCCTGATTCGGTTGGGTAGCGAGTCTATTGGCTCGACCCCTCGGTACGGACGTGATCGAGCTTTGGGTCTCTCATTCTCAGCTTTTCAGCAGTCATATGCTGCTCCGCCCTTTAGTAAAATTCACCGAGGGTGTTCGGGGGGTCCTTCGAAAATTCATAGAACAACTATGAGTCTCTCCGAAGTCCCCGTATCATAGCGAGGATACGTATTTCTGGCCTGAAATCTGTCACGCTTAGGGCTTCTCGATTGAACCTCTCGACATAGTCGCGAATAGTTTCTCCGTTCTTCTGCACTATGTCGAACATCTGAACTGGCATCTTCGCCGTTGGCCTGCTCCTGATGAACTGCTGTGTGAAAGTGGTAGACAGCTCTTGGAATCCCATGATGGTTTCGGGGGCTAACGAGTTGTACCATGCTGTAGCCGGTTCAGCGAGGGTGACCTCGAAACACTTGCAAAGGGTGGCATCATCAGCACCGTGCAACACCATGCTGTGCCTGTATTTGGTTAAGTGAGCCTGGAGGTCACTTCGGCCATTGTAGGTTTCTAAACGAGGCACCCAAAAGTCACTCGGCATAGGTGCTTCGACTACTGCTCGGGTAAATGGTGATTCGTCTCCGTTAAAGGTTTCTGACAATCTAGACCAGACGGGTTTCCGAGCTACTTGTCTTTCCACCCTCTCTAACCTTGTTAGGATTTTTTTCCATGAGGAATATGGTGCTGGGCTCTCATTCTTGCTGCCTGGAGGCCTCCAGTAATGGAGAGCGGCGCCTCCTTTTTTGAGAGCAACTTCTTCGCCGAGGGGATTGCGATTTCTCTTATGGCAAAGAACTTCTTTGGCTAGGAGTTCTGGGTCGTTTGGACCCCATTTTTCCCGTAGGTCAAAGCCTGGGGGAGATATTTTCTATTAAGGACTCATTACATTGGTCCCCGGTTCCCCGAACTCCAATGAGTTGACTTTGAGCTTATCTCTCGATGAGGTGCTGGTGAAGGGGGCCTTCGGCCCGAAGGCAGCTATGGCCACCTTCGATCCAGTTGCTGCGTCATTTCAGCCACGACGGACCACTGGAAATCACGCAGGAAGCTCATGGTAATGGTTAGAGGACGCTGGTCCTCCGACAATGAAGTCCCTGCGGCAGGTTGCTCAATCGCTGATTGAACCTCTAGCGCAGAAAAGGACTTCAGAAGCCCCTTGTCCTTAGAACGCCGAGTTTCAACGATGGCCAGGTGGTCATGGGTGCCCACAGACGGCGCCAAATGATGCCCATCAGCATTTTCACTGTATGACATAGTGAGACTGGGAAGGACTTCCGGTGAGAGAGGAATGCCTGGACGAGAGATTCCAGGGGAGAGATCGCCTAAAACACTCAAAGGATAAAAGTTAGGAGGTCCCCGAAGTATTTTTTCGGGGAGGAGCCTCCGATGCCCAAGTCAATATATGGAGAGAGTGGAAGTAGTAAGAATATGAAGAATGTATCTTTTTCTCCCCTTGTCTGTGTCCTTTTGAGGCCATTTCCCATATATATATATAGGAGGGTGTGAATAAATCTGCCTAATGTAACCCACTCAGATTATGACACGTGTTCGGTACCTTCGGCATGGGGGCCTCTACCAGCTACAGGCCGTTCTGACCAAAGGTCAAGGCCAAGGTAGGTCTGCGTGACAGGGCGTGTCCGACGGCGACGTGTCAGAGCGTGTATGAGGGCGGTGTGTCAGAGGCTCCTTAATTGTTTCTGCCGTACTCCCGAGATCCCTTCGATGAGAGAGAGCTCTTCGGAGCAGAAGGGCTTTCCTCCGAGATCGTTTCAGTAATTCAGGAGCCCCCTTGTCACGAATGCTCCCCTTCGGGGGCGCTTTCTCCTGCTGAGGTTGGTTAATCTTTCTTTTCCAAAGCCGGTTCGATCACCTTTCTGGGGATGGCGATGCACAGCCTTCCCGAGGTCGGTACTACCGTTCCCAGGGGTGATGATGGATCACCGAGGTCGGATGTCCAGGGTGTCAGACCCCCTTTTTCTGTGGTTGGTGCTCGCGTTCCCTATGGATGACGCTTGGCTTTTCGAGGGTGAACTTTGCCTGAGCTTATCGGTTTGGAGGGCGATAGCACTTTGGCTATCACCATGACCTCATTAAAAAATTGATCCAAGAATTTGATAAAATAAAGATGGAAAAGGTACCTCAAAAAGTGAACATTGAAGCAGGCATATTGGCTAAGTTGAAATAGTCTACCGAAGTACTAGATTGCCCTAGCATAGCCATAATGGCACTTGCTACTGCAAACAAGGGTTGGAAAGATTCTATAAAGGAATATCTAATTAGTTTGTCCTTAACTGAGGGCCCTAAGGAAGCTGCAAAGGTATAGAGGCGCTCAGGATGGTACTTCATGATCGAGGAAGAGTTATACCGACAAGGATATGTAAATACCCAGAAAAGGTGTATCAGTGAAGAGGACACCAAAGCAATTCTGAAAGAAGTTCACAAAAGAGTCTGTGGGTCTCACATCAGGACTGATAGCCTTACTGGAGTACTACTTCGATAGGGATATTTTTGGCCCATTCTATGGAAGGATTCACGGTAGTTCATCAAATGATACGATAAGTGTCAGCGGCACGTGCCCATCCAAAAGGAACCTTCAGAAGTAATCACTTCAGCTAACTATCCTAGCCCTTTCATAGTTTGGGGTATTGACCTCATTGGTCCTCTCCCAATAGCCCTTGGAGGAGTGAAGTTTTGCGCAATTGCAGTTGATTATTTCACAAAGTCGATTGAGGCAAAACCATTAACAACAATTTCGGCAAAAGACATTTAAAAGTTTGTTTGGAAAAACATCATATGTAGGTTCAGTGGTCCAAGGGTGATAGTAGCAGATAATGGTTCCCAATTCATTGACAAAGGGTTCCAAGAATTTGTCACAAACCTCATAGTAAAATTACACCTCGCTTCAGTAGCCCACTCATAGAGTAATAGAAAAGTTGAAATATCCAATAAAAAGTTAAAACATGGACTGAAGAAGAGCTTGAAGGAGGCCAAAGAAAACTGGCCTGGAGAACTCCTTAATGTATTATGGAGTTGCCGAACAACTCCTAGAAGAGCTACTAGTGAAACACCTTTTCACTAGTATTCGGTACTGAGGCTCTTATCCCTGTTGAAGTTGTACAACAGTCCATTAGAGTATAGGTGTTCGACAAAGCAGAGAACAACCTCGGTTTAAGAACCAAACTCGATATGCTTGACGAACATAAGGAGATGGCCAAACTCATAAGAAAAGCTTTCCAGGAAAGGGTAGCCATCGCAATGAACTTGCACATCAAACCTAAAGGGAACAAGAAATGAGACCTTGTTCTCTGAAAGGTTGAACTGGAATCTCGAATATGATCTCATGGCATACTTCGGGCAAATTGGAAAGGACCTTATTTGGCTTTGGGAGAAGTTCAGCCAGGATTCTATAAACTTGGAAACACTGAAGGAGAAGAGTTAGAGAACACATGACATTCAAACTCTCTGAAAATATTTTACACCTAGAAAGTGCTATAAACTTAGAAATTTCCAAGAAAGTAGTCTAGACCTGCCAAAGGAGATTAGCCGAATGTGGCAATCTCTGAAGTTGCCTAAGTGTTTTGTAGGTAGCAAGTTTATTGAAAACATTGCTTGAATTTCATTTCAAAACACTTAGAAAAATACTCATTACTCATAACTTTTTGAAAGTGAAAAAATATCACTTTCAAAAAAGGTTAAGGTTTTGAATCCTTGATAATATTCTTGCCAAGGAAAGTAAACAACCAAATTTGTCAAGCTTTGCAATACCAAATATGGTAAACTAGTCAAAAGTGGAAAACGGGTTCAACAAAAACTTAAAGGTTAAGTCATTTCATCGAAAGTAATGAAAAAATTTCTCAAGCAAGCAAAGGCTAACCGAAGTTGTAACACTTATCATGGACTTAGCCAAAATTTTGCAGAGACAAAAAGAGGGTATTCTATTTAAAAGAAGATAAGAAGTACAAAGGAAGAAATGCAAAAAAAAAATTTAGAGGGGGGGGGCTACGAAGGCCCTATGGCTTTTCTTGTCCATCTTCATGCTCCTCAACTTGAGCATCCTCAACGTCATTCTCGTCATCATCATCATTATCATCAATGTCTTCGGCTGAAGGAGGATGCTCAGGAAGATTGAGGAACTCCTTCTTTGACTATGACGAAGACGGTCCCTTAGGAATGTCCAGGGCTCTAAGGAAGGAGATGTCGAGGTCCAGATAATGTGAGAAAATTTGATGGCTAGCAAGAAAAAAACCATCTTGGAATGAAGATTTTGTTGCCTCATCTACCTTGGCCTCCTCAAACTTTAAGGGCCAGTTTGGATTAGATTAATGTAGATTAAAGATTCAAAATTATTTTCTAAAGTTAAAAGCTTGTCAGTGGGGCAGGATGGATTTAATGTGTGGAAAGTAACAAAATTACTAAACTGACCCACATTATTTGTTTTCTAAATCTGTTGGCTTCGCATTTCCCATTCGGACAGAAGCCCCTGGTACCAAGTTCATCGCCAGTCACCATGTCCTACCGACCTCCCCACAGTGTGTCGTGTCCTCTGGCCGGCCTTTCCGTCGGATATGGTTGCCTGTTACTGGTTATAACTTTTCTGAATTGTTGCTGCTTGAGTTGAATACTTGTTCTGCCATAATTGTTACTAGTATATTCCTACATTTGTAGATACAATCCGAGCATTCATAAGCAATTGGTTCTTACAGACCTAGTATCACACCTCACATAGGCCCTGGCTCATGAGTTCTAGGTTTAACTCCCCAAAACTGTAACTTAAACCCCCACTTTATGGTTTTGGCCAACCAACAACAGTTATCTTTAAGTCTTATTTTCTTAAGGTAAAAGGCCTGGGAGGTGGCCCAGGAGGCTTTTAAAACAAACCCATTAATTACTTGCAGCAGATGCAAGGCCCAATACCACTAACTTGCAAAACAAGCAAGGCTTAATAGATTTCTTGCATGACAAGCAAGGCAACACTTAATGAAAATTTCAAGTGCATATGTGGTGTGCAATCAAGTGTGCTACTTATATGGCAACCAAGAAGCCCACAGTATTCATTTTGATTTTGAAATCACAAGTTGATATGCACATGTTCTTCTCGGCCAACAAAGGTACACATGGAGGTTCACATTTACATACACAAACAAAAGCCCATAGCCATTTATAAAGGTGCCAAACCTTGGCCCAAAGCATTCAACATATATACACATGTCCAAAACTAGCCATACATATACACATAACTTGGCACAAAAGTCCAACAAAACCAACACCAAAGCTAGGTATCCAGGACTACATATGTGTACACAAAAAGGTAGTCTACCTAGAAACCAACATGGCTACATGCCATGAACCCAAGTTTTCCATGCCAAGTTAGTACAACCCATGACCACTAATGGTCAAACAGTACCTTAAGGATCCCATACAAAATTACACACTGCAACACCAACCCAATTGCCATATTCATAGTCATAAAGGTAAACACAATGATCAAAGCCAGTGTCCACATATCCATAGCTCTCCTAGACAGGTCCCTCACACTACAAGCCTGCAAACTTAGTCCATAAGTCTCGGCCAACACAATATAAGACTTGTAATGAACCAAAGCCAATAAGCCAAGCATACATTGGCACATACCTTGATAATTAAGCAAGCTAGTACTAAACACAAGCACAAAGCAAGCACACACTATTCAGGCCGAATGTCTTTTCCTGAAAAACAAGTAGGATGGGCAGTGAGTATAAAACTCAGTAGAGTTCACTTGATATTTACAACTCAATTAAGAGTCTATTTAGTTAAGCTGAGTATACAACTCAAAGCTTAACCTCCCATAAGCTCAATATACCTGCAAAATAAACACAAAGACAAGGAGAAACCAAACATATACATATACATGATAGATAACCGAGGCATATGATCACAATAACATAAACTGGGTTAGCAAGCACATGGAAAACACCCAAGCACACAATAACACACACACACACCACATAATGCTCTCGGCCAATATACCATACATGTGCCCATGTGCACTTTGCACACATAACATCATCAAACACACCACTTCCACTTAGAGCTCCAAAATGCCAAGCAAATAGGCCACATTTACTAGCATTTCTAGCACATGTACATTAGTTAATTAGCTAATCAACTTGTGAACCGAATGTATTCTCAATAGCCCATCAAGCAACTAAGGTCATTTGGCAAATTTTAACCATCACTTAGCTACTCTAAACACTTGAACCATGGTAATTCACCAAGCATATCAAGTGTTAGTGAACCCTACCTCACAATGCTTTCGGCCTCAAACCAACTTTCAATGCCCAAGTGTTCTTCACTCAAATAACCTACCATAACAACAATTAGGCATCAATAACTCATTCATGGATCAACTACCATGTATTCCAAGAAGAACACTATCTTACTAAAGTTCATGCTCTCGGCCAAATGCCCAATTCCATACATTGATGTTCTTCACTAAATTAGCCCAACATATATCCATCTAGGCATCATTAAACCTTGTTCATGGCACAATTACCATGTAATCAAAGGAAGAACATGGAATCACCTCAAATTGAGCTTTCAACCAAACACAAACTTTCACTCTCTGATGTTCTTCACTCAATATAGCCTATCACAAGATTAATTAGGCATCAATAAACCTTAATCATGGATTAATTTCCATGTAAACAAGGAAGAACACCAAACTATCCCATTCAACACTTTTAGCCAACACTAAACTTTCAAACCAACACATCACTTGCTCAGTTAGCTTAATACAATGTCAATTGAGCACTTAAACTCCTTGTTCGTGGAAGAACTACCATGGAATCAAGGAAACACACAAGTTACCTCAAAACCCTAGCTTGAATGGCTCGGCCTTCCTTGAATCTCCAAGAATCGAAACTTGAATCCAAGTGAACTAATGCCGAATCAAGTCTTCCAAGCTTGAATCCTTCAAGTGCCTTTAAGTTTGCTTGAATTTAAGACCAATTCCGGATGAACACTCAAGAACAACTCTCGGCCAAGACAAGAACAAGGAAACCCGAAATGGCAAACAAGAGTAGTCTAGGTGTCCTTGGTCAAAACCGGCCTTAAGACACTTGTATACATTTTGGCAAATATGCTAGCTTTTTGCTTCCATTTTCTTGCATGAAACAATGATGCCCTCACTCATTCACGATCACACTAGCACCATTAAAACATGTGTCCACTTAGGTACTTAAGTTTCTTCATGGCTCATAATGCCATGCACAAGTTAACCCAAGTACCAAAGTGCCATAATTCCTTTGTAAATCCAGCCATAAGACTAGTGTGAACACTAGTTAGTTTAACTAGTTAAATAATGAATAGTTCCTTAATGGTAGACAAGACATGACTAGTTATCATTATTGTCCACTAAACTTGGTCTAGTCTTGCACTAGTTATCAAATAAACTTGCATGGCCAAAATCACTATCTTGAAGTTTGTAGTTTCAATTATACCACCAATCTAAGTGTACAATTTGGTCCCCTTTCTTGGATTTCTGTCTGTTTTCCCATAGTCCAGTTTCTATGTGCAGTTAAGTCCTGAAAGTTTCCAACTTTGCACATACATCACTGTACTAGTTCCCTTAGTCCTTCACTTCAGTCCTTTATGTTTCCTTTATGTTTCTTGACCTAAGCCAAGCACTTAGGAGGTGAGCCTAACACCTAGCAATGTTGACAAATGTTTAGCCCGATTACTATTAACAATAAGAGTAATTATTACATGCTCCTATCCTCCAATTATGCTTGGTCCCTCAACTATTCATTTTCCTTATTTTTTTGTTAGGTTTTTCTCAGTTTTTTATTCATTTTTGTAAGTTTTTCTTTGTTTACATTACATCGCATCATTTTAGATGTGTTTTTTTAAATCTCAAATTGTAGCTTTTTTTTTGTGTTCATTTTGTTTTCGCATATTTTTCTTGTCCGTTTTTTTGTTTGTCAACATTGAAAGTTTTTTTTTTGCTTCTTTTTTTTTTTATTCCCACCATTTAAGTTTATTTTTATTTTTTTGCCTTGTAACTACGAGAGATTCTACATAATTATTAAAAGGTGATTGAAAATAAAAAAGGGTGATAAACATTCAAAAAAAGCGATAAGAATTATTAAAAGGCTATTAAAAATAAAAAAAGCAATAATAATTTAGAAAATGTGATAAATATTTTTAAAAAGTGATAAATAATTCAAAAATGTAATAAATATTTAAAAAAAAGACTAACTATAAAAAAAAGTGATAAATAATTCAAAAAATGCAATAAATATTTTTAAAAAGTGATCAAATATAAAAAAGGTAATAAATAATTCAAAAAATACAAAAAAAATATTTTTAAAAAGTGATCAAATATAAAAAAAAGTGATAAATATTTTTGAAAAATGATTAAAAACAAAGAAAATGATAAGACTTATTAAATGGCTTTTTAAAAATTAAAAAATACAATAAATATTTTAAAAGTGATAAATAAAAGCGATTAAAAACAAAAAAAAGTGATATAATTTGTAAAAAAATCATAATAATTATTAAAAGGTATTTTAAAATTAAAAAAATCCATAATAATTAAAAAAAATGATAAATTTTTTAAAAAAGTGATTAAAACCTAAAAAAAGCACTATAATTTATAAAAAACGTGATAATAATTATTAAAAGGTGATTACATATAAAAAAGCTTTAATAATTCAAAAATTCGATAAAGTTTTTAAAAAGTGATTAAAAAAATGTGATAAATATGAAAAAAAATCAATAAAATACATATTGCAAAAACCCATTAATATTATTTAAAAAGCAAAAGAAAAGTAAAAAAGGCTTAGGCTGTTGTCAATCGGAGGTGGGAATAGATGCACGGAGCTAAGGGGAACTAGGGGAGCCAGATCCGCCGGACAGGCCAGCCAGAGGACGTGAAACACCATGGGGAGGTTGGCAGGACATGGCGACCGGTGGATGAGCTTGGTACCAAGGGCTTCTGTACGAATGGGAAACGCGAAGCTAGCAGATTTAGAAAACAAATAATGCGAGTTAGTTTAGTAATTTTGTTACCTTCCAAACGTTAAATCCATCTTGCCCCACTGACAGCCTTTTGACTTTAGAAAATAATTTTGACTCTTTAATCCACATTAATCTAATCTGAACTGGCCCTAAAACTTCCACCTCTTTCTTCAGGGCCTCCATCTCCTTCTCCGGCTTCTTTTTCTTATTCTTCCACTTCTTCAGCTAATCAACCTCGGCAATAAGTTCAACATTGATTTCCAACGCCTTAGTCAAATCAATAATTGCATCCTCATTCTCCATCTGAAAAGTCTCACCCACTGAACTCTGCTCCATTAGCTTCACTCTAAGGTCTAGAATTTTGGAAGAACACTGCTTGAGGAGTTCCCTCTATCTCTCCAGCACCTCTTGATGAAGCTTGCTAGCTTCTCCTTGGCAATCTTGTTGAGTTCGCCATACTTAAGGCATGAGCTCGCGAACATCTCTTTGGCCTTAGCCAACTTTTCCTCTGATTGACCTCAGATGAATGATTGCTTTGATGCCCAAACCCGAAGATAGCCTCCATACACGAGCAGCTGCAAGATGAGAGAGTTTACATGAGATACAATGGCTTGAAGGCCTAAATTTTTTCAAAGCACAAAAGAAAGAATGATTACTTAAACAGCGTGCTTGAAAATCTGAGTAGCAAGAATTTCCCCATTCAAACAATCGTCTGTCAGAGATTAGAAGGTTACATTTGTGATAATGCCCTTTACAATCTGGGAACGATCTTCTAACAGTCCTATGAAAACAAGTCCATGTCTTCACTGAAAGTCTAGAAAGGTTTTCTCGGCACTTTATCTTTAAGGATCTTTGAATCTCGAATGGCTTGCTTCTGAGCATGGTCCATCATCCACGCTATCTAGGCCTAGTCCTCTATAAAATCATGCCGAAGTTCCCTCACGACATTGTTTCTTAACCATTCATCTACAAAATCTAAAATTCAAAAAATTCAAAATTCATAGATGAATGACTAAGAGATGAACCTAGTAAGACTTCGGCGTCTTCCCTGTTAGAGTCACTGACATCGAGGACCTTGGCAAGGACCTCCTTACCTTTCCGCCTTCATCTTTCTTCCACTTCATCAACAAAAACTACCCCCAGGGAAGTCACCAAGGTCTCTGCAACGGTGTCGGGACTGAGAAGAGCTAACAGGATGGCCGTTTCTGATGAAGGATTAATGCCTTCGGCTGAGTAGTCCACAACTTCATTCATGCCTTCGGGGGGAGAAGGAAGAGAGTCCTTATTTCCTTTCTTTGGCTTTGGAGCCACCAAAGACTGTCCTACCTGTCCCTTCTTTCTTTTTGGAGCCTTTTTCTGCTACTCCCCCTTCTCAGCTTGACTGAGGAATAAGCTCTTGTAAAAGGCTGTGGATTTATCATACATTTTTACAAAAAGGAAAATATCATTTTAACTATCAAAAATCCAAAAAAACACAAGTTAGAAAGTAGCTTACTCTTTACAAGGGTAGAATAGGAGAGTTTGCCCAGAATGAGTAAAACCAGCCATGAGTTCTTCCCATCCACTGCTGGCTTCGGCATGTTCTCATTAGTGACATGCTCTCTGATAAAGCCCAGCTCTCGAAGGACCTTTTCGGTCATGAAATTCCATCTAATAAGAAAGGGATACAGTGGACGCGAAGAAGTCTGACCTATCTTATCAACTACGGCCCGAATGTGACCGCCAAACTCCTTGAATTGGGACTCTAGTTCAAGGGTAAGCAACTTTAATGGGTGCATCATGTTGATAGCCAGAGTCCTAGAGGCCCACTTCGCATGCATGTTTTTCCATTTTTCATCCACCTCCATAAAGTAATAAATTTTCTACCATCCTTGCCAGCTATCCTTGATTCCAAAGGTAAAAGTGAATTTCTTGCTCCTAGTTCCCCGAGGAAGAAAGAAGTAAAATCCCTCATTCGAGACGAGATGAAATTTGTAATATTGCTTGAAAAAAATCAAGTGAGGGGCCATCTTGAAGACCCCACACATGCAAAGAAAGGCATTGAAATAAGAGTATGAGTTCAGTGGCAGATGGTTAACAGCTATGCCATGAAATTGGAAAATGTCGCTTACCATCTTCGGAGGGATACAGAAGACCTGTCTTTAGCTGTGCCTTAAAAATGGTAACCTCGTTATGCCGAGGAAGGTAGCTCAGCTCGCTAGAACCAGGGAGCTTAGTCTTAGCATGAGAATGAAGAAAAAACTTAGTTGTCCACTTCTTCAGCTTTTCTGAAGTGTCACAGCTTGGGTGAGAGTTAAGTTGACTCCAACTCTTGAGAATGGGATGAACCATGGCATTCAAGGTAAACATCTTTGGAATACCAACCTATTTGACCCCAGAAACCACCGTAAAAAGCTATCAAAAATCACTCTGCCACTAGAGCACCATTGCAAGAAAATAGGAGAGCTAGAAAGTGAGAAAAAGCATAAAGCAAAGAAGTGAGGATCCCCTAAGAGGAGATGGGTTTATATAGCTCAAAGAAGGTAGGCAAAATGACTCTATAATGACCTTCTGTAGGCAAAGGGATGTAACTAATGTAGTAGACGGGAACATAGCCATTGACTTAATGACACATGTTACACAGCGCGAAAAACAAGGGCACATTTTTTGATTTGATAAAATCTGTGTAACACACAAAACAAAGTGACACAACTCCCCACCTGTAAAGGTAAGATGATGCAGTCACGAATGGTAAAAGTAAAAGGCCTGAGGGTAGAATAACACATCTCTCCTGAAGGTATAACTTCGCCAAGTAAAAGTCTTGGCTTGAAGTAACACATCTATGCCAAGAATGTAACTTTGGAAAAAAGGGAGAACCTTTTGCTAAAGTAGCCCTTATCAGCTGAGGGTGTAACTTTGTCCAAACTAGTAAATCTTGGACTAAAAATAATATTGTTGTGTCAAGGAGGCAACCTCAAAAATACTAAGATATTTGGTTGAAGGGCAATATGAAAAGACCGAAGATACAACTTTGCTTCTTTCGAAGGGGGCATGTGATAGCTGAAGGGCTATTGCCCACAAGACCTTATTATTAGTGGACCTGACACCACCCTCGAAAAAGGATACAACCAACCCTGGGAAAAGGCTCTACACCACCCTCAGAAAAGTATATTACCAACCTTGGGAAATGACTCTACACTACCTTTGGAAGTGTACATTACCAACCTCAGAAACATAAGTCTACCATCCTCGATGGAAGAAATACCTCCCAAAAATGGTCTATGCAACCGATGGGCTTTCTCCAGCCATTTTTGGGGGAAGTCCTACATCCAAAGGGGTTTCAGGTCCCCAAGGGGTCATAGGAGAAAAATGGTGAATACAATTAAGGGATCTTTGACAAGAACCTTGTATATGCCCTTAACCTCTAAGCATAACCACCTACAGACAGCTGGAGACACCTCTCTCCGAAGGTACGGGCCAAATCTAGCCGACCACGTGTCATGATCTACTCAAACTAGGCATAACGGCCTTCTCCTTCAGGCCTCCTATAAATACTTGAAGATGCTCCCAAGTAATAGACATGAGCCATACTTTCCTTTTGTTCTCTGCTCTTAGTAACTTCTCCCTCACACACTAACTTACGCGTCGGAGAGCCCTCCCTCGGAAAAACACTCTAGGGAGCTCCTAACCCTTATTCTTAAAGTGCTGTAGATACTACTCAGGTGAAGTTCTACTGGAGGTCTAATCAACATGTCCTACATCGAAGAAGTGCTAGAGCATCAGAATGAAGTAGAAAAGAAATCTTGTCACCAAAATTTTCTTGAAGTTGAATAAGGTTTGCATATGACTCATGGTTTGCAAAACAAGACATTTAGTATTCCACATCGGATGAAATACTACTATTTAGTTTATAGCATTAACCTTCATTTCAGGTTTGTGGCAATATGAAGAATTTGTTATTCTTGATATATGTTTCTCACTTGGGTGGTTCTTTATGTTAAAGCAGATTGTGCATCAAGGTCAATCACAAAGGGCAGAATTTCAGTTTGGCTTCATCATCGGCTAGGTAAGCCTAAATGCTATCAATACAAGCTAGGAAGTCAAATAGGAAATATTGGTCTGGATAAATACCCTTATTGGAACAGTGACCTGGAGGGCTAATTCTTGCCAAGGAACTACCTCCCTTGTTGATGATGCTTATATACCATCAAATCCGTTGGTAGAAGCCAATGTGGAGGATAACAACTAACACAACAAAGTGTATAATCCTCTAGTAATGACATATTCTCCAATGTTTGCTCCTGTTGGGGAATATTTCTTCAATTGCACATGAGTTGCAGCTAGTACTTGAGGACAAAATTGTATATATAGTTAAAATTGTATATATTATGGTGTCCATTGTGGTGCACAGGTTATTATGTATTTAAGGTGATATGCTTTGGCAATTGTGAGTTATCTATAGGAGATGAAAGTTAATAGTTGTGTCAGAGTCTTGAAGTAATCTTGAATCTTGCTTAGTTGTGTCAGCATGTTGAAGTCATTATGAATCTTGCTAGCCATTTTCCCTGATAGTGTAGATCTTACTAACCAATCAATTGCTGCCAATTCCATCTACTTATTCCCACCATTGCCAGCTGAGCACAGCCCCATACAACACCCATGCCATGTCAGCAACACTTCTAACCCCATTACCCCTCCATCCAATTTGGAGTAACCCGCTAAATTTTACAAAGTTGAAGGATTAACTCGCATTGAGTCAAAGATAAATAACTAACTTGTTAGAGCTGGCAATGTTAAGGGACCAAATGAGCATTTCAGCCTATTAGCAAAGTAGATTCACCGATGTAAAGTTGGCATCATTCTAACAAGACAACAAGCAAAGTGCTCTAATGTCGTAACTTTAGTGGTACATTTAGGAGTATGGTTGGAAATCCATTTCTTTTTCAATTGCATATGACCTATTCTACCTCTTAACAAAAGGGTAAGCCTTGTGTGCATTTGGTGCATAAAGTATATCATGTGTGTTTTTTTATCAGTTTGTATGTGTTCTTTTATGGAATGTATTATTTTATAAATATTGTGTACTCCTTTTATGCGTTAGTGTATATTATTTATAGTTCCTATATGTTGTCATTAACTTCTAGTTCGTTCTCATCTTTTCTATTTTTCTATTATCTAAAAATATTTATTCTTTTATTTTAGACTAATTATTACTAACTATTCGCCTAACACACCTTCATTTATTAAAAGAACATATTTATAGTTTAAAAATAACATATACCTAGTGTCAAGAATATGTCTAATGTTCTATTTATTCTTATACTACCGGTTCTCATGCTCTTTTTTTCTATTCTTTTTTAGTTCTTATATATTTTTTTTATAAATTTATTCTTTTTTAATTTCAATATGTTCTTTTGTTTATATTTTTTTTAATTCTCATACAATATTTTACTATTAATTGTGTGTTCTTTTGGCTCAACTAGTTATTTGTTATTATATTACCTAAAAAAATTTTTAAAAAAAAGTATGAAGGAAAAATAATAAAACTTAAGACAAAATAGCAGATAAAGTTAAATAAAAAAATATGATAAAAAAATGTGAAGAATAAAAGAATGGAAAAATGATTAAAAAATAGAAAAAATAGAAAATTAAAAAACAAAATTTGACAAAAAAAACAAAAAAGGAAAGCTAAAAAACTTAAATAGGAAGACCGGATAAAAGTGAAATATGAAAAATGAAGCCGTTCGGTTGTTTAGAGAGAGAAACTCTCCCTTCTTTCTAGAAAACTAGGGATTTTAGACTTTGCTCCAGTTACGATATCTTTAGGAGCAGTGGATGGAGAGGAATCAGAAGGGTTCGTGAGGAAAAGGCTAGGGACGTGGTGGTCGAGTGTTGAATGGAGCAAATTTTGCTAAAGGGAAGGGTGAGAAGGAGTTCTCAGATCCTGGATTTGAGAGCGGAGGAGCGAGGCACGAAGAGAATCTTGAGGTGTGCTCCCCTGTTAACGTTGATGCGGCCCCAATTAGACGATCATGGGCTCAGATAGTTGAAGAGGATGATAAAAAAAAAGTGTCTGTGGGGCTCAATATCACGGAGCCTCTAGGGTTTGAATTGACTTACTATGAAGAGGAAGCTAATGCGGAGGCAGTAAATTTAAGCGATGAGGAGGTCTCAGAAGGCTGTAGCGAATGGAACCTTACATTGGTAGGAACTGTCATTGGCACAGAAGTCTCGCTTGAGAATATGAGAAGGTATGTTCAAATGAAATGGAAGCATGGTGTTTGTCCTTTGGTGACGAAGATTCAATTGGGATTATTCTTGTTCTGATTCATTTCTTATGATGATATGATTAAGGTGTTAAAAGGCTCGATGAACTTTATTTTTGGGAAACCATTATTGTTAAAAAAAAGGGAAATTGATATGAAACTGGATAGGGAGCTATTTTATGTTGTGCCGGTGTGGATTTGACTGCCAGAGTTGAAGCTCCATTATTGGTCTCCAAAAATTCTATGCAGAATTGTCAGTAATATTGGTAGATTCTGCTACTGTGAACAAGACTCGATTATCTTTTGCACGGGTCTTGGTTGACATTAAAAGAAAGGATGAGGTTTTACACAATGTGATGATAAGAAAGCCAATGGATGATGTGGAATCCGAAACGGTTATATATTAATGGTGGCCAGCGCAATGTGGTGAATGCAAGAAATGGGACCATAAGGATGAAGAGTGTGATCCTCAACTGCAAAAGAATAAAAAGCAAACTCCTACAGGTGATACTGTGATGAATAAAGAAGACAGAGATTGTGACTGTTGTGGAACATCATCAATCCCGTGTGTGTCATGCTGGGCAGAAGTCAGGTTAACCAGTTGCGTAGGAGCAAAAGGCTGAGAGCCAAAAGCAAGCTGATAGGAATAGTGGGTTCCAACGTTCCGAAAGCAAAAGTCAGATCCTATCTAAAGGAAGAGGTTCTACTCCAAAGGTACCCTCAAGTGACGTTCAGAAGTTGAAAGGTATTGATATTGCTAACTCATTTGACAGACTTCATGTTGATGAGCAAGCTGAAGTAATGGAGGACTATAGTCCCATATCTCTGTTTATCCCTGCATAACCATTGTTTTTACGTGGTGTTGCTAGAATGTGAGAGGTCTAAATACTAGTTTAAAGCAGAAGGAAGTTAGAAAGGTGATTAGTAAAAATAAAATCAGCCTATGTGCTTTACTAGAAACTCGTGTTAAGAGTAGGAAGTTTTCTAGTATCACATCAGCAGCGGTGGGTACTTGGAGTTTTCTGAATAATTATTATTATGCTTCTAATCATCATATTTAGGTTTTATGGATGATAAGATATGGATGCTAAAGTTGTTGGACATGTCTGACCAAGTGATTCATGTAGAGGTCAGACACAAGATTGAGTGTTGGGTTTGGTCCTTGTCTGTTATATATGCGCGGAGCAAACCTTAGGATAGAGGAAGTTTATGGCCAAGTATAGTGCGATTTGGGACTCGAGTTAATGGCCCTTGGATTATTTGTGGTGATTTTAATGAGATTAGAAGTTGTGAAGAAAACCATGTTCAAAAATTGGTGGTAGAGTGGGATGATATAGGGTTGAATGATTGTTGTAATGACGTAGGCATTATGACCTTAGAAGTGTTGGCACATTTTACACTTGGTGTAACAACCAAATGAATGAGCAAAAAATTTATTGTAAACTGGATAGAGTGGTGGGCAATAATAGGTGGTTTGACATGTTTCAATAAGCTTATGTATTTTTTTGATTTCATTTTTGTTTAGATCATTCTCTAGCTTTGATCTCCCTTAAATCTGGTAATGGTGTAAGGAAATGTCCTTTCAAGTATTTGAAGATGTGGCAAAGGTATCCTAATTGTAAGCAGATTATGGCACATGCTTGGGCTGAAATCACGAATGCTGAGGATGTTTGGTTTCTATTATATAGGAAATTAAAGCATGTTAAACAGGCTTTAAAATCCTTAAATAGAATCCATTTTTTTGATATCACTCGTAGAGTGCAGGACAAGGAGAATGAGCTAAATGACTGTCATGCAATGTGTCTACAGAAGATTGGTGATCAGGCTTTGATAATCAAATATAAAGAGTTAAGGCAAGAGCTTTGGATTCTGAAGAAGGTTGAGGATGACTTTTATACTCAAAAGGCAACTATTGATAAGCTTCAGTTGGGAGACAGTAATACAAGGTATTTCCATTCCAAAATGAAAGAGAGGCAAGCTCATGCAGGCATTCATTGCTTTTACACTAGTGAGGGCCAAAAATTGGTGTCTACTGAAGAAATTCAAGATAAGTTAATCTTACATTTCCATAAGATTTATGGTGTTGCTATTGAATCTGTTTTGCTTGTTAACCCTAACATTATTCTTAATGCTCCTAGGGTAAAACCTTCTCATTGTTAATGTTTGGACTTGGGGATATCAGAGGATGAAATCCTAAAAGCTCTTAAGAGTATTGGAGAGGCGAAAGCCCCGAGGCCAGATGGTTTTACTAATAGTCTTTTTTCAGCATGATTGGGAAACCATTGGTGACAATGTGCTGAAAGTTGTTAAATGGTTCTTCCATTCTGGTGAGATCCCTCCTTTCATATCTGCTACTGCTGTGCATTTAGTTCCAAAGCATCCTCATGCTTCAGTTGCTACTAAGTATAGGCCTATTGCTTGTTGCTCTGTGATATATAAGATTATTCCTAAAGTTCTAGCTACAAAATTACAGAGGATTTTGCCTGACTTGATTCATGAGAGTCAAGGTGCTTTTGTTAAGAAGAGGTATATTGTTGATAATGTATTACTATGTCATGAAGTCATAAGGGGTTACAGCAGGCAAGGAATTAAGCCACGAATGTGTGTGAAAATTGATCTTAGGAAAACCTATGATATGGTGGATTGGAGATTTCTTAGAGAGTTTATGAAAGGGCTGGGTTTCCCCGAGAAATGGATAGGATGGATTATGGCCTGTGCTGAGTCCCCTTTCTTTTCTATTGTATTGAATTGTTCAATATGTGGTTACTTTAAAGCAAGGAGAGGGCTAAGACAAGGGGACTCTTTATCTCCTTTGTTATTTGTCTTGGCAATGGATTACTTATCTAGAGCCTTGGGCAAGTTAGTCGATGAACAGTATATTAAATTTCACCCTAAATGTAGGAGGATTGGTTTGACACATCTGATGTTTGCTAATGATATTATGATTTTTACAAAAACTGGGGTTACTGAGGCTAGATTTCTGAGATTCTATTTGGATATGTTCTGTCATACCTCTGGTTTAGTAATAAATGATGAGAAGAGTTAGGTTTTTGTTGGAGGTCTTTCCACGGAGGTAAAAGCTCAGATTTTGGCTGAATTAAAAATGGTTAAAGGGGTTCTTCCCAAAAAATACTTGGTTGTGCCTCTTGTGGACCAAAGGCTTCAAATTAAACATTATACACCTCTTATGGAAAAAATTTTAAATAGGCTTAATAGTTGGAGCACCAAATTTCTGTCATACGCTGGAAGGGTGCAGTTGATTAAAGCTGTTGTGTTTAGTATTCAAGCCTATTGGTCTAATATTTTTCCCCTTCCAAAAACTATGCTGGAATATATCAAAAAAAGCTGTAGAGCTTTCTGTTGGATTGGTTGAATATCAGGTCGCAAATATCCTGTTGCATGGGCGAGTCTGTGTCCCCAAAAATCAGGGGGGACTTGGTATATTCCAGTTGAGGGCTTGGAATGTGACAAATTTTGGGAAAAAAATCTGGAGAATCCTAGAAGATAAAGAAAATTTATGGGTTAAATGGATTCAAGCTTATTATATACATAGGCGTGACTTTTGGCGGTTGAAAGCTGCTAATGATTCTTCTATGATCTGGAAACATTTCTTGAAATCTAGGCCTCAATTTCATGAAGTGATATCAAATAAAGGGTGGTCTTGTGTTAAATATGGTAGATTTGTTATGAAGCTTGCTTATTTGCACAATGTGGAGAACTTTGATTCTGTTAAATGGCATACAATTATTTGGAACGACTTGAATGTTCCAAAACATGCTATGATTGGTTGGTTTGCAATGTTGGATAGGCTATCCGCTTTTGATAGACTGAAGATGTATGTTCCACTATCTTCCAGTCTATGCCCTTTATGTCTTCAGGCTGACGAAACCAAAAACCATTTGTTCTTTGTATGCTGGTTTTCAAGAATGGTTTGGAGGCATATTTTTGGTGTGATTAAAATCAGGAATACTCTGTTTGATTGGAAGCGTTTGATTAACTGGTTTATTAAAAATGTCAAGGGTAAGAGCCTGGTTGCCAAAGTTCGTAGAGCATGTTTGGTGGCAATTCTTTATCATATTTGGTAGGAACGGAACGCTAGAATCCATCACAAGCAGCGTAGCTCGCTTGATATGGTCCAGAGGAAAGTGATTGATGCTATTGAGGCTAGGATTAGCAGTAGTATGGGTGATTTATTTTAGATTGTATTTACCTAATTTTGCTTATGAAGCATAGGTGTAGGTTTTGTTTTCATTTTGATTTTGGGCCAGGCTTTGCTGATTCTTATGTACGCCCCTGGTCCTTGATATAAGTGCCACTTGGCTATTTTTGGTTAAATGAATTGTGCACCCTCCATGGTGCTTTTTAAACAAAAAGGAAAAAAAAAAAGTGAAATGTGAAAGAAAAGAAAATAATACACAAAATTGGAAACAGAAAGAAGAGAGCAGAAAAATAAAAGTAAAAGAAATGAAAATATACGAAAACAATGAGAGGGGAAAACAAACGAATGAAATGCGCAAGAGTAAACGAGAAAAATGAAAACAAGAAGAAAGAAAAAAAGAAAGAAAAGACTAATGAAAAACACACAGGTGTAGTGAATCAAATCCGCGCCTCTCAGCTACTTCCCAACACCTTTAGTCATATGAATTCAAAGAAATATTTAAATTTGAAAAAATTAATATAATTATCAATACGTATTGTACCCCGTGTTTTAAAACTCGAACCATTCTTCAAACCGTTGAGAGTTTTGGGTTGCGGTTTAATCGGTTCAATCAGTTGAACCGCTAGGTCAAACACACTCTTGTATTTGTATTTGCATGGTTTTGAGTGACTTTATTGTGAAAAAAATAATAATATGGCCTTAAAGGAAAAGATGCATAGAATACAAGGACTAAATTGGTATTTTACTTAATATAAAAGAGTTTAGGGTTGAGCATGAGTTGGGTAAACCTAAAACCCAACCCGAACCAACCCCGTTGAGTTGGGTTGGGTTGAATAAAAATTGATCATGATTCGTGGGTTGGTTCCACATATAGGAGAACCAACGGTTTTTGTGTTGGTTCTGACTCCATATAGAACCAACATGAGGTGGAATCGAACCCGAGATATATATAATTATATAATAAAAATTATAGTATTACTAATATATTTATACACACATACACACACACACACATATTTCTTTGAAGTATTATGATGGTCATTTTGTGTTTTTATATTAAACTCTTAAACTGATATTCCAAATTGAAACAGTATGGAAGTTGTGAGATCATTTATGAAATTTCTCTATATTCACTTAAATCACTTTGCTTCATAGACTCACCACTACTAGGTCATTTTGCTTTCGATCTTTCATTCCAGACTATCCTTTACGGCACAATTATGGTATTTTTTTCATTTATGAGTCATCTAAAATTAAAAATTCATGACATCAATATATTTTAGGTTTTCATTTTGAAGAAGATGGTCTTAAAGGCTCAGTTTTTCATATTGAATGTCATACCAATATTTGAATTACTAGAAGGAAGTAAACTAGTTGAGATGAAAGATGTCTCACAAGCAACTCTTTTGAACCATTTTTGTAAGAACAACATTTTAAACTCTTTTAAATGTATCTAAGTACATATATTTAAATATTAATTTAATTGTATATTATGTTGAATATGTCATAAAACTAATTATGGATGTAAATTTATTGAATTTTGGTGTTGTTATAGGTATATGGTATAAACCAAAAAACCAAAAAACTAAGACTGAGAAACCTGGAACCATGGTTCTAGTTCTATTCGGTTCTTGGTTCTCGGGTTTGGTAGAAAAATTTTAGAACTAAGGCCATTTCAGATTGGTTCAGTTCCACCATAAAATCAAATCAATCCGACCCATGCTCACCCGTATAAAAGACTATCACCCTTCAAAACCTAATCCTAGTCCAAAACGCCGCTGAACTCCTTTGCTCTTTTGTTGCACGGCCTGCTTTCTTTCTTTTTCTTCTTTTGTCTTCACTCTTCGTCTTCTATTTATCTTTTTTGGCTTATTCTATTTATGTTTCTTCTTTTTCTTTCTTCTTCTTTCTTTCTTCTTCTCTTTTTTCTCTGGTTTCCTGTTTTCCTGTCTTCTTCGTATTCTTTCATCATTTTTTTTTCTATTTTGTTCTTTTTTATTTTTGTCTTGTTTATTTTTTTTCTTTCTTCTTCTGCATTTGTTTTTATGATTTTCAAATATTTGTTGTAAAGCCGTTGATTTGACGGTTCACTGATTTAGCAGTTTTAGGCTATTTTTCCTTGTTTTGACTAGTTTTTAACCAACCATAAAATGACCTGCTAACAGGACCGCCAGTATGATGGGCTTGTGATCGAACCGGTTAAGTCAGATGGTTTGGTCCGGTTTTCATAACACTAATTGTACCAGGTGCACGCAAGCTTTCTTGCTCAATGGAACAAAGGAATCGGGACACACTTCAGCCATTAACATACGTTATATATTTTAGAACTATTTTTATTTATTTATTTTTATTTTTATTTTTATTTTGATAGACCCATTTTCAGAACTAGTAAATTATAAAAGCCCCCCTGTAGTTTGATCTAATCTACACTTTACCTTCTCTATTTTTAAAAACATATACTTCACCCTCTAACTTCTTTATAGTGTCTAACAACAACTTCTGAAACTCTAAGTTAAACTATTTGATAATCATATTCTAGTAATTTCAAGATTTTTAATATTTTTTTCATAACTAATTGATCTTTAAAAAATACTGATATATATTTACAGGAAGAAAAATGCATATATAAAAAAGCAAACTTGATATTTTAAAATGTCTATTAACTATAGAAAAATATTAGGGATACCAATATTAATGAAAGATAATTATCGTATAATTTAAATTATAGTTTCAGAAATTGTTACCAAAAAACATAAAAAAGCTTGAGAAAAAAATGTAGATTTTAAAAAATAAAGGAAACAAATTGTAGGTTAGGGTAAATATTATACGGTAATTATAACTTCCTCTTTCCGCTCCGAAGCCAATGGAATGAAACGTATCCTCTGTTCAAAAATAACACGCTAATGTCACAATCTTGTTGCGTTGGCCGAGTGGTTAAGGCATGTGCCTACTAAGTACATGGGGTTTCCCCGCGAGAGTTCGAATCTCTCAGGCGACGAGAGTTGTGTTTTTGGCTTTCAGGGACGCGACAAGTTTACCGATCTCGTAAGTAGCGGTATCTTGCCTAAAAGCTAACATGCCTGTTTATTTTCTGTTTTTGTTTTGTTTAATTTATTTATTTATACTCTTTCTTGTGGTGGGAAGGGAATTATTAGAAGAAACTGAACAGCTAGAGTCAATAGGGAGCTTAGAATTTCGACGAAAAGCAAAATAAAATAACCCTTTTTATTTTAATTTAATAGGGCCTAGTTTTATGAAAACGAAATATCTTATGTATTTCACCACAATTTGTCCTATATACCTTGCATTTTCAAAAAATTTTCACGGGATTGTTGACCCCATCAATTCGTACAAAGGTTCACCACCAGCTATCACGATTTATCAGCCAATTTATTTATTTTTTTTATATTCAAAAGCAAAAGGTGAGAAAACAAAAAAAAAAATTTGTAGCGAAGAGAGTTTGAGCAACAGAGTGTTTCATGGAGACTATCTCGACAAAAAATAATTATTGTGCATCTAATGAATTATTTCATTATTATGTACTTCTCTTGACTCAAACTTGCCAACACTGTATGAAGGACAACAGAACTCCGAAGAGTAACAACAGTTAAAGAACAATCAGCAAGCAAAGTGACAATCAGTTTCTGATAATTTAAGGTTGTTTGTAAGACACCCAAAGCTCACTTTTATTAGGTTTTTATCTATCTTTCTTCTTATAATTTTGCTATGGTTCTGTGTGCTTTTTGTATGGAACTTGTACGTATGCACTGTGTACAGTAGATTTCATCAATTTCCTAGGATATAGCTACTTTATATTGAACTAATTATGTTTAATTGAGGTTATATTTGCTCAAAGCTCTCTTAATGTTTCTTTCCTCTTTTTCTTCGATTTATCATTGGCTTCTTGATTTCTACAACAATCGGCAAACTCATTTTGGATCTAATTATAACTTGAGAGCTTCTTTACGCTGGAACTAGAGAAAGGGATAGGAGCTTAGGGTTAGTTTAGGGACTAACCTAGGTTCCTAGAGGCACTTAGTGAGAATTGGTGCCTAACTCAACTATAAGTTATGGAATGAGTGAAAAAAACTCAGTTGGTAATTCATTGGTGACAGGTTGTAAGAATAAAGTTCCATGGAAGAATCTCTTCACGAGTAGAAAGTCCAGGACTTGTTCCACTTATAAGCTATTTATTTGTGGGTAATTTATTGTTGTCCTGTCATTGCTTTGTACTACTTTAATTTAACATATTATTATGCAATATTAATCATAAAATATAATTTAAGAATATTTTCTTAAAAACTACTTAATTTTTTAAATAAACCAACAAGAAAAATTAATAAAAGAATTTATCTCAATAAATAAATTATGAAATTATTCTTTAGACTTAGAATTTCAATAAATTGATAATATTGATGAATAATTATTTTATATAAGAATGATGCACAATAATAAATTAAAACTAATACAAAACAAACTATCCCTAGGTTGTTGTTACAATTTTTAGCCGTACCTATAGAATTTGAAAATCTATAACTTTTCCCATACTTTTTTTTATACTATTAGATGGTATTAGAATTAGGATTTTTTTTTTCTTGGTACATAGAAAGGAATAAAAAAGCAAGAAGCCTAAGATAGAAGGGACTTGAGAGCTTGAGAAACTAACAAGTAAATAGAGTTACTAGCCTATCTCCTGATCACCAAATCGTGACGTGCCTAAAGGAGGAAATTAGCATGCAACTTTGCCTTAGTGTCACCTCCAACTCGAGCAATAGGGAGGAGAATCCCACAATCAAGGCTAAGCCTTGAGAACAATTAGACATGATAGTGATATAAGGGAGAATTAGGGAGCATGCAAAGGAGATCAGATCCAAAATTGCCCTCACCTCTATGAACAAAAGTGATAGGCAGGTTCTTAGAACATGGCTATGAAAAGCCAAAAATCCAGGAAGACCATTTTACTCACCCCAAGCTTCAAAGATAGGAGTTCCAAGAACCGTCCACACAAAAGGTAATTGGAGAATTGCCCAAAGTGGTGTGCCCCTATACAATAAATCTTGGAAAAGGTTTTGGCTTAGTCAAATATGAGGTCCTATAAATAATTTCCCTCACTAATTGAATTTCCTACATAGTGATGGTACATCCAGGGGGAGCCGGCTACAGCTACCCAGGTAGGCTCCTCTAGATCTTGGAGAATAACATGTCCATGAAATCTTGAGGGAAGGACCTTCCTGCACCATTTGTGCAGGTTGAGTCCTGGGTCAGCTGTCATCGTCCTAAGGCACCTACTATCGAGGACTTTACTTGAGTAGTTGCCGAGCTTATTCTCACCAAACACATTTCTTTACTGATAGTTGGGGAAAGGCTACCAAATCCCATGACAAGCCTCAATGTCAGTGTGCCTATTAAGATAGGACACCTAGCCACCTCAACTAATGCCCCAGATTAACCCTAGATGCCCTATATATGAGGTTTTTCACCAAATGCACTAGGTACCCTGTGTTCATCTTCCACAGCTTACTATACCAAGCATAGAAGATTGACTTAAGCATTAAAGTATCCATCCCGAGAAATCAACCAAGGACTCCCTTCTTTGCTCCTTCTCATTCTGTGCTATTATCTAACAGGTAGGTCACCATAGACTCACTATTCCAGTGACCCTTAGAGGCTAAACTCTACCAAATTGGCGCCCTCTATGGGAACTGTGGCTCACAATATGGTGAATACTAGAAAACATGGAAAAAAAAGATACCCAAAATCCTATAGATGATGAGCCCATTTCCTTCATAATGGCTAGCTTAAGGGAGCTCCAACAAAACATCATGGAGATGATAAGCCAAAGGCTGAAGGAAAGACTTGAATAAGGTCTACCAAGAGGCCCCCATGTGACCCAATTGCATGAGGAATGCTATGAAGACCACAATAAGTGAGAGTTAATCATACCTGCGAACATCCAACTGGACATTCTAATTCACAGTTGGAGATCCAAGCAGGTGACATCCTAGAAAGGTTGGCAAGAATGGAATACAAACTCTGCAAAGGATGGCATGGTCTCAATCAAAGGGCTTTCCAAAAAGTGACCCTCAACCATTTACTAGAGATACCATTGAGGTCTTCATTCCACTTGGTTTCAAGGCTCCCCAGATGGACCCACACAACGGTCGTGGTAATCGTAGTTCATACATTCGAAAGTACCATTGTGCCATGAAATATAAAGATAAGGATGATGCTACTTTATGTAAGATTTTCGAACTAACCCTCATTGGACCGGTTTTTGTTTAGTTTGAGAACATCCCTAAAGGGAGTTTGTCTTGTTTATTTGATCTTAAGCAGGCAGTTGTCCAACACTTCATCAGAAGCCGACTAGCGGTAAAATGGTACCTTCATTTGTTCAACTTCTATTAGAGCAAGAACAATCCATTCATGAGTCATTACAAGGTTTAACCAAAAGGTTGTTGACATGTAGGATTTGTACCTGAATGTCAGAATAGTTGCCATGATCAAAGGACTAAAGTAGGATTCTCCTTTTGCTTTTGACTTGAATAAGTAGGCTTCCACTTCACTGAATGAGTTCTTTGAGAGGGCTAATCAATATATGAATGTCGAGGGGAAGACAATGCCCAACTGAGCTAAAAAAAAAAAAAAAGAACCTTGGCCCATATATCTACCATATCAGCCTTCATCCTCGACCTTCCTGCCCTAATCAATAGGATACTAGTCAACCGGGGTAAAAAGGGGACAAAACAAAAAAATAGGGCAACTAGATAGGTCCTAGCCTTAACACATCTCAAGAAAATGTATTGATTGCATTGGAGCAACAAGGAGGTGTCCCGAGGCCTTAACCCCTAGGACCCATGAAAAAAGGAATTTGAAGATGTGACAATCTCCTAGTCAACGACTGGCTTTAACCTAGTAAGTATATTTTCTTTAAATATTTTCACTAAAGCACCTAAGGTTAGCACCTTTTTAAGCAAGAAAGACAAGCTAAGGAAAGTAAAGATGAGTTCCTAAGTGTCATTTGGCACCTAAGAGTCAAAAAGGGAAAACGGTAATTTTTGACCAAAGTGAGTGGCATGACTGTAATTTTGGTAAAATTAGGGTCATGTAAGGAATTTTGACTAATTAAGTAAAGACTATAGGTTATTCTAGCTATTAGAACCATCTTTTGAAATAAGAGTGCACAAATTGCACTAAGTGCTGAAGTAAGTCATTTATGTCTTAAGTGGCTCAAGTGTCCAAGAGGCTAAGTGTAAAAGGCTTTTGGGCATCCATTAGGACCAAGGAGGGATGATTTTGGGTGTGGTTTAGTGACCAAATTGAAACAAAATAGAGCTTAAGGCCCAAGAAGCATAGAATCAAGAGATATGCCTTAGTCGGGTGGTTAGGATATTTTAATTAAATTTGACTTCCTTTACCCATTTGTTCCTTTCGAATTTCATAGCTCCCTGTCCCCACCAAATTTCTTACTTCAAGCCTCCCAAATTTCTCAAGTTTACATCAAATTTGAAGGCCCCCAAGGTGATTACAAGAAGCTTCAAGCTCATTTTTGGTGTTCTTGCTTTAATCTAGCTCTCTAATGCTTGTTTTGGGCTTAAAACCTAAGGTAAGCTTCTTGGTTTAGTCTGAGCTAGTTCTAAGTTGTTTGGGTAGCTAGAAATGGTCTTGATTTGAGGTTCTTAGTTCCATATCATGTTGGTTTTAGGTCTAAAACTCAAGAGAGCTAAGTTAAGCTCAAGTTGTGCTTGTGCATTGTTCTTGCTTTATGGCTGAATTAAGGTAAAGGTTCAAGTCAATTTAGCTCAAATAATGCATATAAATGTAGTATTATGTGTGGGAATGAAGTATAAATAAGACCCATATGAATTGGCTTTGGGGATAAAAAGGTTGGGCAAGTTTTGTGCAAGTTCACATCTAGTCACACAGTGCTAGGAAGAGCATTGGTGACGTAGGTTAGCGATGCGAGTTGGTGATGTGTCTTTACAAATTCTCCAAGAACCCCGAGCATTGATGCCATTGGTGACACATTGTCGAAGGTGTAGCCAAGGCATAAGTCCCTCAAGCTCAAAGCATGCTAAAAATGTGCCAATCTCTTAGTTATCATCCCCAGGCTATTCTAAGACATTTTGTAGCCTAGGTTGGGTCTTAGACGCATTCCCAAGTTGAGAATTATGCATTATTTAAGTTGTAGCTGAGTGGTGTGGTTAAGGTAGAGGTAAATAGGAGGCTAAGGGGTAAAAGTGCTCAGGTTGCTAAAGGGGCACTAAGTGGATTAAGTTGGGTTTCGAAGACCTTATTGGCCTAAGTAAGAGGTCTTGGACCTAAAGGGAAATGGAGATAAATCCTAAAAGGATCCTAACCAAACCATTTGGTTTGGTAAATGAGCCACTAAGAAGCTCTAAGTTAAGCTCTAAGAGCTTGGCAAGTAGGACCACATAAAAAGGCTACCCTGTACAATAAATTAAGGTTAAGATGGGCAAGTTTTGAGAAGAGGTGATGACCTACTCTAGAACCCATAAGTGGGACTTAAGGGAGGTAAACTTTTCAGGATATGAAGGCCAGTGTCTCAAGTACCTCTGTCGTTTAAGCTCACAACAAGTATAAGATACCTAAGGTGTAAAAAGTCCTAAGGATTGTGTGTTGCACTTTATACATTATGCATTGCACATCTTTTATGTTGTTGTCTTGTGTTATTTGTTGGTTGGTTGCTTGTTTGTTGGTGTGCCATATTGCATGCTTTCTTGCCATCTTCCTTGTAGGTACCCCAAGGGATCATTACTAAGTACATTCATGTACTCACTTCCTTAAGTTTTTTGTGTAGGTTCTAACACCGGGCCTAACAACTAGTGGATACTTGTGGGTTAAGTTTCCTCTTTTTGCAGGTATTTATTCTTTAGAATCCTTAAGATTCTAAGTTTACTTGTGATTTAAGCTTTGTACTAACTAAAGTTGTGCCTTTACGTATAAAGGCTAAGTGGTGCACAAGGATAAGGAAAGGCTTGCATTTGGAGCTTGATAGCTCAAAGGTGGGGCTCAAGTAAAGGATCTTAGTTAAGAATTTTTCCTTGTATGTATATGGTACCTTGTGTAATAAGATGTTGCCTTTATTAGGATATATTGTGGTGTTAAACCATTAAGTTACTTTTAGGTGCATGCTAGTGATGTTAAGTGTGCATAAATTATTACTTCAAGTTGAAGCAACTAGTATTTCATTGTCTTGAAACGGCTTAAGTATTTTAAATGTAATGCTTGAGCGATGTTTCTGAAAAGTTTACTTAATTTTTTGCATCGCCAAGACAAACACATGCATATCTTCTTGCAGGGTAGGCTAAGAAAATAGTTGCACGTAAATTATTTTAATTTACCCATAAGTAATGGTTAATCAATTGTAACTAAGTGGGATTCATAGTCCCAAATGGCCTACAAGCTTGAGTAATTCAGGAAACTGGGACCCCGCTCCATGATAGTTTGGTATCAGAATAGGTCAATCATCCTAGTAGAGGTAATAAGTGAACTAAGATCTAAGTGTTCCTTGTGCTAAGTGTAATTAGTATTGCTTATAAGTTGCTTTGGGTGTAGTCTTCTGGCTTTGGTTACAGGTATCATGGTTAATACTCGGTCAAGTGCTACTGCTGAGGCTCAGGCTCTTGGTGTAGGAACTAGTGATCCCAATGGGGCAGGCATGAGGGAAGTGGTTTCCTTGTTACGGAGACTCAACGAGTCTCTGGACTAGATGCTACATGGCATGGCTATCTTGGTTGAGGAGCATGCTCAACCTCCAAATGAAGGGGAGACTTTGGAGGACCCTGATGGAGTAAGGACCAAAGTGCACCAAAGCTCAATGGTGCACCAAGGGTAGAGGAGAAATCCTCCACCCGAACGAAAAATGCAAGGTGAAGACCAAGTGCATGAACACGCTCAAGTGGACATTGAAGAGGATAGTGTGAAAGAAGATAAGGAGGATATCCATCCCTATAGAAGAAAAATGAGGCCTGTTATTCCAGATCACATGGAGCTCTTTTCATTATGCCAAGAAATCAATACTCCAAGGTTCAATGGTGTGGGTGATCCCGATGCGGCCGATGGATGGTTATATCAAATGAATGAAATCTTCAAGAACAAGAAATTGGATGACAAGGCCAAGATGGATTTGGTGCCTTTCTTCTTGGAACGCAAGGCTTCCTTGTGATGGAAAGATATTATAGAGAGACTCAAGTCCGACAATGAAGGTAGACTTGGGCAAAGGCCCAAATAACTTGATTGGACTGAATTTAGGAAGGAGTTCCAGAATGAGTTCAATAGTAAGACGGCCTAAGGTCAAAAGAGGATAGAATTTGATGAGTGGGTTCAAGGAAGTCTAAGGGTCCATAAGTATGAAAGGAAGTTTAGTTCTTTTTTCTAGTATGCTCCTCACTTGGCTAGGAAGGATGAACTTAAGGAAAAAAACTTCGTTCGTGGACTTAAGGTGAAGTTAAGGAGTTCTTGATGGTGATTGGAGTTTGGACTTATCATGAGGCCATTCAAAAGGCCTTAGCATTGGAAAGGGAGTTGATGGAGGTGAAACCCATGGATAAGGCCACTAAGCCAAGGGTCCTGATGCACTCAAGGTTGTCGGGCAAAAGGCCTAACCCAAAAGGGGACCAAAGTCCTTCCAAGAAGGGCAAAAAAGCTAGGAAGGGCCGTCACCCTAAGTGTCAAAGGTTTCATGGCAACAAACCATGCACTCTCGGGATAGATCTCTACAATTTCTGCCATTAGCCTAGACATTGGGGTAGGAAATGCCCAAGGCTTAGGCAATAGCAAGGCCAAGGAAGACTGAGAGCCTTAGGAGTTGGGAATGCATCTGTCAGAGCCTTTTGTGCAACCACGTTTTTTTACTTTGACCGCTAGACAACTAGGGAGCCAACATCTGTGCAAGGTAACTTTAATGTTCAAGATAGTATTTCTATTATTTCTTTGAGCATAGCTGTCAACTTTGGACTGCAGAGGACTTCGATGGATGAGATGCGGTTTATTAAGACTGTTGGGAGGAATATTATTTTCACCAATGAAATGGTTAATGGGTATCTTTTTGAATTAGGGGGTCATAAATTTTTTTGTGACCTTTGGGTTTTAACCTCGATACCATACGATGTTGTCCTTGGAATGGATTGGTTAAGTAGGTATAAGACCCAGATCGACTATGCAGGTTGTAAGGTCCCTTGTGATAGAGAATGTACCAAGTTGATGGAGTTCATTCCCATTGTGATAGAGAATGTACCAAGTTGATGGAGTCCATTCCCATTGTGAGAGAGGATGCATCTTACTCACTAAATGGGGTGGCAATTGAGGAGTAACTTAAGGAAATCCCAGTAGTTAATCTATTTTTCAGAAGTTTTTCCTATTGACCTCCCGGGATTACCTCCAAGTAGGGAGATTGAATTCTCCATATACTTATAGCTTGGGCCAAAACTGATTTCCATACCACCATATCAGATGTCAGCACTTGAAATGGATGAGCTGAAAAAGTAGTTAAAAGAGCTACTTGATAAGGGCTTTATAAGGCCAAATGTTTCCCCGTGGGGTGCCCCGATGTTGTTTGTGAAGAAAAAGGATAGGACCTTGTGGTTGTGTATAGATTATAGGAAACTGAATGTAGTGATTGTAAAGAACAAATACGCATTTTCTAGGATCGATGACTTATTTGATATGTTAAGAGGGGTCAAAGGTCATTTCCAAAATAGACCTAAGGTCTAAAGATTTCCATATAAGAGTAAGGGATGGAAACATCCCGAAGACTACATTTAAGACTAGGTATGGGCATTATGAGTACACGCTTGTGCTTTTCGGAGTAACTAATGGTCCTGCAGTTTTCATGGATGCCATGAATTGAATTTTTAGGCCCTACCTAGATCAGTTTGTTGAGATATTCATTGATAATATATTGGTGTACTCTAAGACTCCCCACGAGCATGAAGTGTAGGGTTTCGGGAGCCAAACAAGCATAGTGGAATATAATCAAAACCCTTCAGGATCCAAGTGAAACGGGGTAAACTAAGTTTTTGAAATTTTCATACCTAATTCGGTTGAGATCTTTCCCCCAACTGTTGAGTCAAATCACAAAACATGAACAGTTGACGCGTTCAAGCTCTTTACAGTATCCACATGAGCATCTCGAGATCACCACGCCTCCACCACATCCCAGGAGATGTGTTTCTCTTGCGTCCACATGCTAGTGTGCATCTTCCAAGGAATGGCAAGAGAAGAATGCAGCTGGTTTTCAAAAATTTTTTGATTTCATCCTTTTGGGAGGCCAGGGCAAGACTTGTGAATTTTTTACTATATGATGTTTTTATAGTGAAACTCAACTCCTAAGCCTAATGGGTTTCAAAGTCCTAATCCAATTAGGTTTAATTTTAGGCTTAATAACGGCTCAATTTTGGGCCAATAATTAATACGACATTATCATGAAACCATAACCCAAATAAATTAGCCCATGCACTCAAATAATCCAAATAGGCTTTATGTGTGTGACCCAATAGGCTCTTACCACGTTGGTAATGATCATAAATCACATTTATGATCATAAACAATGAGTGGTCTCTAGCAACACATCATTGTTACCCAAGTGACAAGATTGTTGGTGATTCTACTAAACCTTTATGATCATTATCCGTATATGCCATTGTCTCTTTGTCCAAGATATCAAGACTAAGCACGAGACATGGAAGGTGTGACTCTCACATAGCTCAATCTATGGTTTCTTGATTCCTAAGTAGGTGAACTTAAACTGATGACATTGATATCATATATCAAGTCATCCAAGCATGGCCATGCATTTTCTAAGTCTCACTCTATCAAGAGGCCCAAAGATATCACTCTTGTTACATAGGAGGGACAAATCCCATCTTGATCATGCAAAACCCTCCACTTGATATGTGATATACCTAATGACCTTCTACAAGTTCACTTAGTTACGAGCAACAAAGGGAAGTATCGGAGTATGTGACTCACATGTAGGGAACCTTGATGACCTTAGGTCAAAGGACTACACAAATATGATCACTATGAGAATCACGTATGACACTCACATAATGATCCATGCAGTGTTCTCATGGTGGGTCGGTCTAGTACACAAGTTCTCCAACTTTGTACCCATATGTAGACTACATATCTCAAATTAGTATCCACATATGCTAGTCATTATGTATTATTGTAACCCACTCCACAATAATGCTAGACTAGGGACATTTAAGAATACTATTACTCTAGGGTTGTAATTATGTTTGATTATGTGACACAGAAAATATATAACAAACACAATTACCAGATTAATGGCTTAATAAAATATTATGACTTAATGTGTAAAATACAATCATCTCATGATTGGCTTTAGGGCATAACACTAACACGAAGAACATTTAAAGATAGCTTTGCAAGTGCTTCAGGATAACCAATATTATGCGATAACCAATATCATGCAAAACTATTTAAGTGCCAATTCTGGGTAAGTGAAATTCCTTTGCTCGAGTATATCATAAATGTTCAACGACTAAGTGTTGACCCAAAAATGGTAAAGGCAGTGGTGGAGTGGAAATGCCCAACAACTGTGATTGAAATTCGACGTTTCTTGGGTTTGGCAGGCTATTACCGAAGGTTCATTGAGAAATTTTTTGTGATAGCTTTATCATTGATTGCCTCAACAAAGAAGGCACGGAAGTTCATTTGGACTTTTAAGTGTGAGAAAAGTTTTTAGGAGCTTAATAAGAGGTTAATTTCTACTCCCATCTTAATCCTACCAGATCCGCATAAGACTTTTGTGATGTATATCGATGCATCTGGAATAGGATCAGGATGTGTGTTAATCCAGGATAAACAAGTGATTGCATATAGGTTTAGGCAGTTAAAGCCTAACGAGTTGAACTACCCGGTGCATGATCTTGATGTTAGTGTTGTGCCTAAAAGCCAATCATGAGATTATTGTATTTTCGATATTAAGGCATGTTATTTTATTGAGGCATTAATCCAGTAATTATATTTGTTGTTTTGTTTCTACGTAACATAATAAACATAATTATAACCCTAGAATAATGATATTCTTAAATCTCCTTGGTTTAGTATTATCGTGGAGCGGGTTGCAATAATGCATAAAGACTAGCATATGTGGAGACTAATATAAGATATGTAGTCTACAAATGGGTACAAGTTGGAGAACTTGTGTACTGGACTAACCCATCATGAGAATGCTACATGGATCGTTATATGAGTGTCATAAGTGATTCTCATAGTGATCATGTATATGTAGTCTTTTGACCTAAGGTCATCAAGGTTCTCTACATGTGAGTCACATACATTGAAACTTTCTTTTGTTGCTTATAACTGAATGAACTTGAAGGAGATGATTGGGTATGTCACATATCATGCGAAGGGTTTTGTATGATCAAGATGGAATTTCTCCCTCCTATGTAACGGGAGTGATATCTTCGGGCCCCTCGATAGAGTGAGACTTAGAAAATGTATGGCCATGCTCAAATGACTTGAAATACAATATCAATGTCATCAGTTTAAGTTCATCTACATAGATGAGGCTATATGAGAGTGACATATTCCATGTCTCATGCATGGTCTTGATATCTTGGGCAAAGGGACAATGGCATATATGGATAATGATCATAAAGGTTTAGTCGAATCAACGACAATCTTGTCACTTGGGTAGCAATGATGTGTTGCTAGACATCGTTCATTGTTTATGATCATAAATGTGATTTATGATCATTGCCAATGTGATAAGAGTCTATAAGGTGGCACACATAGAGCCAATTAGATTATTTTATTGCATGGGTTGAATTATTTGGTCTTGGTCTCATGATAATTTCGTATTAATGATTGGCCTAAAGGTTGAGCCATTACTATGCCCAAAATTAAAGCCTAATTGGATTAGGGCTTTGAAACCCATTAGGCTTGGGAGTTGAGTCTCATTATAAATACATCATATAGTGAGAAATTCGCAGCTCTTGCCCTAGCCTCCTTAAGGATAAAATTAGAAGAGTTTTGAAAGTTCCAGCTGCACTCTTCTCCTGCCATTCCTTAGAGGACGCAAGCTAGTATTGCGAGTGCAAGAAGAACGCATCTACTGGGACATGGTAGAGGTATGATGATCCCGAGAGGCTCGCGTGGATACCATAGAAAGCTTGAACACATCAACTATTCAAGTTTTGTGATTCGACTTAATAGTTGGGTGAAAGATCTAAACCGAACTAAGTATAGAATTTTGAGCACCCGATTTACCTCATTTCACTTAGATCTTGAAGGGTTTCGGTTATATTTCACGGTACTTGCTTGGCTCCTGAAACCCTACAGTGGCATCAGAGCTACTTCTTAAACCCTAAATCAGGATTGAATGTCGAATTGCATGGCATGCTATATGTTCTATTGTTTTGATCATGATTAATTAGATTGATTCATGATGCATGAAATTGGAACTCGTAATGTATATATGAGATATATGAAGAAATGACACAAAATGGTTTATAAGATTAACCCTAGATTGATTAGTATGAGACACCTATACAGTTTAGGATTCTTACAATAGTTCCAAAACCCTAGCATGGATCAGATTAGGGCTTTTCGGGCACCAAGAGTAGAGTACTTTTGGTGGCTTGAATAGAGGTAGTCTTAAGTGCTTTGTTGCTCAAAATAGAAGTTCTTGGGCAACATAATTGTAAGAAAATTTTTCCCGCCGCGGGGGGGAGGGGGTGTAGCGCTCGCAAGGGCGGATTCCCTTGACCCCCGCCCGCTAACCAGTCAGCGGGACCACCGCCCATTGATTGGCCGGATGGACCGCTGTATGTGAAACGCCACATTAATAAAATTGGTTAATAAATGAACGTTAAGTGGTATGCTATTTTGTTGAATGAGATTTGACATGATATGCTAGTTGGTGTTTGGAGCATAGTGCATGGTTATAGCCCTTGTTGGTTGTACTTGTAAATATGATCTGCGAGTCGTGCCTTATTCCTGTTATTGTCATTGTACATTCTCTTCTTACCTTACTCCCTTCAAATTCAACTCGAGGTTTCTATTATTGATGTAATTGTACATTATGGGATCGTCCAAGGTGATGTGTTCAAGGAGGCGATAACAAAATAGCAACCAAGCAAGGAGGAGGAGGAGCTTGTGAAGACCCTTTTCTTTTCTTAGGCTTTTATGATATTTTCATTGGCTCAAGAGTATTGCATAGTTTGGGAAATTGTCATGTCACGTTTACCTTGTTGTTAGCATGAGATGCATATTTTATATTTGTATGTGATGCATGTATAAGACAACCGGAGATAGTAATTGGTGAGATCAAAAGGAAAAATCCCTCAAACAAAATATTAAGTCATTAAATGTGATGCCTTCCAAATGTTGGCATTCACCAAGACTTTGATCAACATTGGGTGGGTTTGCCAAAGCAAAGCACCTATGTTCATCTTGGTAAGGCGCGATGGGATAATAGTGATATCCAAATTGCTAACCTTGGATCCGACTTAACTAAGTTATCTTAATAAGATTTGGGACTTAGAGGCAAAGGGTTGGGCTTAAGTTCATAAGATGAGCTTAGACAAGTGTTGTTCTACTAACTATCCAAGAGTTGAATGAGATACAATTGGCAAGGAGTTGCCTACCTAAGTAACTGTAACTTGAGAGAAAAGCCAAAGCTGACTCAGGTTGTGGTGAAATATGGATCTTGGCCTACTAGAATACCTTAGTGCCGAGGTGTTCCGAAATAATATTCAGGGTTATTATTTTGAGTAAAATAGTGGGACTATCGTTTAATAAATGTCCTCATTAAATGAATTAAAAAGCATGACTCTTACACTGCATATTTATTGTTGTAGATAACCATGACATAAAACACATCGACACTTTCATTCCGATCGATCCTTGAGAGTGAAAAACTAAATGGGACCAACTTTCTCAAATGGTACTGAAATTTGAGGATAGTCATCAAGCAAGAGAGAAAGGCTTATGTCCTAGAGCAACCCATTCTAAATGAGCCTGCTGCTAATGCTCTAAGAGCTAAAAGGGATGCTCACAAGAGGCAGTCTAATTATGCTTTGGATGTTGCTTGCCTCATGCTTATTATTATGGAATCTGAGCTTCAGAAGCAACATAAAAACATGGGAGCATTTGATATGATCGAAAATCTCAAAATACTCCTCCAAGAGCAAGCTAGGCATGAGAGGTTTGAGACATCTAAGGCATTATTTCAGTGCAAAATGTCTGAGAGAATTCTCGTGGGTCCTCATGTGCTCAAGATAATTGGGTACATTAAGAATCTTGAGAGTTTGAGATTTTCTCTTCAATGAAAGTTGACTATTGATATAGTCCTGCAATCATTGCTGGGAAGCTACAGTCAGTTCATCATGAACTATAACATGAATGACCTTGACAAGTCTCTCCCTGAATTGCTTAACATGTTGAGAACTGCTAAGCAAAACCTTAAGAAGGCTAAGCCCATTATGATGGTACAAAAGGGCAAAGGAAAGGGAAAAGCCAACAAGAAGAAGGATAAAGCTAAAGGAAAATCCAATGCTAATTCTTCTTCAGCTACACTGAAACCACTGGTGGTGTGGCTAAGGAAGGCGAGTGCTTCCATTGTAAGCAACCTGGACACTGGAAGCACAACCGCAAGCTTTATCTTGAAGAACTTGCTAAGGAGAAAGGAAGTAAAACTTCCACTTTAGGTATTTCTGTTATAGATGTTAACTTTTCTACTTCCTTTTCTTGGGTATTGGATACTGGATGTGGATTTCACATTTTTGTAAATGTATAGGATCTAAGTAGGAGCAGAAGATTGGCCTGAGGTGAAGTGTACCTATGTGTTGGAAATGGAGCAAGGCTTGCTGCCTTAGCTATAGGGACTTATGTTCTCACTTTGCCTAATGGATTAGTTTTGGAATTAGACAACTGCTACTTTGTACCTGCTATTAGTAGAAATTTAATTTATGTTTTTTGTTTGGACAAGAAAGGTTTTTCATTTATAATAAAGGACAAATGTTGTTCTATTTATTTAAATGAAATCTTTTATGGTAGTGCTCAACTTAGTAATGGTTTGTATGTTCTAGAACTCGAATATCAAATTTATAATGTGAATACCAAGAAGGTCAGATTGAATGATTGGAACCCGACCTATCTTTGGCACTATCGTTTGGGCCATATAAATATGACCTGCATATCCAAGCTCCATAAGGATGGACTCTTAGACTCATTTGATTTTGAATCATATAAGACATGTGAGTCATGTTTGTTGGGCAAGATGACCAAAACCCTTTTTGCTGGGCAAAGTGAAAGGGTTAATGACTGATTAGGACTCATACATAGTGATGTATATGGCCCTATATCTACACATGCTAGAAGAGGTTTCCAATACTTCATTACCTTTACTGATGACTTCATTAGATTTGGCTATGTGTATCTCATGAGGCACAAGTCAAAATCCTTTGAAAAGTTCAAACAATTCAAGAATGAAGTAGAAAATCAACTCGAGAAGAGTATCAAAGTACTTTGATCAGATTGAGGTGGAGAATACTTTGATGGAGAATTCTTTGACTATATAAAGGAGTGTGGCATAGTATCACAGCTCACTCCACCTGGTACATCTTAATGGAATGGTGTACCTGAAAGGAGAAATTGAACTCTGTTAGACATGGTTCAATCTATGATGAGTCAAGCTGACCTTCTAAACTCCTTTTGGGGACATGCTCTAGAGATAGTCATTTTTACACTAAACCGAGTTCCATCTAAATCAACTCAAAAGACACCATATGAGATATGGAGTGGGAGCCATCCCAATCTGTCTATTTTGAAGATTTGGGGCTGTGACACTTATCTGAAACATCAATCCTTTGACAAGCTAGGGCCCAAGTCTCATAAATGCTTCTTTGTTTGTTATCCCAAAGAAACAAAGGGTTACTATTTCTACAATCCTTCTGAGGAAAAAGTTCTGAGCAAAAAGTGTTTGTTACTCGAACTGATGTCTTTTTAGAGAAAGAGTTTATCTCTAAAGGAACCAGTGGGAGGAAAGTAGAACTTGAAGAAATTCAAGAACAACAAGGGGACATCTAACCTAAAATGGAACCTGAACAGACACCACAAGATGTTGGAATTCAAGAGTCTTTTTCCTGTAGCACAGAGCCCATGTAAGTCTGGTAGGATTTGGCGTGAGCCCGAGAGATATATATTTCTCATGACTCACACTGGCGATGTGATGCACATGCATCAGGATGAGCCCACAACCTACCAACAAGCTATGTTGGGGCATGACTTTGAGAAGTGGCTAGAGGCTATAAAGTCCGAGATGCAATCCATGTACAAAAGCCAAATATGGACTTTGGTTGATCCACCTAATGGGGTAAAACCTATAGGGTGCAAATGGGTTTTCAAGAAGAAAACTCACATGGATGGTAATGTGATTACCTTTAAGGGACAATTGGTTGTAAAAGGTTTCAAGCAAATTCATGATATTGACTATGATGAAACTTTTTCACCAGTTGCCATGCTTAAATCCATCTAAATTTTATTGGCTATTGCTGCACACTATGATTATGAGATATGAAAAATGGATGTGAAAACTGCTTTCATTAATGGAAAGCTACTTGAGGATGTGTACATGACACAACTTGAGAGTTTTGTCACTCCTGAGAATGCCAATAAAGTGTGCAAGTTGCAAGGGTCCATTTATGGACTAAAGCAAGCTTTTTAGAGTTAGAATCTTCATTTTGATGAAGCAATCAAAGAGTTTGGTTTTATAAAAAATGAATTGAACCTTGTGTCTACAAGAATGTTAGTGGGAGCGCTATTATTTGCTTGGTGTTGTATGTAGATGACATACTACTAATTGGGAATGACACTCCTAAGTTGTAGTCTGTAAAGACTTGGCTAAGGAAATTTTTTTCTATGAAGGACTTGGGTGAGGTAGCCTATATGTTAGGAATTAGGATCTACAGAGATAGATCTAGAAAATTGCTTGGCCTAAGTCAAAGCACATACATTGACAATGTGCTAAAGAGGCTTAGCATGCAAGGCTCTAAGAAAGGATTCTTGCCCATGTCACATGGTATAACTTTTTCTATATCTTAGTGTCTGAGTACACTTGAGGAGAGAGAATGCATGAGTAAGATTCCATATGCCTCAGCAGTTGAATCTATCATTTATGCCATGATATGTACTCATCTCGATGTCTCATATGCCTTGAGCATGACGAGAAAATACCAATCAAACCCTGGTGAGAGTCACTAGACAGCTATTAAGAACATCCTTAAGTACTTACAAAGGACTAAGGATGCATTCTTGGTCTTTGGAGTCAAAGATGAGCTCGTTGTAAGGGGCTACATCAATGCTAGCTTCCAATCCGATAAAGATGATTTCAAATCACAATATGGTTATGTGTTTTGCATTGGTGGTGGTGCTGTGAGCTGGAAGAGTTCAAAGCAAGAAATAGTAGCCAACTTTACAATAGAATCTGAGTACATTGCCGCCTCTAATGCTGCGAAGGAGGCAGTTTGTATCAAGAAGTTCATTATAGAGCTTGGAGTGGTTCCATGTATTGCCAAGCTGATAAAGCTCTATTTTGACAACAACGGAGCAATCGCATAGGCTAAGGAACCTCGATCCCACCAGTGATCCAAACACATACTCTAATGCTATCATCTCATCAGGAAAATCATCGAGAAGGGTTATGTGAGGATATGCAGGACTTCGATAGATAGCAATATTGCCGATCCGCTGACAAAACCCCATACACCGCAAAAGCATGATAGCCATTCTAGGTCTATTGGTATTAAATACATGGATGATTGGCTTTAGTGCAAGTAAGAGATTGTTAGTGTTGCGCCCAAAAGCCAATCATGAGATGATTGTATTTTGGACATTGAGACAAGATATTTTGTTAAGGGATTAATCAAATAATTATATTTGTTGTTTTGTTTCTATGTAACATAATAAACATAATTATAACCCTAGAATAATGATATTCTTAAATGTCCATGGCCTAGTATTATCATGGAGCAGGTTGTAATAATACATAAAGACTAGCATATGTGTAGACTAATATAAGATATGTAGGGTACAAGTTAGAGAACTTGTGTACTGGACTGACCCACCATGATAATGCTACATGGATCGTTATATGAGTGTCATAAGTGATTCTCATAGTGATCATGTATATGTAGTCCTTTGACTTAAGGTCATCAAGGTTCCCTATATGTGGGTCATATAGTTTGATACTTCCCTTCGTTGCCCATAACTAAGTGAACATGAAGGAGGTCATTGGGTATATCACATATCTTATGGAGGCTTTTGTATAATCAAGATGAAATTTCTCCCTCCTATATGACGGGAGTGATATCTTTGGGCCCCCTGATAGAGTGAGACTTAGAAAATGCATGGTCATGCTTAGATGACTTGAAATACGATATCAATGTCATCAGTTTAAGTTCATCTACACAGGAATCAAGAAACCATAGATAGGGCTATATGAGAGTGACACATTCCATGTCTCATGCTTGGTCTTTGATATTTTGGATAAAGGGACAATGGTGATGGGTTTCGGGATCCAAACAGCGCAGTGGAATTTAACCGAAACCTTCCAGGATCCAAGTGAAATGGGGTAAACCGAGTGTTTGAAAAATAACATACAAACAGTATAGTGAGATCTATTGCAGGTCTCCTGCCCTAGCCTCCCAAAAGTCCATCGACATGGAAAAGATTGGCTGAAGTGCAATTGCAGATATTCTCTTGCCCATTCCTTGGAGGATTGCAGGCTAGCACTATGGGCACAAGAGAAACGCATCTAATCGGGACATGGTGGAAGCTTGTTGATCCCGTAAGAGGCTCGTGTAGATACCATAATAATAGCTTGAAATGTCCCTGTCAACTATTCAGGTTTTGTGATTCATACTCTAACAGTTGGAGTGATATAGATCTCAACCGAAATATTAGGTATGAAAATTTTATTGAACACCCGATTTACCCCATTTCACTTGGATCCTGGAGGGTTTCAATTGTTAACGTTGCTGTGATTGATTCTCATAGTGATCATGGTATATGTAGTCCTTTGACCTAAGGTTATCAAGGTTCCCTACATGTGAGTCACATACTTTGATACTTTCCTTTGTTGCTCGTAACTGAGTGAACTTGAAGGAGGTCATTGGGTATGTCACACATCATACGGAGGGATTTGTATGATCAAGATGGGATTTGTCCCTCCTATGTAACGGGAGTGATATCTTTGGGCCCCTTGATAGAGTGAGACTTAGAAAATGCATGGCCATGCTCGGATGAGTTGATATACGATATCAATGTCATCAGTTTAAGTTAGTCTACTTGATAATCAAGAAACCAAAGATTGGGCTATACGAGAGTGACACATTCCATGTCTCGTGCTTAGTCTTGATATCTTGGACAAAGGGACAATGGCATATATCGGTAATGATCATAAAGGTTTAGTCGAATCACCGACAATCTTGTCACTTGGGTAGCAATGATGTGTTGCTAGACACCGCTCATTGCTTATGATCATAAATGTGATTTATGATCATTGCCAACATGGTAAGAGCCTATTGGGTCACACACATAGAGCTATTTGGATTATTAGAGTGCATGGGCTAATTATTTGGGTTATGGTTTCATAATAATTTCGTATTAATAATGGGCCCAAAAGTTGAGCCATTATTAAGCTCAAAATTAAAGCCTAATTGGATTAGGGCTTTGAAACCCATTAGGCCTGGAAGTTGAGTCTCACTATAAATACAACATTTAGTGAGAAATTTGCAGCTGGCCCTGCCCTAGCCTCCCAAAGAAGAGTTCTAGCCGCACTTCTTCTCTTTGCTATTCCTTAGAGGACACAAGCTAGCACTACGAGTGCAAGAGAAACGCATCTACCTGAGACGTGGTGGAAGCGTGGTGATCCCGAGAGGCTCATGTGGATACCATAGAGAACTTGAACACGTCAACTGTTCAAGTTTTGTGATTCAACTCTACAGTTGGGTGAGAGATCTCAACCAAAATTAGGTATGAAAATTTTCAAACACCTGGTTTTCCCCATTTCGCTTAGATCCTGGAGGCTTTCGGTTAAATTCCACTGTGCTTATTTGGCTCTCGAAACCCTACAGAGGATACCAAAAAGGTAAGGAATAAACTAATTCTCATGGTTAACGTACAATGGTCATAGCATTCTGAATGACAGGTCACCTGGGAAATTGAAAAAGAAATGCTAGAAAGGTATCTTGATGAGTGCCCCAAGCTAAACGTAATTTTGGAGGACCAAAATTTTTAAGGGTAGAGGAGAAATGTTACCACCTTCATAAAATGAGAAAATTATAACATAAGGACCTAAACTTATATGCTTTAATTTTCACCATAGTGCATGAATTATGAAGTGTAAATCATTCAATACAGACTCTCTTAGGTGGCACATGTGATGATAGTTTGGTCCTTAAGAAAACATTAATACATTGTTTAATTTTCAAGTAGCCTATGGTCTAAATTGTAAATTTACAAACATTGGTTACTCAATTGCACAAATTTCCAAAGATGGCTATGGAAAAGGACATGGATGCAATTATGAGGAAAGGACATGGATGGAGTTAGATATATTTTTAGGGACCAAAGTGCTCAAAGAGGCAAAGTTCGCCAGTTATGGCATAATGACAACTAAAGTGTTTAAGTGTCCAACTTTTTCCCTAAAGTTATAGTGATTTTTGACAAGGTTAAAGGAGGTCAAAATATATCATTTTCCATCCCTATTTGGCCAGCCAAAACATGTCCAAGTATGGTCTTGACGCCATAAAAATTTCAATTATGCCATGAGATATTTTTGACATAAGTCAAAATGATAAATAAATGAAGAAAAATCTTCATTTCTTGGCCATTTCTTTCATTTCTTCCTCCATATTCAGCCCCTAGTAGCTAGGGTTCTTCCTTAAGCTCTTCCACCATCCTCCATAGCCACCATGCCTTAAGAAACAAGAAAAAGCAAGAGAAATCAAGAGAATTCAACAATGAGCATAAAACCCTAGTTTTCGAGTTCATCTAGGGTTTTAGGTTTTTCACAACCAAGGTAAGGGTTTATCTTCAAGTTTCATGGCTATTTGTTATTCTATGATGTTGATCAAACATCCATGAAGTGAATACCATGTTTGAAAGAGCGAAATAATTTCAAGGAACAAATATGGTAGCTTTTACAATGTTTCTTGATACGATCAAAGAAGGCGCAAACAAGGATACCAAGGATCCATTGAAGATAACTAGTGGAAAATTGACAAGGAAGAAGGCTAAGGAGCTGCTGAAACATGCAAGGAATCATATGGAGATGATGGCCAAGCTTGGATGTTGACAGATTGGCGATGTTCTGGTAGAAAAATCATATCTTGAGCTAAACAGATCAGAATTGAGTAATTCTTAATTCATTAGAAAGCTAACATCTGGAGCTACAAATCATATGAAGACCATGAAACCCAGTTTTCACGTTAAGGAGGTCCAATTTAGCTTCAAAGTCGCGATTTATGAGTTATCGCTGGTTCAGAAGCAGTTGCAGTATTTTGGGCATATCTTTGGATTTAGATGTCCGTTTTGTGTGGTTCAGGTGTCATTTCAAATATAAGAAAGAGATCTACAACTTTCATGCTTTTCATTTTGAGAAATCATGGCTGCATCAAGTTCGAATTTCAGCTTGAAGTTGAAGACACAAGCAAGAACCACCTGAGAAGACTATTTTGGGGTTTTTATGGCCAATCTTGTTTTGTAACGTATTTTATTTTATTTTCCTGTTTATTTACATTATTTAGGATGTTATTTAGGCCATGGAAGTGATTCAGGTCACTTAGGATAAATGGAATTCGCTGCACACCTTAAACATGTGTTAAAAGTGTGTTAGAGTCCTAGTTTGACTAGGTTTTCTTGAGTCCTTTGTAACTAGGTTTCCTAGGTGACTTGGGCTGCGAATTTTGCCCAGATTTTTACCCTAGTTTAGGCCTATATAAAGGCACATATTCTGGATGTAAAAACACAGATTAATGCCGAAATAATATTGCTCTTTGGAGAGGTTTTCTCTTTGATTCTTTGTGGACTGCCTTGGTGCACAAGTGTGCTTGTGTTCTTAGAGTTCTATACTTCTCGTTTCTAGTCACAGGTTGATTAGGTGTGGGGGTCTTTAAATCCAGTCTCTTTGATGTCTTGTGGAGCTTGAATCACATCTTGGGCGCGTTTCATGGTCTTTATACCATCGGGGTTCGCATCAGTTGGTATCAGAGCCACAAGTTCCATTGAAGGACATATCCTGTGTTCTTGTTTATCTTCGGTTTTCTTTCAATTTTTTTCCAGTAATTTCATGTCTTAATCCTCTGTTTTAATCCTTTTTCTTCTTGTTTCAGGTCTGTCCTTTTTATTCCATCCTTGTTCAAGTCCAAAAATCACAAAAACAACAAAAAGAAGTCAATCCGTGTTGTCTAGTGTTCTCGGTTTCAATTCAATTGTTCTTGTTTGTTTCTTATCTTTCTGTTTCATGTCCAGCCCTATTAATCTTTCTTGTTTTCATTGTTTCCAGCATCCTAGAGTCAAGAAAACACCAAAAAAAGAAGGATCCAAGTTCAGGAAGTTTCGGTACAAAAAAAGTTGTTTCAAATTGTGCAAGTTTCAATAGTTTCTTGTTTTGGCCGAAAAGAAATCTAACTTTTTGTCTTTGGCAGCAAGGAACTTCAAGGAGAAAGTTGTTTTAGTATCAAAACAGCAAGCAAAAAAAAAAAAAAAAGAAAACAAAGGAAAAGAAAAAAGAAAAGAAAAAGAAAAGAAAAGAAAAAGAAAAGAGCTTGCAAAAGAAGTTTTTCTCAAAGTGTTGAAAGTTTTTGTGCCCCAAAACCTATCCCATTGTTTTTGAGCCAAAAAGCTTTCTTTGTGGTTCTTGTGATCATCAATTGCAAGGGCTTCTTAGAGTCTTTTAAAGCTTGTTTAGCCCACCTCTTTTGGAGTCAAAATAGTTCTTCAAAAATTCAAGTTTTCTTGTGTGCTTTGAGGATAGTTTTCTTAGAACTTTTGAGAACTCTTTGAATAGCAATATCTCACTAACAAATTGAGTGTTTGAGTGTTCATCTTTTGAGTGAAACACGTGAGGTGAGTGTTTGTGAGGATCTTTGTTATTTTCAGGAGTATGGAGGGCCAGGAGGATAGGAGGATGGAAGTGAGAAACAATGATGAGCCAACCATGAGAGAGCTTCAAGAAACTCTCAATAGACTTGTGGGGAGGATTGAGGACATTGACTTGAGGTTGCCAAGGAGACCAAATCCCATCTTGCAACCAAGGAGAGGTCCAAGGAGAGAAGAACCCGAGGAGGAAGAAGGGCATTGGCATGACCATGGGCTTCCAAGGAGGGGGGAGCCAAGGGAGGACAACAATCTCAACTCCATCAAGCTTACCATTCCATCCTTCCAAGGGAGGAGTGATCCCGATGCATATTGGGAGTGGGAGCAAAAGATTGAGATGGTGTTTGATTGCCATCATTACTCTGAGGAAAAGAAGGTTAAATTGGCTACCATAAAGTTCACTAATTATGCTCTTGTATGGTGGAATCAGGATGTTATTTCTAGGAGAAGGAATGAGGAGGAGCCCATACACACATGGAGAGCCCTTAAAGCCTTAATGAGGAGGAGATTTGTGCCTAGCTACTACACTAGAGATCAACGCCTAAAGCTTCAAAAGCTAGTGCAAGGCCAAAGGAATGTGGAGGACTACCATAAAGACTTGGAGATAACCTTGACCCGAGCCAAAATCATGGAGGATGAGGAGACCACCATTGCTCGATTCATTAATGGTCTCAATCCTGAGATTGCCAACAAAGTGGAAATGGTGCCTTATTTCAACATGGAGGATTTGCTTCATTATGCCACCAAGGCCGAAAGGATCATCAAAAGGTCCAAGGCATCTAATATGTCTCAAGGAGGAATTTCCACATGGAGAGGAGCATGGAGTAAGGATGTAAGAGAAGTACCCAAGCCAAAAGTGGAGGACACAATAGGAGGCTTGTCTCAACTGCAACAAGAAAAGTCAATCATGCTTGTACCACTTTCACCACAACAAGTCTTGGAGGATCAAAGAAAATTTCAAAGTGAGGTTGAGAGAAAAGTAAATGAGGGGAAAGTTGAGGGCAAGAGTGATGAGGGGAAAGCTGAGAGAACAACCGAGAGATTAAGTGAGAAGAGTGAACATGAGGGGAAGAAGAGTGGAGAGTTCCCGAGAGAAGAAATTGAGTGGGAAGTTGAGAGAAGACAAGAGTGCAATGAACCCAAGCCGAGTGAAGAGAGAAAGACCTACAGAGAAGCCATACTTTCATCTAACATAATGGAGTCTTCTTCTAGTGTTGTGTTGTCTTCTTTTCAGGACTTAAGTGGATATGAACTTCAAGAATCAAGTGAGTTGCTGCCCATTCAAGAAGTTGGTGTTCCCAATATTCCAAGTCATGTCCCATGCATCAAACCAACAAAGGAGGTTGAGAAGGAGCAATTTGAGGTAAGTCCAAGTGATTTCATATGCAAAAGTTTGCCTAACATTGTTTCTTATCCTATGGTTCAAGGGGATGAAATTGTTGCAACTCCACCCAAAGTCATTGAGTGCAAAGGTGAAAATTTTGTGGTTCCTACACCAAAGGAAGATACTTGGAGACTAAGTCCAACCACTGTAATGTATTTCTTCCTAACACCTAGATTTGATGTGGTTTTGCATGAAAATCTCAAACAATGTGTGTTTGCTTGCAATGTTATTTTGACAAATGGTTTTCATGAAACTAGATTAAGAGAAGGAAGTAAGCATGAAAATTTGACAAAATATGGTTTTAAAGCTTCTAATTCTTTGGTTTTGTCAAATCCTCTTTGGAATTGCTTGAGTTTCTCTAAAGAAAAATCTGTTTTGGAGTCTTTTGTTTTTGAATTTGTTTGTTTTGCATCCATTTCACATTGTTTTGTTTTGTCTCAAGTTAAATCTACTTCTTTGGAATTTTTCATGCATAAATTAGCTCATACACATACATTACATACTTCTTTGATTGCCATTCATGTTCAGCCCATTTTTGTGTGTCAATCTTTAATTTCCAGCAAGCATTTCTTTATCTTGACACATGCATTACACAAACTTTTGAGCATTGATTTTTTTGCTTTATGTCCAAACCTGAAAGTTTTTATTTTGAGTGAAAATTCTGGTTTTAAATTCAGCCTTTTAAGGAGGTATGTTGAGTCCTTTGTTTTGTGTCACATCCCATTCACAAATTTCATGCATTGTTGTGCATATACATGCAAAAATAAGTTTGCTACTGAATTGGTTTCACTTAATCCTATCTACTCCAATCTTGTTTCATTTAAAATGCTTAGGATTTTTGTGAAATTCGTGCATCCTTGTTTTGTTATTAGTTTAGGTCACATTGTGTTCAATTCTTGTTTGTTTGAATGGCCTATGCAAACTATTGTCTTGACATGCATAACTTGTGTTTTTCATAACCATGACACTTATGTGAGTTTAGGTCCATTTGTTTTGAGTGCATACAGCATCCCTAAGGTAAATTCTTCCAACACCTTTTCTAGTTATGGGAATAATGTTTTTGAGATGGCAAAGGCAATGAAAGTGATGCCTAGAGTTAAGATGAAAATTGTGCAAAATTTCAGATTTGTTGTGCTAATTGCTTCTAACTTTGTTTTTGACCCTGGAGGTATCAAAATTATCATTGCATTTGGATATTGGTTTAGGTTTTTCACAAGATTAAAGGTCCATACACAAGCATTCCATGCTATTGGTGCTTATGTGAAAGGTAAGTGCTTATGTGTTGATTATTTCATTTTTATTGATTCAATTCCCTTTTCTAATGTAGGTTTTGATTCGAGGACGAATCCTTCTAAGGAGGGGGGAGCTGATACGATCAAAGAAGGCATAACCAAGGATAGCAAGGATCCATTGAAGATGACTAGTTGACAATTGACAAGGAAGAAGGCTAAGGAGCTCACTAGTGCACTTCAAGCTCGGATGTTGACAGATTGGCGATGTTCTGGTGGAAAACTCATATCTTGAGCTAAAAAGATCCGAATGGAGTGATTCTTGATTCATTGGAAAGATAACATCGGGAGCTACAAATCATATGCAGATCATGAAACCCAGTTTGCACGTTAAGGAGGTCCAATTTAGCTTCAAAGTCATGATTTACGAGTTATCGCTGGTTCAGAAGCAGTTGCAGTAATTTGGGCATATCTTTGGCTTCAGAAGTCTGTTTTGTGTGGTTCAGGTGTCATTTCAAAGATACGAAAGATATATACAACTTTCATTCTTTGCATTTTGAGAAATCATGGATTTATCAAGTTCGAATTTCAGATTGAAGTTGAAGACACAAGCAGGAACCACCTGAGAAGACTATTTTGGGGTTTTTATGGCCAATCTTGTTTTGTAACGTATTTTATTTTATTTTCCTGTTTATTTACATTATTTAGGATGTTATTTAGTCCATGGAAGTGATTCAGCTCACTTAGGATAAATGGAATTCGCTGCACACCTTAAACATGTGTTAAAAGTGTGTAGGAATCCTAGTTTGACTAGGTTTTCTTGAGTCCTTTGTAACTAGGTTTCCTAGGTGACTTGGGCTGCGAATTTTGCCCAGATTTTTACCCTAGTTTAGGCCTATATAAAGGCACATATTCTGGATGTAAACACACAGATTATTGCCAAAATAATATTGCTCTTTGGAGAGGTTTTCTCTTTGGTTCTTTGTGGACTGCCTTGGTGCACAAGTGTGCTTGTGTTCTTGGAGTTCTATACTTCTCGTTTCTAGTCACAGGTTGATTAGGGGTGGGGGTTTCAAACCTAGTCTTTTTGATGTCTTGTGGAGCTTGAAAAACATCTTGGGCGCGGTCTTTATACATAGGGGTCTTCTCATGAGCTACCATTCAGGGGTTTGGAATCATGCTAAACCTTTTTAGCACAATGTATGTACTTAGGCCAAGAAGCTTTCTAGATCTATCTCTATAGATCCTGATGCCTAACACATAGGCTGCTTCACCCAAGTCCTTCATAGAGAAACATTTCCCCAGCCAAGTCTTCACAGACTGTAGCTCAGGAATGTCATTCCTGATGAGTAGTATGTCATCTACATACAACACCAAGAAGACAATAGCGCTCCCACTAACCTTCTTGTAGACACAAGGTTCATCTTCATTTTTGATAAAACCAAACTCTTTGATTGCATCATCAAAATGAAGATTCCAACTTCGAGAAGCTTGCTTCAGTCCATAAATGGACCTTTGCAACTTGCACACTTTATTGGCATTCTCAGGAGTGACAAAACCCTCAGGTTGTGTCATGTACACATCCTCAAGTAGCTTTCCATTTAGGAATGCAGTTTTGACATCCATTTGCCATATCTCATAATCATAGTGTGCAGCAATAGCGAACAAAATTTGGATGGATTTAAGCATAGCAACTGGTGAAAAAGTTTCATCATAGTCAATACCATGAATTTGCTTGAAACCTTTTGCAACCAATCATCCCTTAAAGGTAATCACATTACCATCCATGTCAGTTTTCTTCTTGAAAACCCATTTGCACCCTATGGGTTTTACCCTTTCAGGTGGGTCAACCAAAGTCCATACTTGGTTTTCATACATGGATTCCATCTCGGATTTCATGGCCACTAGCCACTTCTCAGAGTCAGGCCCCGACATAGCTTGTTGGTAGGTTGTGGGCTCATCCTGATCCATGAGCATCACATCACCAGTGTGAGTCATGAGAAATCCATATCTCTCAGGCTCACGCCGAATCCTACCAGACCTACGTGGGCTCTGTGCTACAGGAACAGACTCTTGAACAACATCTTGTGGTGTTTGTTCAGGTTCCATTTCAGGTTCGATGTCTCCTTGTTGTTCTTGAATTTCTTCAAGTTCTACTTTCCTCCCACTAGTTCCTTTAGAGATAAACTCTTTCTCCAAAAAGACACCAGTTCGAGCAACAAACACTTTTTGCTCAGAAGGATTGTAGAAATAGTAACCCTTTGTTTCTTTGGGATACCCAACAAAAAGGCATTTTTGAGATTTGGGCCCTAGTTTGTCAGAGGATTGACGTTTCACATAAGCGTCACAGCCCCAAATCTTCATAAAAGACAAATTGGGATGCCTCCCACTCCATATCTCATATGGTGTCTTTTGAACCGATTTAGATGGAACTCGGTTTAGTGTAAAAGCGGCTGTCTCTAGAGCATGTCCCCAAAAGGAGTTTGGAAGGTCAGCTTGACTCATCATAGAGCGAACCATGTCTAACAGAGTTCGATTTCTCCTTTCAGATACACCATTCCATTGAGGTGTACCTGGTGGAGTGAGTTGTGATACTATACCACACTCCTTCAGATAGTCAAGGAATTCTCGATCCAAGTACTCTCCACCTCGATCTGATCGAAGCACTTTGATACTCTTCCCGAGTTGATTCTCTACTTCATTCTTGAATTCTTTGAACTTTTCAAAGGATTCTGACTTGTGTCTCATAAGATACACATAGCCATATCTGCTAAAGTCATCAGTGAAAGTAATGAAGTATTGGAAACCTCCTCTAGCTTGTGTAGACATAGGGCCACATACATCACTATGTATGAGTCCTAGTAAGTCATTAGCCCTTTCACTTTGCCCTGTGAATGGGGCTTTGGTCATCTTGCCCAACAAACATGACTCACATGTCTCATATGATTCAAAATCAAATGAGTCCAAGAGTCCATCCTTATGGAGCTTGGATATGCGGGTCTCATTTATATGGCCCAAGCGACAGTGCCAGAGATAGGTTGGGTTTGAATCATTTAATCTGACCTTCTTGGTATTCACATTATAGATTGGATCTTCGAGGTCTAGAACATACAACCCATTGCTAAGTTGAGCACTACCATAAAAGATTTCATTCAAATAAATAGAACAACATTTGTCCTTTATTATAAATGAAAAACCTTTCTTGTCCAAACAAGAAACAGAAATCAAATTTCTACTAATAGTAGGCACAAAGTAGCAGTTGTCTAATTCTAAAACTAATCCACTAGGTAAAGTGAGAACATAAGTCCCTACGGCTAAGGCAGCAACCCTTGCTCCATTTCCAACACGTAGGTCCACTTCACCTCGGGCCAATCTTCTACTTCTACTTAGATCCTGCACATTTGCACAAATGTGAGATCCACATCCAGTATCCAATACCCAAGATGAGGAAGTAGAAAAGTTAGCCTCTATAACAAAAATACCTGAAGTGGAAGTCTTACTTCCCTTTTCCTTAGCAAGTTCTTCAAGATAGAGCTTGCAATTGCGCTTCCAGTGTCCAGGTTGCTTACAATGGAAGCACTCCCCTTCCTTTGCCACACCACCCTTTGGTTTCAGTGCAGCTGAAGAAGAACTAGCATTGGACTTTCCATTAACTTTTATCCTTCTTCTTGTTGGCTTTTCCCTTTCCCTTGCCCTTTTGAACCATCAAAATGGGCTTAGCCTTCTTAAGGTTTTGCTCAGCAGTTCTCAACATGTTGAGCAATTCAGGAAGGGACTTGTCAAGGTCGTTCATGTTATAGTTCATGACGAACTGACTGTAGCTTTCAGGCAACGATTGCAAGACTACATCGATAGCCAACTCTTTTTGAGGAGCAAATCCCAAATTCTCAAGATTCTCAATATACCCAATCATCTTGAGCACATGAGGACCCACGGGACTTCCCTCAGACATATTGCACTGAAACAATGCCTTAGAGGTCTCAAACCTCTCATGCCTAGCTTGCTCTTGGAAAAGCATTTTGAGATGTTCGATCATATCGAATGCCCCCATGTTCTCATGTTGCTTCTGAAGCTCAGATTCCATGGTAATAAGCATGAGGCATGCAACATCCAAAGCATCATCAGAATGCCTCTTGTGAGCATCCCTTTCAGCTCTTGGAGCAGTGGCAGCAGGCTCATTCGGAATGGGCTGCTCTAGGACATAAGCCTTTCTCTCTTGCTTGAGGACTATCCTCAAGTTTCGGTACCATTTGAGAAAGTTGGTCCCATTCAGTTTTTCCTTCTCAAGGATCGATCGCAACGAAAGTGTCGATGTGTTTTGTGCCATGGTTATCTACAACAGTAAATATGCAGTGTAAGAGTCATGTATTTTAATTCATTTAATAAGGACTTTTATTAAACGATACTCCCACTATTTTCCTCAAAATAATAACCCTCGATATTATTTCGGAACACCTCGGCGCTAAGGTATTCTAGTGGGCCAAGATCCATATTTGACCACAACCTGAGTCAGCTTTGGCTTTTCTCTCAAGTTACAGCTATTTAGGTAGGCAACTCCTTGCCAATTGCATCTTATGCAACTCTTGGATAGTTGGGTGAACAACACTTGTCCAAGCTCATCTCATGAGCTTAAGCCCAACTCTATGCCTCTAAGTCCCTAATCCTATTAGGATGACTTAGTTAAGTCAGACCCAAAGTTAGCAATTTGGATATCACTATTATCCCATCGCGCCTTACCAAGATGAACATAGGTGCTTTGCTTTGGCAAACCCACCTAATGTTGATCAAAGTCTTGACGAGTGCCAACATTTGGAAGGCATCACATTTAATGACTTAATATTTGTTTGAGGGTTTTTTTTTCGTTTGATCTCACCAATTTGTTATCTCCGGTTGTCTTATACATGCATCACATACAAATATAAAACATTCATCTCATGCGTTCAAGAAAGTAAACGTGACATGGTTATAGCCCAAACTATGCGATATTCTCAAGCCAATAAGAATATCATAAAAGCCTAAGAAAAGAAAAGAGTCTTCACAAGCTCCTTCTCTTCCTTTCTTGGTTGCCCTTTTGTTGTCATCTCCTTGGACATACCACCTTGGATGATCCTTGGACATACCACCTTGGATGATCCCATAATGCACCATTACATCAATAATAGAAACCTCGAGTTACATTCGAGGGGAGTAAGGTGAGAAGAGAATGTACAATGAGAGTGATAAGAGAAGGCACGACTCGCAGGCCGTATTTACAAGTACAACCAATCAAGGGCTATAACCATGCACCATGCTTCAAACACCAATCAGCATATCATGTCAAATCTCATTCAACAAATGCATGCCAATTTTCACGAGTTGATTAACCAGTTTTTATTTATGTGGCGCTTCGCATACGGCGGTCCAATTCAGCAACAAATGCATGCCAATTTTAGCGAGTGGTGGTTCACCAAAAATCAGCATGCCAATTTGTCTTACAATTGACGGGGTTAGCTCGAAATCTTCTATTTCGATGCAAGTAGGCACCCGGCGACTCCTCCATTCGAGCCACCAAAAATACCTTACTTTCGGTCAAAATGGGGGTCCCGCTTGCGGGGGGTCGCGAGCGGGGGCAAGGGGGCACCCCCCCGTTGTTGTCTTACAATTGCTTAGCCCGAAATCTTCTATTTCGAGCAAGTAGGCACCCGAGACTCCTCCATTCGAGCCACCAAAAATACCTTACTTTCGGTGCCCGAACAGGCCGAATCCGAACAAAGCTAGGGTTTTTGCAACTATTGCAAGAATCCTAATCCATATAGGTATCTCATACCATTCAATTTCGGGTTAATCTCATTAACCAATTAGTGTCGTTTCTTCATATATGTCATATGTTCATTACGAGTTCCGGTTTCATGCATCATGAATCAATCTAATTAATCATGGCCGAAAAGCAACCGAACACATAGCATCATGCGATTCAACACTCAATCCCGATTTAGGGTTTCACCAGTAGCTCTGATACCACTGATGGGTTTCGGGAGCCAAACAGCGCAGTGGAATTTAACCGAAACCCTCTAGGATCCAAGTGAAACGGGGTAAACCGGGTGTTCGAAAATTTTCATACCTAATTTTCGGTTGAGATCTCTCACTCAACTGTAGAGTTGAATCACAAAACCTGAACAGTTGACGTGTTCAGGCTCTCTATGGTATCCACACGAGCCTCTCGGGATCACCACGCTTCCACCACGTCCCGACAGATGCGTTTCTCTTGCGCTCGCAGTGCTAGCTTGCGTCCTCCAAGGAATTGCAAGAGAAGAGTGTGGCTGTCCTTTTTGGAGGCTAGGGCAAGGAGACCTGCGAATTTCTCACTTAAAAGTTGTATTTATAGTGAGACTCAACTTCCAGGCCTAATGGGTTTCAAAGCCCTAATCCAATTAGGATTTAATTTCGGGCTTAATAATGGCTCAACTCTTTGGCCCATTATTAATACGAAATTAAAGTGAAACCATAACCCAAATAATTAGCCCATGCACTCTAATGATCCAAATAGCTCTATGTGTGCGACCCAATAGGCTCTTGCCATGTTGGCAATGATCATAAATCACATTTATGATCATAAGCAATGAGCGGTGTCTAGCAACACATCATTGCTACCCAAGTGACAAGATTGTCGATGATTCGACTAAACCTTTATGATCATCACCGATATATGCCATTGTCCCTTTGTCCAAGATATCAAGACTAAGCACGAGACATGGAATGTGTCACTCTCGTATAGCCCAATCTTTGGTTTCTTGATTACCGAGTAGACCAACTTAAACTGATGACATTGATATCGTATATCAACTCATCCGAGCATGGCCATGCATTTTTCTAAGTCTTACTCTATCAAGGGGCCCGAAGATATCACTCCCGTTACATAGGAGGGACAAATCCCATCTTGATCATACAAATCCCTCCGCATGATATGTGACATACCCAATGACCTCCTTCAAGTTCACTCAGTTACGAGCAACAAAGGAAAGTATCAAAGTATGTGACTCACATGTAGGGAACCTTGATGATCTTAGGTCGAAGGACTACATATACCATGATCACTATGAGAATCACTTATGACACTCATATAACGATCCATGTAGTGTTCTCATGGTGGGTCGGTCCAGTACACAAGTTCTCCAACTTGTACCCATATGTAGACTACATATCTCATATTAATCTCCACATATGCTAGTCATTATGTATTATTGCAACCCGCTCCACAATAATACTAGACTAGGGACGTTTAAGAATATCATTATTTTAGGGTTACGATTATGTTTGTTAATTTACGCAGAAACAAAACAACAAACATAATTGTTGGATTAATGCCTCAATAAAATATCATGACTCAATGTGTAAAAATACAATCATCTGATGATTGGCTTTTTGGGCACAACACTAACAAATGGCATATACGGATAATTATCATAAAGGTTTAATCAAATCACCGATAATCTTGTCACTTGAGTAGTAGTTATGTGTTGCTAGACACTGCTGATTGTTATGATCATAAATGTGATTTATGATCATTGTTAATGTGATAGGAGCCTATTGGGTCACACACATAAAGCCAATTGGATTATTTGAGTGCATGGGCTGAATTGTTTGGTCTTGGTTTCATGATAATTTCGTATTAATGATTGGCCTAAAGGTTGAGCCATTATTATGCCCGAAATTAAAGCATAATTGGATTAAGGCTTTCAAACCCATTAGGCTTAGGAGTTGAGTCTCACTATAAATACATCATATAGTGAGAAATTTGCAGCTCTTGCCCTAGCCTCCTTAAGGATGAAATCAGAACAGTTCTGAAAGTTCCGGCCACACTCTTCTTTTGCCATTCTTTGGAGGACGCAAGCTAGCATTGTGAGCGTAGGAGGAACGCATCTACCGGGACCTGGTGGAGGCATGGTGATCTTGAGAGGCTTGTGTGGATACTATAGAGAGCTTGAACGCGTCAACTATTCAAGTTTTGTGATTTGACTCAACAGTTGGGTGAAAGATCTCAACCGACCTAGGTAAAAAATTTTGAGCGCCTGATTTACCTCATTTCACTTGGATCCTAGAGTGTTTCGGTTATATTTCCACTGCACTTGCTCAGCTCCCGAAACCCTACACTTGAGTTGGCAGCTGTTGTGTTTGCCTTAAAGCTTTGGAGAAACTACCTTATGGGAAGGTCCTTCAAGACCTTTACGGACCATAAAAGTCTGAAGTATTTGTTTACCTAAAAGGACCTGAACATGAGGCAGAGAAGGTGGATTAAGTATATCAATAATTATGTTTGCCTGATAGACTATTGTTCAGGTAAAGACAATGTGGTTTCCGATGCTTAGAGTCGTAAATGTTCTGGGGTGATTCTTTCTAAGGATCAAGTGGTTACTAGCTCAGAAAGTTCCAATGTAGAATAGTTGTCGGTCTTATTTGAAACATAGTGAGACTGAGAAATGGTTCAAGTTGCAGTCCTTGAGATTCAGTCAGCATGGCTAACTAAGGTTAAGGAAGCTCAAGAAAAGGACCAAACTTGAAGAGAGGTTTTGGGGAGGAAAGGCATGGTACGGTAATCAGAGAGTTTCAATAAAAGGATGGGTTGCTTTACTATGGTGATTGGCTCTATGTGCCAAGTGACATAAGGAAACAAGTGCTGCAAAAGGCACATATGAGTAAGCTTAATGTTCACCCTAGTGTGAATAAGATGTACCATGACCTTAGGACTCATTTTTTGAGGCCAAAGTTTAAAAGGGACATATATGAATATGTTTCTAAGTGCCTCACATGTATAATGGTGAAGGCTGTCACCAAGAGCCATCAAGAATGTTGCAAAGTTTACCTTTCCTAGAAAGAAAGTGGGGATCCATTATCATGGACTTTTGTGTCGGGTTGCCCAACACAAGAAGTCATCATGACTTAATTTGGGTGGTGGTAGATAGTTTAACAAAGTCTGCATACTTTATTCCCATTAAGATTACTTATACCATGGAGAAGTTGGCCCAGTTGTATATCCAAGAAGTGCTGAGACTCGATGAAATCCCTGAACAGATTGTATTTGATAGAGATCCCCATTTTGTATCAAGGTTTTAGAATGCCCTTCAAAAGGCTATTGGTTTTGCTGTGAGCCTAAGTACTACTTATCATCCTCAAACTAATTGGCAAATTGAGCAGATGTTCCAAACCTTAGAAGACATGTGATGAAGTTGTGTGATGGATTTTAGAGGGGATTGGGACCAGCATCTACTCTTGATTGAGTTTTCTTATCATAATAGCTATCGAGGAGCTATTAAGATAGTGCCCTACAAGACTTTGTATGGGCGTAAGTGTGTGACGTCTCATTGTTAGGCAGATAAGGCAGACAAAGTGGTTGTTGGTCTAGAAATCATTGCTAAAACCATGGTAAAGATTAAGTTGATCCAAGAAAGAATCAAGGTTGCCTAAAACTGGCAAGCCAAGTACGCCAATGTGTGAAGGAAATATTTGGAGTTTGATGTAGGAGACAAGGTACTCCTTATGGTTTCCCCAGTGAAGGGTGTGGCTAGATTTGGCCAAATGGGTAAGTTAGCTTCAAGATACATTAGTCCTTTTGAAATCCTTGATAGGGTGGGGAAAGTGGCTAAGTTATGAAGAACACCCCATCAAGTTTCTTGACTGCCAAGTATGAAAACTAAGAAAAAAGTGGATCTTAATGGTCAAGGTACTATGGCCTAACCATGGGAAGGAAGAAGCTACCTGGGAAACCAAGTAGGACATGCAAAGGCAATATCCAAATGATTTTGCCCATTTAAGTCAGAATTTGGAGGACCAAATTTCTGATAGAAGGGAGGATGTGACAATTCTCCTAGCCAACGATTGGCTTTGACCCATTTAGTATATTTTATTTAAGTGTTTTCACTTAAGCATCTCAATTTAGCACCTTGTTAAGCAAGAAAGACAAGCTAAGTAAAGTAAAGATGAGTTCCTAAGTGTAATTTGGAACCTAAAAGTCAAAAAGGGCAAAACGGTAATCTTGACCCAAGTGAGTGGCATGACTGTAATTTTTTTGAAATTAGGGTCATGTCAAAAATTTTGACTAATTAAGTCAACACCATAGGTTATTCTAGCTATTAGAACCATCTTTTGAAAGAATAGTGCAAAAATTGCACTAAGTGCTCAAGTGAGCCATTTATGTCTTAAGTGGCTCAAGTGTCCAAGGGGCTAAGTATAAAAGGCTTTTGGGAATCCATTAGGACCAAGGGAGGATGCTTTTGGGTGTGGTTTAGTGACCAAAATGAAACAAAAGAGAACTTAAGGCCTAAGAAGCAAGAAATCAAGAGATATGCCTTAGTAGTATGGTTAGGATATTTTTGGTAAGTTTGACTTCCTCTACCCAATTGTTCCTTCCCCAATTTCATAGCTCCCGTTCCTCACCAAATTACCTACTTCAAACCTCCCAAATTACTTAATTTTTCATCAAATTTGAAGGCCCTAAGGTGATTACAAGAAGCCTCAAGCTCAAATCTAGCTCTTTGATCTTTGTTTTGGGCTTGAAACCTAAGGTAAGCTTCTTGATTTAGTTTGAGCTAGTTCTAAGTTTTTTTAGTAGCTCAAAATGATCTTGATTTGAGGTTCTTGGTATCATATCACATTAGTTTTAGGTCTGGAACTCAAGAGAGCTAAGTTGAGCTCAAGTTGTGCTTGTGCTTTGTTCTTGCTTTACGGCTAAATTGAGGTAATGGTTCAAGTTAATTTTTCTCAAATAATGCATATAAATGTGGTATTATGTGTGGTAATGAAATATAAATAAGACCCATATGAATTGGCTTTGGGGATAGGAAGCTTGGGCAAGTTTTGTGCAAGTTCACATCCAGTCACATAGTATTAGGAAGAGAATTGGCGATGTGGTTGGCAATGTGTCACCAGAAATTCTCCAGGAAGGCCGAGCATTGATGCTATTGGTGACATGTCATCGAAAGCGCTACCAAGGCACAAGTCCCTCAAGCTCGAGGCATCTTAAGAATGTCTCAATCTTTCGGTTATCATCCCTAGGGTATTCCAAGATATTCTGTATCCTCAGTTGGGTCTAAGATTAATTTCTAAGTTGAGAATTATGCATTATTTAAGTGGTAGCTAAGTGGTGTGGTTAAGGTAGAGCTAAATATAGTGGCTAAGGGCTAAAAGTGCTCAAGTTGCTAAGGGGGCACTAAGGCGATTAAGTCAGGTTTTGAAGCCTTCATTGGCCTAAGTGAAAGGTCTTGGACCTAAGGGGAAATAAAGAGGAAACCTAAGAAGATCATAACCAAACCATTTGGTTTGGCTAAGGAGCTCTAAGCTAAGCTCTAAGAGCTTGGCAAGCAAGACCATATAAGAAGGCTACCTTGTACAATAAATTAAGGGTAAGATGGGCAAGTTTTGAGAAGAGTTGATGACTTACTCTAGGACCCGTAAGTAGGACATAAGGGAGGTAAAGTATTTGGGATACGAGGGCTAGTGTCTCAAGTACCTCCACCATTTAAGGTCACGGTAAGTATAAAACACCTATGGTTTAAAAGCTCTCAAGGATTATGTGTTGCACTTCATACATTCATGCATTGCATATCTTTTATGTTGTTGTCTTGTGCTATTTGTTGGTTGGTTGCTTTTTTGTTGGTGTGCCATATTGCATGCTTGCTTGCCATCTTCCATACAGGTAGCCTAAGGGATCCGTACTAAGAACATTCATGTACTCACTCCCCTAAGTTTGTTATACAGGTTCTAACACCGGGCCTAACAACTAGTCGATAGTTGTCAGCTAAGTTTCTTCTTTTTGCAGGTACTTATTCTTCAAAATCTTTGAGATTTTAAGTTTACTTGTGATTTAAGCTTTATACTAACTAAAGTTGTGCCCTTATAGTAGAAAGGCTAAATGGTGCACAAGGATAAGGAAGGGCTTGCACTTGGAGGTTGATAGCTCAAAGGTGGGGCTCAAGTAAAGGATCTTAGTTAAGAATTTTGCCTTGCATGTATATGGTAGCTTTGTTGGGTTTTGGGAGCCAAACAAGCACAGCGGAATTTAACCGAAACCCTCCAGGATCCAAGTGAAACGGGGTAAATCGGGTGTTCAAAAATTTTCATACCAAATTTTCGGTTGAGATCTCTCACCCAACTGTAGAGTCGAATCACAAAACCTGAACAGTTGACGTGTTCAAGCTCTCTATGGTATTCACACGAGCCTCTCGGGATCACCACACTTCCACCACATCTCGGCAGATGCGTTTCTCTTGTATTTGCAGTGCTAGCTTACGTCCTCCAAGGAATTGCAAGAGAAGAGTGCGACTGTCCTTTTTGGGAGGCTAGGGCAAGAAGATACGAATTTCTCACTAAAAGTTGTATTTATAGTGAGACTCAACTTCCAGGCCTAATGGGTTTCAAAGCCCTAATCCAATTAGGCTTTAATTTCGGGCTTAATAATGGCTCAACTTTTTGGTCCATTATTAATACGAAATTATTGTGAAACCTGTTAGTGTTGTGCCCAAAAGCCAATCATGAGATGATTGTATTTTTGCACATTTAGTCATGATATTTTATTAAGGCATTAATCCAGCAATTATGTTTGTTGTTTTGTTCCTGCGTAACTTAACAAACATAATTGTAACCCTAGAATAATGATATTCTTAAAAGTCCCTGGTCTAGTATTATTGTGGAGCGGGTTGCAATAATACATAACGACTAGCATATGTGGAGACTAATATGAGATATGTAGTCTACATATGGGTACAAGTTGGAGAACTTGTGTACTGGACCGACCCACCATGAGAACACTACATGGATCGTTATATGAGTGTCATAAGTGATTCTCATAGTGATCATGGTATATGTAGTCCTTTGACCTAAGATCATCAAGGTTCCCTACATGTGAGTCACATACTTTGATACTTTCCTTTGTTGCTCGTAACTGAGTGAACTTGAAGGAGGTCATTGGGTATGTCACATATCATGCGGAGGGATTTGTATGATCAAGATGGGATTTGTCCCTCCTATGTAACGGGAGTGATATCTTCGGGCCCCTTGATAGAGTGAGACTTAGAAAATGCATGGCCATGCTCGGATGAGTTGATATACGATATCAATGTCATCAGTTTAAGTTAGTCTACTCGGTAATCAAGAAACCAAAGATTGGGCTATACGAGAGTGACACATTCCATGTCTCGTGCTTAGTCTTGATATCTTGGACAAAGGGACAATGGCATATATCGGTGATGATCATAAAGGTTTAGTCGAATCATCGACAATCTTGTCACTTGGGTAGCAATGATGTGTTGCTAGACACCGCTCATTGCTTATGATCATAAATGTGATTTATGATCATTGCCAACGTGGTAAGAGCCTATTGGGTCGCACACATAGAGCATATTTGGATCATTAGAGTGCATGGGCTAATTATTTGGGTTATGGTTTCACTTTAATTTCGTATTAATAATGGGCCCAAGAGTTGAGCCATTATTAAGCCCGAAATTAAATCCTAATTGGATTAGGGCTTTGAAACCCATTAGGCCTGGAAGTTGAGTCTCACTATAAATACAACTTTTAAGTGAGAAATTCGCAGGTCTCCTTGCCCTAGCCTCCAAAAAGGACAGCCGCACTCTTCTCTTGCAATTCCTTGGAGGACGCAAGCTAGCACTGCGAGCGCAAGAGAAACGCATCTGCCGGGACGTGGTGGAAGCGTGGTGATCCCGAGAGGCTCGTGTGGATACCATAGAGAGCTTGAACACGTCAACTGTTCAGGTTTTGTGATTCGACTCTACAGTTGAGTGAGAGATCTCAACCGAAAATTAGGTATGAAAATTTTCGAACACCCGGTTTACCCCGTTTCACTTGGATCCTGGAGGGTTTCGGTTAAATTCCGCTGCGCTGTTTGGCTCCCGAAATCCAACAAAACCATAACCCAAATAATTCGCCCATGCACTCCAATGATCCAAATAGCTTTATATGTGCGACCCAATAGGCTCTTACCATGTTGGCAATGATCATTAAATCACATTTACGATCATAAGCAATGAGCGGTGTCTAGCAACACATCATTGCTCCCCAAGCGACAAGATTGTCAGTGTTTGACTAAACCTTTATGATCATTACCGATATATGCCATTGTCCCTTTGTCCAAGATATCAAGACTAAGCACGATACATGGAATGTGTCACTCTCATATAGCCCAATCTTTGGTTTCTTGATTACTGAGTAGACAAACTTAAACTGATGACATTTATATCATATATCAATTCATCTGAGCATGGCCATGCGTTTTTCTAAGTCTTACTCTATCAAGGGGCCTGAATATATCACTCCTGTTATATAGGAGGGACAAATCCCATCATGATCATACAAATCCCTCCGCATGATATGTGACATACCCAATGACCTCCTTCAAGTTCACTCAGTCACGATCAACAAAGGGAAGTATCAAAGTATGTGACTCACATGTAGGGAACCTTAATGATCTTAGGTCGAAGGACTACATAGACCATGATCACTATGAAAATCACTTATGACACTCATATAACGATCCATGTAGAGTTCTCATGGTGGGTCGGTCCAGTACACAAGTTTTCCAACTTGTACCCATATGTAGACTACATATCTCATATTAGTCTCCACATATGCTAGTCGTTATGTATTATTGCAACCCGCTCCATAATAATACTAGACCAGGGACGTTTGAGATTATCATTTTTCTAGGGTTATAATTATGTTTATTATGTTACGCAGAAACAAAACAACAAGCAAAATTGCTGGATTAATGCCGTAATAAAATATCATGACTCAATGTGCAAAAATACAATCATCTCATGATTGGCTTTTGGGCACAACACTAACAAGCTTGTGTACTAAGATGTTGCGCCTATTAGGATACATTGTGGCATTAAACTATTATGTTACTTTTCGGTGCATGCTAGTAATGTTAAGTGTGCACAAACTGTTACTTGAAGTTAAAATAACTTGTATTTCATTGGGTTGGCACAATTTAAGTATTTTTAAATGCAACGCTTGAATGATGTTTTTGAAATGGTTTGCTTAATTGTTTGCATTGCTACGACAAACACATGCATATCTTCTTGTAGGGTAGGCTAAGAAACTAGTTGTACGTAAATTGTTTTTATTTACTCATAGGTAATGGTTAGCTAATAGTAACTAGGTGGGATTCATAGTCCTAAAGGGCCTACAAGCTTGAGTAATTTGGGCCATTGGGACCTCGCTCCATGACAGAAGAAATTCTGTTAATTCCATAAGGAATCAAGCCGTGATATGAAGGATTTTCGTCAGTTGAGGAAGTATTTGGAGAGCCTGATTAAACAGGGGAAAATACAGCAGCTCCTTAAATGACATCAGCCATCAACCTAAATGATAGATAAAAGGACTGAAGAAGAGGATGAGGGTTATGATTCTGATGGGAAGAGAGACAAGTGTAGAGTACAATCCCTACAATGCCAAGTTTCCTCACTTGTAGGGGTTATTCATGTATTAACACTCAAAACCTTATCCTTAAAAAGAATAGGAAATCCAGGGAATTGTATAAGCTTTTGTATGACATCCTGGGGTGAAAATTGCTTAGGCCAGATGAGATTACAGTTAAGTCTCCCCACAACATTCCAATGGCAATCTTAGCCAAGATAGATGGATGGAAAGTAAAGGGAGTCTTCTATGGGGATCGTTCAAATGCAAATGTATCGGCCACTCAAAAAGACATGTTGAAATAACACTCACTAAACTAAAGCATATCCTGGTCGAAGTTATGAAAGGGCTAGTGGACCCATCAATATTAGGTTACCAAAGGATGTTAGTGTGAAAGCCTAAGAAATGATAGGCTAATAACAAGAACAATAGGGGAAAGAGATCATGAAGTTGAAAAATTTTACCTAAGAGGGCATGATGACTTTGTGATCATACTGATAGAAAGACCAACATTATGTTAGTAAAAGCCAATCCTTGAGAACCAGAGAAAGAAAAGCTTGTTATAATGTCTAAGGATGGTGAAAAGAATGACCCTCTAGAAAAGTCAGAAAGGAAGAAGCCAAAGAACTATTCTCTTCAGCTAGAAGAAACCAAGTAAAGACTTGACCAGAGTTAAAGCACTTGACTATTTTTTTAAAATGTCTTGACACCATAAGACCATATTTTGTAAAGAACCATAGAAACTCTTGGGGCATAAAAATTACTATGAGACTTTTATTCTTGATAAAAAAATGTAGAAAATTATTAGCATTTTGGGGAATTTTCCTAATAAATGAATTCACATAGATTTTCCTGAATTAGGCCTTATTTTGATCTCTATGTCTTTACTTGCAAAATAATCTCTTGTGCTATAAACAATAAGATTAATGAAAAAGTTGTGGGAGAATAGTTAATAAGACACTGAGAATAAGGTATTACAAATACGATTTCCCAAATTAAAGAGTACTGGGATTGGGAATTTACATGGGTTTGAAGTTATGAGCCTAGAAATGGGTTTCTAAGAGAACCGGCAAAGGACTTTGGTATTTTGCTCAGAAAAATGGTAGGATGCCATGATTAAGAAAAGAGCCAAAGCATGAACTTGGACATATACTGCCATAGACCAAGTTAAGTATCCAAAAAGATCTTAGAGCTCTGTGAACCCATGAGCTTAATATTGCACATGGCATAATGGATTTTGGGGCAAACTAACACCCAAAAAACATAACATAATGCAAAATTTTCTTGATTTAAAATTATTCCTTTAGTACAGGGGTAACTTGAGAAAAGAGAGGGAGGAGCTTGAGGTTAGAACATTGAGTGATAACTAATCCGAGTAAGGCCTCCAAAGAAGGGAAAAAGCACAAATTTGTAAAAAGTGAATAAAGGAAGGAACACCGATAATGTAGGTGAAGTATAAGAAAGAGAAATAGGCTACTAAATTACGTATTTTCATGAATGAAACAAGCAACCCTATTCGAGCACGACAACCTATTCATGGATTCCTCAACCTCTACCTTGGGATAGTTGGTTATCAGCTCCACCATTAGTTGCTTAATTTTGGCTTACTTATTGCAACAAGCCTTGATAAGACTATCCAAACTAGCCTTAGAACAGTTAGTTCCCACTGGAAATCCATAACTGGTTTTGATCCCAAAATAGCTTGGGCTGGTGTCAGAGTCCATGTGGGTCCATTAGAGATATCGTTTGTACTTCAGGGAAAGGGTGCTTTTGGATTGACTAAGGGGACAATGGTGAGAACATCATTAGTATGACCTCCTTAGAACTGATTAGATTAAGGGAGTCCACCACCTCATCGGAGGATGGAACCTGAACCAGGTGGTTCATAAAGTCTCTATGACACAATTCATTGAAGGGCATAAGTGGATTATAGGTCCTGTCTAGGAAGTCAAAGTGTAGGTCAAGATGCCTTAACAACACTTGATAACAACCATTGTAAAGACCTTGCTTATAGGCATTTAGGACTTCACCAGTAAGGAGTTTCATCCTCCCCACCAAATCTAATATACTTTGTGCTTGAGCCTGGTGAACCTCTTTGGGCTTCTTGAGCAATTCCTCAAGCTCTTGGACTTTTTTTCTAGAAGGAAATGGGCTATCAGGCCTAGGCCCGGGAGGCCTTCTAGGTAGTTTTGGTGTTTTCCTAAGCCCAATAAAAGATCCTCAAGGCTATTTTCCAAGCTTGAGATTGCTCTTCACAGAGACCATGAACAATCCCCTCATAACTAGCATGATCTATCTCTTAGAAAGCCTGGACTCTCTTGAAGAGACCCCCATAAAAGGCCCATTGAATCAACTTTCAGTAAAAGTGATGGTGATAGAAGTGAACCATTAGTAACTCTCACCGAATAGCCTTTTGCTTGATATGCTGCCTCTTCAAAAGGCTGGCCTCAACCATATAAGTAGAGGCTAGCTGAGTGGAAAATAAGAAGGTAAAGGTTAATAGAAAAAGAAGAAGAAAAAAGGCAAAAAGAGCAAAAAATGGAGAAAAAGTCCCTTACCTTAGTGAGATCAATGTTTAGCCCTTGCAAACAATCTTTGGTGTTGGGATTGGAATCCTCAATGAATCCTTAGCACACAAGGGTTGTCATCGACTAGCAAAAGTGCTCCTTTAGGGACAGCAATCGTGGACTATAAACATAAATTTCCTAAAAAAATCCAAATGTCCAGGTTAGGCTCATGGGGTGTGTACCTTATAGCCAGCATTTGAGCATCTTTTTAACTCCATCAGATAGCAACCTGAGCTACCCAAAGAGGATACTTAGTTGATGCCAGAAAAGATCATAGGAGAAAAACTATGTCAGATCAAAGTGAGGATGAGTCTTAAAGGTCATAGCTAGAGGCTCTTTACCTTAGATGATGTTTGATATCGAATGATGGTATAGCCTCAAGTAAGGTAAGAGGCCTTAGAGTTCTTCTTATCATGGCTAGAGCTCCTACTCTCAAAGAAGGAATGGTCTTTTGAATTGCCGTTTCTCACGGCAGAAAAAAAAAAAACCAATTCAATGAGTTCCTCCTGGTCGAAAGCAAAGTTTGGGAAAGCCCTGATACATCTTCTACCAAGGCCTTGCTATGATTATTACAGTCTAGGGAAAATAGAGGTGATGGCTTGAACAACAACTCTTTCATGGGTGCAATATTGAGACTATTCATTAAAGCCCCAATTGTGCTATCTATGAGCTCCCCTTCATTGCCTTATTGTCTTTTTAAATCAAGAGTCAGCAGGCATAAGACATTTTCAGTTCGGGAACTTGTATGTTTGGGCCTTAGCAAGAGCCATAGTGGAGCTCGGATGGCTCATCCTGATAGGTAGAGTCTCCAAAGGAAAGGTAGTAGCGACCTGAGTGAGGATAGCAAACTCAACAGCAGTAGGAACCCTTGTATGGTTAGGAGTTAGTATAGTCGGCTATTATATAGTGGTATCGCTTTGAGTTTTTCTTCAAAAATGGGCGGGGTAGAAGTTTTCAATCTTTTCCAACTCTTAACCTGATTAGATGGATTAGCCTCTATCACTTGCTCCGAGGCTGTTCAACTAGAAGAAGCAATAGGCTACAATATAAAACAAATGCTTATAACTAACGTAAATACAAAGAACAAGAAATAGAACATAGAGATCGCATAGGGCTATTGAAGCTTGGGCGAAGTATAGGTGTACTTTAGTAACTTGATCAACGTCCTCTCCCTCTCCCCACCCTACACAAGAAAGGACTCCCTTTGGACTATCCTCAATTCCTATAAAAGATCCTCCATCATGTGCCGAGATGGGAGCAAGAATGGTGGGTCTGAGTTCTCCAACTGAGAACTTTCAATAGTAGCCTACACAAATAAGTCCCAACTGGCAATTTACTTATTCTTCTCATCAGCAACCAAGGAGAATTCCAAGTGACAGTTTAGCTGAGACCCATCCAACCTACTTGATCACTAGGATCTTCATCCTTAGGAGGAAGGAGTGAATACAAAGAAAAACCACTCATGCCACCTTTATGAAGATTCCCGGATTTATAACCTAGAGCTTTGGTGATGTAGGATCTGATAGAAGAGCCCAAAAAGGGAAGGGTTAACAGAATATTCATGAAAAAAGGTTGCCAGCAAATGGAGCACACTCTAGAGGTTGTAGCACACTAGGAAGGCATTGATCAATAAGTAGTTGCAAGTTGAACTGGTTGACACAAATCTTGCAAAACTTTGCAAGGTGAACCATGAACTTGGTAGAGGTAAAACGATGACCCATTTCTAGTTGTAACTCATAGATGGTCATTTTGCTTTTCCCAAGCAAAGTAGCCTTTATCCTCAGGTTTAGAACCCTTATTACAATCACTTCCAAACTGTAGTACCTAGCACGTAGTCCTGCTAAGTCAGGTGGTCTAATGCGAGATGCTTAATTTGGTACACTAGGCCAAAGGTCCTTAATCCTGAGCTTTGCCTTGAACCATGGGTATCTGGTCCACTCCTAGGGGCCCAGCAATAAATACTGAAAGCCTGGAAGACCTATTAGAATTTTAAGAAGCAATAACTAGAAAAGACAACATATGATCAAAGTTGACCGAATAAAGGCCATAAGGCCACCGCCGAAAGATAACAAAAAATAAAGATTAGAGATTCACTTGCTGAAGAAAATATTACTTGTTAAAGGAAAAATGGGACCCAAAAGATAGAATCATGATAGAACCATCATTGGAATTCCCAAGCACTACCTGTTTACCCCTAAAAAAATGGGAAAAACCAGAAAAATTACAAGAAATCAAGAATACATTGAAAATGTTACGAATAAGACCTTGATGATTGGTTGAGAATAGATTCAAAATAGGTAGCCAGAGAAAAGATAAATGGCAGAGAGCAAGGCACAAGACAATGAAGAAAGATAACAATCAAAAGGTAGCAAGTTACAAAAGCAAAGATTTTGAAGTAGAAAGACTGTTGAATAGTCCACCGTTGGAGTAACTACCAAGTACTCATACCACTACAAATAACTGCCATAAACTCAAACCATCACAAGCAAGTACAATGTACTTGGATCCACATGAACAACCCCAAGGTCTTCAAGGGGAAAATAGTGGAAAAAATGGGTACCACCAATATCCCTCAGGCCTTGAACCTGAATTGGCACAACTCAAGATAGGGTAGGACTTGTGTTGGTACATCTCTTGAAAGCCCACATGAGCTGCCTAGGAAGGCTCCTTGAGATCTCGAAGAAGATCACATCCATAAAAGGTTGATGGAAGGACCTTCTTGCACTGCTCGTGCAGGTTGCATCCTAGCTTGACCATCATGGTCCCAAGGCACCTACAGCCAAGGACTCTATTCGAGTAGCTGTAGAGCATATTCCCATTAGAAGCATTTCTATACTGGTACTTAGGGAAAGGCTACCAAATCCTTTTATAGGCTATAATGTTAGCATGCCTATTAAGATAAAGGACATGTAGCCACCTTAACTGACATTCTAGATTAATTCCAAAGGCCTTATATAAGAATTCCTTCACCAACCATAATAGGAGCAATGTGTTCATATTCTATAGCTTACTATAAGTGGCCCTATAAAAGACTAACTTGAGTGTCAGAGTATCCTCTCAGGGACTCACCCATGGACTTCCTTCTTTGCTCATTCATATTTCATGCTTTGATCTTACAGGTAGCTCATCATAGACTCATTATTATAGCGACCACCAGAGGCTAAACTCCACCACATAATTTCTTCAGCTTCATGTAAAACATGGTCAACATCACCATAAATCCTTCTAAATGAGGCTTCATTATGATTCAACCATATGCGCCATAAGAGAGCGATAAAGTAATCAAAAAAGCCTGATTTCTACTTAGATTCAATCCGTATCAACGACACATCCACTCAAGAAAAGTCTCTAGAGGGTTATCAAGAAAGGCACATTAGTCATAGTTGCTGCATTCTAGCAGTTGTAACCCAAGTGTAAGTTGTTGCAAGTAATAAAATCTCGGGAGTCCGAGTGTCGAACCACAGGGAAATGAATTAAGAAATACAAATTGAATTTTTTATAAACAAAGTTTTTGGTGCAAAGTGTGAACAAGTGTGAATTAAAATTGAAATTCAAATAAAATAGCTAAGGTTAGGGGATCCACATTTAGTATATTGGTTATGATTAATTTTAGTCCATCTTACCACTCAATTGAGATCCACACATAAAGGAGGTCCCAATCGGGGAATTTAGTTAGTATTAACATTCATTGATCTTAAAACACCAACACTTGCTAATGGGTTCAATTATCCATCATGCCAACCTTTGTCAACAATAACTTAAGATTCCAATATAGCCGGCAGAGCCATGTTCTACAGAGGGAATCAAGCAGCTTTTGTGCCAATGATTTGACTATGATGAATTAAGACTCCTGCTTAACAAGGAAGGAAGTTAAATAGAATAAGGAAGAAAATAGTTAACGTTGTGATCCATTCAAATCAATCATAACCTCTATAGCAAAAGCTTCACCCTTTCACCTTAGCAAAAAGAAAATTAGTTAGCCATAATAAAAGTAAGCAACATGTAGAAACATGAAATAAACATAGATTGAAAGATCAAAGAAAGAACAAGAAGAAGACCGAGAAAACACTTGGACAGAGTTTCGGTATTGAAAACTAGAACAATAACAAAGGAGAAAAACTAAAGAACATGGAAATGGCCTAAGAAAATGGCCCAAGGTGCCTATTTATAGAGTTTTGGGGTGGGTGAAATGGTAAAAATAAAATGGTAAAATGTAGGTAAATACAAATCAACAATAGCAGGCCACAACTTCTTTTAATTTTTTGGCCATTGTAGACATCAGATCAGCTCTTCCTCAAAGCACAGAAGTTGTAGATCTCCTCTTAATCTTCGAATCAATAGCTTGCTCATTCAAATCAGATATTCATAGCTCAAGTTATGATTTTTCTACCGAAACTACTCTTTAGCACACGAAATAACGAAGGGTCTCAACTATAATCAGATTTTGGCAATGAAAATGATCAAACTAGCTTGTAGAATAAAGCAGAGTTGAAGATCTATGTGTTGGCTATCAGATGAATTTGGAATTACTCAATTCTGATGCCTACAACTCCAGATATGATTTTTTATCGTGAAGTGCCGCTAGGTGATGATTTTTAACTACATAAAAAATAATTATTTAATATATATATTTTAATATTAATGAACAGTAAACCGCGTATGAACAGTGGATACGTGTATGAACAGTAATGATGCCCTTCAGCATCATCTTCGTGTGTCATGGTGGAGGCGGCAGGGGCTTATGGAAATGGAGAAAGGTCCGGGACGAACGTACTCTGAGAAGATCACCTGAAAGTCACAGGAAGCAAGGGTTAGGAGGTCCCCAGAGTATTTTTCCGGGGAGGAGCCTCCAATGCCCAAGTGAGTATTTTGGAGGTAATGAGATGATAAAGAGTAAAGAAATATCTTATCTCATATAATGTCCTCTCCCTCTTCTGGAATAATTACCAAGTATTTGTAGAGGGGTGAATAGCAATAGTCCTTCTCAGATGGTCGGCCCAGATCGTGACACGTGTTTGGCAGGATGCGTTCCACGTCTTTTGGGCAATAGAGGACCCCTAGTCGGCATGGGCTGCCAGGCTAGGGTCTGGAAAACCCAAGAGTGGCATGCTAGAGTATCCCTGCAGGCGGTGTGTCAGGACGTGACTGTGGGCGGATTATCAGGGATATGTCAGAGGCTCCTTAAATGCTTATGATGTACTCCCGAGGCCCCTTTTTGGTAGAGGAGACCTCTTAGGAGAACTTGTCTTCTGAGGTCACTTTTGGTATCACAGGAGTATATTTCCAGAAGGTGACCTTCCTCGGAGACACCCCCACTTCCGAGGATGGCTTACTCGGCCCCCTGAGGTTGGCATTGTCCTTTCCTGGAATGGAGAAACGCCGAGGCTGGATTTCGGGGAGGTCGAACATCCTTCCTTCCGTGGTGGGTGATTTCTCTTTCGAGGTTGGTGCTTTGTCTGAACCCGTGCCTTCGAGGGGTGATCGGCACCTTGGCTATCACATGCCCCCTCCCGAGAAGTCGAAGCGGAGAGTTCGGCTTTATGCTTTTGGGAAGGCTTCTTTACCGAACTCGTGGTTGGAGCTCTACCTAAGAAGTTGCTCTTTTTTAGAAGGCATTCCTTCATAGCCTAGGTACCCTTCCCTAGTTCTTTCTGCGACCTCATGGCACGTGCAGCTTTTGCTTTTGCTTTCTTCTGCTGTAGGTTTGTGAACCGTCGTATCCTTTGGTCAAACATGTCAGTTATGGATAAACAGGCTTGGGTTTTCGCGATGTCAGAGGGGCGTGCCCTAGTTCTTCATGTTGGATGACACGTGGCCGCTAGTGGATGGCGGGATTGTTATGCCGGTCACACTAATTGCGTCTCTTCGCCTTTGAGGAGTAATAATGAGTCTGTTGCACTTCCGAGGGATAATAATGACGACGTTTCGCTTACCCTCTTCGGTTTATATAAGCGCTTTTCGCCTCATTTTTTACCTTACTCTTTACTTTTGCTCTCCTATGCTCTAGAGCCTTTTCTTGCCTTTCTATTTTTTTCCAGCGGCGGTTTCTGCGGTGGAGCGATTTCCGGAAATTTTCACGGTGGTGTTTCAATTTTTCGGCAAAATCTTTGGTGGGTGCTCCCTTCTGTAATTCTTTTTTCTCTTCTCTCTTTCGAGGTCATTTTTCTGAGGTCCCTTTGTTTCCTTACCCTTTCCGGAGTTGTCCTTTTTCTTCTGTAAAAAATGTCAGATCTGACCCCATTGCTAACTGTCCGATCTCTCCCTGAGAGCTTTCTTCTTCTCGAATCTCATCCTTGTACTACCACCCTGAAGAAGGTGAGGAAGTGGATGGCCAAGTATTACCTTCCTTTTTATCTCATCCCGAGGTTGCCCATCCTGGGCACCTATGGCTTTATGTCAGATTCGTATGAGGTTACCGTTTACCGAGCTTCGTTGAAAGCTGGTCTTCGGTACCCTCCTCATCGTGTAATCTGTGAATTTTGCAATTTCCACAAGATCGCCATGAACCAACTTCCGCCAAATTCTTACTCCTGCTTCAACTCTTTTCTCTGCATGTGTGGGGTGTTTAAGATAAAGCCCCACTTTCTTTTCTTCATGCAGCACTACAAACTCCACCCGGTCCCGAAGGGCGGCTTTTATTTCCTGCTTCCCCGAGGGTCCGGGAGCAAAAAGTTTACCTTCACCTTCGACAACAAGGACAACTGGCGGGGGTGGCAGAAGAAGTTTTTCTTCCTGCCGGTCCCCTAGCTGTGGCACCATGTGCCCACCAGATGGGCTTCGGGGACCCTGAAGATGGACGTCGTTGACCCTCGGAGACTCCTGACTCGGGAGCTGGTTGGCGAGTTCGATCAATTTGATAAGCTCCTTTGGGCCGTGGCAGACTGGGACCCCGAGGTCCCTCCGCGTTCACTTTACCCTTTTCCCATCAAGTGGGACCTTATGACCGAGGAGGTTCTTCGGGAAATGGGAGTGGTGGACACGCACAAGAGTGACTTCGGTCTGCCTGTGCCCCGTTCTTCCGGGGAAGAAGGCCTGGATAGTCATGCTCCTTCGAGGGGAGATCACTTATGAGTATTTTGCCGAGAGTAAGTCTCTTTCCTGGCTTTGATACCTTTTTTCCTTTTGGACTTACGCTGATACTTTTTTCTTTTGCAGAGATGGGCGATCAATCTGCTGATTTTTATAAGTCGCTCTTCCTCAGGCAAGCCGAAAGGGGCGAGCAGACGCGCAAGAAGGCGCCTGCTAAGAGGAAGAAGACGAGCAGCAGTGGGCTTTCTAGGGCCAAGAAGACTAGGGCTGTTACTCCTCCCTCTCCTGAAGTCATTGTGGAGGTGCAGGATTAATCTCCTACTCTTCCTTCAACGCCGGCGGACCTTCCTTCGGACCATTCCCTTCTTGGGGTAGCACTAAGCCTCGTTCTATCCGCCAAGCCTTCTTCCGAGCAAAGATCTGCTCAGTAACCTAAAGAGAGCCGAAGAAGGAAGGGGAAGAACATTCCCAGTGAAGTCTCGGAGGGCAAGTCTGAAGACGACATCGCCGAAGTTCTACCAGGTTGGTTCCTTAGCGATTCTCCTGCAAGCCTTAGTATTTTTCGTAACTACAACTTTTTGTTTGAATGGCTAAGGGTTGACGTATTGATGGAACTTCGGCGTAAACTTGCAGAGGATATGCCTGCGGCGCCCTGGATGGACGCTTACGCTCGACGAAGGGCTTTTTGCGACAAGCGGATCCCTCATGGCAAGGTGCCGAGGGAGCCCTTCTGGACGTTCACGGAGGACATGAATTTGTTCTCTGAGGATAGCCAGTTGATGGCTCCTCAAATGGTGATGGGGGTGATGACAGGTGCCACCTTTCAGTTGCTCATGAACGAATGTCCCAACGAGGAGATCCTTGCGGCAAGGATGACCGAGCATGCCGCCCAGGTAGTTTTCTCTTCTTTGTTTACTTAGAGATCTTTCTTCTAAACTTTCATCATTCTTTTGATACTCATTCGGGGCTTCCTTTTTTGCAGCTTTTGACATACAGTGGGTATTTCCGTACTTGGGCGTCGAAACAGACAGAGGCCCGTTCTCGATCCGAAGAATCTTTGAGCAAAATGAAGGAGGTTTGTGCTAGGCACATCCTCAAATATGATGAGCTCAAGACTGTGAAAGAGGACGTTGTGAATCTTTGGGCCAAGCTCGCGGCGAGCAAGCAGGAACTTTTCCTAGATTTCACTGCCAAGGTTGAAGACCTCGGCTCAAAATGTGCCCTTCTCTCTTCAGAGAACGAGGCTCTTCGGAAGGCGAACGCTGAAGATGGTAACAGCCTAGCAGAGGTGTCACACCTCACTCAGGCCCTGGCCCATAAGTTCCAAGGTTTAACTCCCAAACCCACTACAACTCTAAAGTCTTCAATTCGGCCAAACAAGCAATGGATACCTTAAGTCTTATTTTCTTAAGGTGAGAAGCCTGGGACGTGGCCTAGGAGGCTTTTAAACAACCCAACAGTTACTTGCAGCAAAAGTAAGGCCCAATACCACTAACTTGCACAACAAGCAAGGCTTTAATTGATTACTTGCATCTCAAGCAAGGCAACACTTAATGGAGTTTTAAGTGCATAATTGGTGTGCAATCATGTGTGCTACTTATATGACAACCAAGAAGCCACATTATTGGTTTAGATTTTGAAAACCACAAGTTACTATGCACATGATGCTCTCGGCCAACACACAAACATATAGTAGTGCACCACATTTCCATAAGTTTAGGCTCATAACTATTCACATAAAAGTGCCAAACATTGGCCCAAAACATTCAACATCCAAGTACAGGCATATTGCCATCCATAAGTCATGCATAACTTGGCATACAAACCCAACAAAACCAACACAAGTCTAGGCACCAAGGACTACATATATGTACACAAAAGAGTAGTCTACCTAGTGTCCAACATGGCTACATGCCATGAATCCCAAAAGCTAAACATGCCAAGTTATTACATACCAAGACCACTAGTGGTCAAACATAACCTTAAGTATGCCATACAAAAGTACACACTGCAACACCAACCCAATAGCCTGATTCATTGTCATGAAAGAAAATACTATGATCAAAGCCACAGTCCAAGTATCCATAGCCCTCCTAGACAAGTCTCCAACTATAGCCTGCAAACTTAGCTCATAAGTCTCGGCCAACCATATATATATATATACTTGTAATGAACCTAAAATGATAAGCCAAGCACACATTGGCACATACCTTGGAAACTAAGCAAATTAGTGCAAAACACAAGCAACAAGCAAGGTAGCACTACTCAGGCCGAATATCTTTGCCTGAAATAAAAAGGATGGGCAGTGAGTATAACTCAGTAGGATTCACTTATATACATATACAACTCAAATTGAGTCTATTTAGTTAAGCTGAGTAATCACTCAAAGCTTAACCTCCCAACTGCTAGCTTTGCCTGCAAAACAAACACAAAGACAAAGAAACCAAGCATATACATACTATAATATCATAAGTGGGGTTAGCAAGCACATGGAAACACCAAAGCACACAAGTACACACACACACTCCACATGTTTGCTCTCGGCCATAATGAACCATACATGTACCCATGTGCACAATGCACACAATTCACCATCAAACAACTTACTTCCACTTCCATAGAGCTCCAAAATGCTCAAGCAAATAGGCCACATTTACTTGCATTTCTAGTACATGTACACTAGTCAATTAGCTAATCAACAATTCAACCAAGTGAAAAACTTTAAAGCCCATCAAGCAACTAAGGTCATTTGGCAAATTTTAACCATCACTTAGCCACTCTAAACACTTGAACCATGGTAGATATATTACCAAGCAATATCAAGTGCCAGTGAACCCTACCTCAATAGCTCTTGGTTACAACCAAGCTTCAAGTATCCAAGTGTTCCTCAATCACAATGCCTACCAAATCAATCACATAGGCATCAACCACACATACTCATGGATTAACTACCATGTACTCCAAGAAGAACACCATATAATACTAACTCAAGCTCTCGGCCAAATAGACCAATTTCATATATGTATGTGCTACCCATCATTCTAACTCAATACATGGTCAACAACCATCAAATGAAGCTTGTTCATAGCACATTTACTATGTAATCAAGTGAACAACACCTAGTTACACTTACCCATGCTCTCGGCCATAATGTCCTTTTTCACATAACATTGTTCTTCATCAATTTAGTCCATCATATAGTCACCAAATCACCAATAAACATTGTTCATGGCATCATTACCATGTATTCAATCAATGGACACCAAATTATACTACTTCAAGCCCTCGGCCATAAAGCCCAACTTCACACACTAATGTTCTTCATCATTCTAATCCAACATATGATCACTAAAACATCATTAACCAACGTTCATGGCACTAATACCATGTAATCAAATGAGGAACACACAATTACCTCAAAATGCACCTTTCGGCCAAACTCCAACTTGCTCAACTTGATATTCTTCACTCAAACTTGCCTAGCACAAGAACAAATAGGCAACAACAACACTTAATCATGGATTAATTTCCATGGAAATAAAGAGGAACATCAAGTTCATTCATCCAACACATTCGACCAACAATGGGCTTACAAACCAACACCAAGCTTGTTCAATTAACTCAATCTAACAACAATTGAGCTCCTAAATCCCTTGTTCATGGAAGAAAATACCATGAATTCAAGGAAATACCAAAGTTACCTCAAAACCCTAGCTTGGTTGGTTCGGCCCTTCTTAATTCTTCAAGTTCAAACTTAAAATTGAAGTAGTCTAGCACCAAAATCAAGCTCCCAAGCTTGAATCCTTCACCCAAGCTCCACACTCCTTCAATGAATCTTGAAACCGAGACCAAGTTTGAGAGAACTCAAGAACATGAGCTAGACAAGCTTTCGGCCAAGGAAAGAAATAAGCCTGAAATGTCAAGGTAAATGTCTTGACTAGTTTCGGCCGAAATGACTTGGGTTTTAGTTAGCTAAAATGCTAACTTTGGCTTCCATCAATTTGCATGAGACAATGTAGCCCCCAAATCCATATAATCACAATGCCGCCCTTAAAACTTGTGTCTAAATGGACATTTAAGTCACTTCAGGGCCCATAATGCCATGCACAACACAACACAAGTACCAAAGTACTATAATTGCCCATGAGTATCCGACCATATAACTAGACAACAAACTAGTTAGTTTAACTAGTTAACTAGTGAATAGTACTTTAGTGGTAGACAAGATTTGATTAGTAATCATTGTTGTCTCCGACAATTTGGCTTAGTATGGCACTAGTCACCTTAAAAACTTACATGGCCAAATATGCCAACTTTAAGTTCGTAGTTTTAACTATACCACTCATCTAAGTGTACAATTTGATCCCCTTTCTCTGTTTTCTGTCAGCTTTCCCATAGTCCAATTTCTATGTGCAGTTAAGGTCTGAATGTTTCCAGTTTTGCACATAGGTCACTGTACTAGTTTCCATAGTTCCCCTCACTCTTCCTTTTTATTTTTCCTTGTTTTCCTTTGTTCTCATTGGCCTAAGCCAAGCACTTAGGAGGTGCCTAACAATTCCTCCCTCCTTAAAGAATTTGGTCCTCCAAATTCTTCACCAACTTAAGGTACAGTTGAGGGTATTTAGTGGCTATTTCCTGTTCCACTTCCCAGGTTGCCTCCTCTGGAGTGTGATTACTCCACTGCACCTTAATCATAGAAATCCACCTACTTCTTAACTTCCTGGTATCTCTGGCCAGGAACTGAATTGGCACCTCTTCATAAGTGAGGTTGGGTGCCACAATTACAGCTGCAGGTGTTTCTATCTGCTTGTAACTTGGAACATACTTTTTGAGTAAACTCACATGGAACACATTGTGTATGTTCCCAAGTTCTGGTGGTAAGTCCAGCTGATATGCCACATTTCCCACTTTGGCCAGTATTTGGTATGGCCCAACATATCTAGGTGCTAGTTTCCCTTTTTTTCCAAATCTGATCACTCCTTTCATTGGAGAAACTTTAAGCCACACCCAGTCTCCTACCTGGAATTCCAGGTCCCTTCTCCTTTTTAGGTTTGCATAGGCTTGCTGCCTATCATTTGCAGTTTTGATCCTGACTTGGATCAGCTTAATCTTCTCAGTAGTTTCCTTAATAATGTCTGGCCCCAATTCTAACTTGTCTTCTGGCTGATGCCAGCAGTGAGGAGTAACACATCTCCTGCCATATAAGGCCTCATAAGGAGCCATTCCTATCACTGAATGATAGCCATTATTATAGGAAAACTCTATCAATGGGAGATGCACATCCCATTCACCCTGGAAGTCTATTACACAGCACCTCAACATGTCTTCCAGAGTTTGTATAGTTCTTTCTGTTTGTCCATCAGTCTGAGGATGGTAGGCAGAACTAAACTTGAGCTTGGTGCCCAATGCCTGATGCAGGGATTTCCAGAACCTAGAGACAAATCTAGGATCCCTGTCTGACACAATATCATCAGGTATTCCATGTAATCTTACTACTTCTCTTATATAGAGTTGTGCCAATTTGTCCAAAGAATCTGTAAGATTCATGGGAAGAAAATGGGCTGCCTTGGTCAATCTATCCACAATGACCCAAATGGCATTATGCCTCCTCCTTGTCAATGGCATACCCACTATAAAATCCATAGAGATGGATCCCCATTTTCTCTCGGGTATGGGTAAGCTCTGTAGCTTTCCCCCTGGTCTCTGGTGCTCTACCTTCACTTGTTGGCATGTTTCACAACTAGCCACAAGTGTATTAATATCCCTTCTCATATAAGGCCACCAAAAATGTGCTCTGAGAGTATGGTACATCTTTGTGGCCCCTGGGTGCATACCCAGCTTACTAGAGTGAGCTTCCTCCAGTATTTGAATTCTTAGGTTGTCCTTTTCAGGCACATACAACCTATTCTGGAAATGTAGCACTCCTTGCTTAAAGGAAAAACCCTGGAATAGTTCTCCCTTATTCTTGCCAGAAATTGAGTCTAGCTCTTCATCACCAGCTTGAGCTTCCTTAATAAGCTCTTTCCACTCTGGTGTAATAGTGAGTACTTTCAACTGCTCACCTTCTCTAGCCAACCATTGGTTTGCTAGGTGAGTAATACTTAGGCTTTCTGCCTTGTGCTCAACTTCACCCCCTCTGAGTATTCCAGTATAGTTTCTACTCAAGGCATCTGCCACTACATTGGCTTTTCCAGCTGTGTATTCAATTACACAGTCAAAATCTTTCAAATATTCCAACCACCTTCTTTGTCTCATGTTCAAATCCTTTTGGGTGAATAGGTACTTGAGACTCTTGTGGTCTATAAATACTTGGAATCTATTACCAAGAAGATAGTGCCTCCATTGCTTAAGAGCAAATACCACTGCTGCCAATTCCAGATCATGCACTGGGTATTTCTTTTCATGGGGTCTCAATTGTCTAGACCCAAAAGCAATTGCTTGCTTTTCTTGCATCAAAACACAGCCTAGTCCTACATGAGAGGCATCTGTAAACACCTCATATTCTTTTTCAGGGTCAGGCAGGACTAGTACAGAAGCTGTGGTCAACCTCCTCTTTAGCTCTTGAAAGCTTTCCTCACATTGAGGTTCCCAGACAAACTTCTAGTTCTTTCTAGTTAACTGAGTCATAGGAGCTGCTAACACAGAAAACTTTGGCACAAATCTTCTGTAGTAGCCAGCTAACCCCAGGAAGCTTCTGACTTCCCTTACACACTGGGCCTGTTTCCAATCAAGGATTGATCTTACCTTTTCAGGATCTACAGCCAATCCTTGATCATTTATTATATGACCCAAAAATCCAATTTCTTTTGTCCAAAATTTACATTTACTCAGCTTTCCATAAAGCTGATGTTCTTGGAGCAAGCCAAGCACTACTTTAAGGTGTTCTTTATGAGTTTCCTCATCCTTGGAATATACCAAGATATCATCAATAAACACCACCACAAAGTGGTCTAGGTGTGCCCTGAACACCCTCTGCATTAAGTCCATAAAGAATGCAGGTGCATTAGTGAGCCCAAATGGCATCACTGTGTACTCAAAATGTCCATACCTAGTCCTGAAAGCAGTCTTAGGTATGTCCTCCTCCCTTACCCTTAGCTGGAAATATCCAGACCTCAAATCAATTTTGGAGAACACTTTTGCTCCTTTTAATTGATCAAACAAATCCTCTATCCTTGGAAGAGGATACTTATTCTTTATGGTCAATGCATTTAGTTTTCTGTAGTCTATACAGAGCCTAAAGGTTCCATCCTTCTTTTTCACAAACAGCACAGGTGCTCCCCAAGGAGACACACTGGGTCTAATGAACCCTTTTTCTAGTAATTCATCCAACTGCTTCCTGAGTTCTACCATCTCAGGCACTGCCATTCTATAAGGAGCAGTAGATACTGGTGCTGCTCCTGGTACCAGCTTAATTTCAAATTCCACCTCTCTCAAGGGTGGCAAACCAGGTAAGTCTGTGGGAAAGACTCCTGGGAAATCTTGAACTACAGGTATTTTCCTAAGTTCATCTGATGCTTCCTGGTCATTAAATCCCAGGTACTCCTGTTCACTTTCTGGAGTTATCATTTCCAGCACTTTTAAGTGGCAGTCCATAGCCAACTCTAAGGGCTTGTTCAAATCATATACTGTTCCACCAGGCAATAATAATTGTCTGGCCTGACAATCAATAATGACTCGATTCTCTTCTAACCAGTTCATGCCTAAAATCACATCATAGCCATGTGTCTCTAGCACTATGAGATTGGTTCTCAGTTTCAGCTTGCCTATTTGTAGCTCACAGTTTTCAACCATGTAATAAGCAAACAAGACCTCATTGCCGGCAGTTTTCACCAAGTACATGTTGGTCATATATTTTACTTCTAGATTCATGGCCTTAACCAAGCTATTAGATACTACAGACAATGAAGCTCCAGTATCAAACAGAACAGATACTAACTGGCCATTAAGGTAAATTGTACCTTTCAAGGCCCTTCTGCTAGTCTTGTGCTGACTAGTTTCCCTTCCATTGCCCTTGGCCTCGGGTGTTTCTTGTTCTTTCCTGGAAGATTCCAGTTGAAACACCATTCCTGGAAGTGTACTAGGCCTTCTCTGCTCCTGAGGTACTCTTGGTGCTGGCCTCCCAACTTGGGCTAGCCCCTGAGTCCTCAGTTGGGGCATAGGCATTTGCCCCTTAGGTCCTCTGGGAGTAAAATTTCCCAGCGACTTCTAGCCACTTTCACCCCTCTTTGGGTAATCTTTCACCCAGTGGTCTGGGGTTCCACACCTATGGCACCCTGTGGAAGCTTTAAAACATGGCTCATTGCCATGAAACTTTCCACATGTGTTGCACTGAGGACCATACTGTTGTGGCTGTAGTCCTATTTCCTTCTTGTTTTCTTTCCTGCTCCCACCTGCATCTTTCTCATCTCTCGGCCTTTTTGATGTTTGTCCTTTCTTTGTTCCACTTCCACTTCCAGGCCCACTTTTGAATTGTTCCTGGAATTTCTGCTCCAGAGCCAGTGCACTCTGCATGACTGTGTAGTAGTCTCTGGCTCCAATTTGTCTGAGGATTTGTCTCAGCTCAGGTCTTAGACCCCTAATGAACCTCTTGGTTCTCAGCTCCTCCTGTCCTTCATACTGTGGAGCATATCTGATTAAACTATTGAACCTCTGCTTATACTCTAGCACATTAATGTTCCCCTGCTCCAACTGGTCAAATTCAACTTGCTTTTGGTCTTTCTGTGCCTCACTAACATACTGCTGACAAAAGACCCTAAGAAAATCAGCCCACCTCATAGACCTCCTCCTGTCTGGATGTCTCCTTTGGTTCCTCTCCTGATAGCTCCTTTGCACTGCCCTCCACTAGAGTTCAGCATTTCCTTCTAGCCTGAAAGTGGCTAGCAGTACTCTTTGTGCGGAAGTGACCTCCATCCTCTCCAATACCTTCTCTATCTGATATACCCAGAACTCTACCTCCTCTGGGTCACATCCTCCTCTGAAGACTGGAGGTTTCAGTGCCAGGAACCCCTCCAACCGGCCCTCCTTTAGTCCTCATCTACCATGCCTTCTTTTATTCTCTTCTCTACTACTGGATTTACCCCTGGATGATCTGCTTGATCTCCTCCTCATTGTGGTCTCCTCAGTAGAGGGTTCAGTCCCTCTGGAGTATATATATGCATCTCTCTCTTCAATGTCAGGGCTGTCATCCTCCTCTTCCTCCTCAATTCTGGGCTCCTGCCTTACCTCTGATCTCATTCTCCTGGCTCTTGGGTGTCTCCTCTCCTCATCTGCTTCTTCCTCTTCTTGATTACCTCCAGCCCTGCTAAACTGGTCATAACCTACTGGCTCTTTGCCAGGCCTCCTTCTTCTCCTCCTACTCCCTTCTGCCTCTACTGGTTCTAGTTCATCCTGATTCTGGGCTTGGCCTCTAGCCAAGGATTGCATTCCCAGCACAAGTTGAGCCACAGTGGCATGTAGTGACTTCATCATCACTTCCATTCTCTCCTGTCTGTCTCTACTAGGTCTAGGTCCTTGGTACCTGGCAGTGGGCTCTTCGGCCACATTATACTCCACTTCTTCAGCCTGAGTGTCAGGCACATTTTCCTGCAATCCCTCTACATGATGGGCTGCAGTGCCTTCTACCTCTCTCAAGGAATCCCTGTCCCTGCCTCTAGTCCTCATCCTGCACTTTCAATTGCAGATATTCACATATATCCAAAATAATACAAGTCTTATATAAGTTAGACCTAAAGGAGACATTGTCTAGGCTAAGCTCTGATCATAATATCAAACAGGCTCTGATACCAAACAAAGCCTGTCACACCTCACTCAGGCCCTGGCCTATAAGTTTCTAATTTAACTCACAAGCCCAACTTCCAAAATTTAGCTTCTAGTATTCGGCCAAGCAAACAATGGCAACATTAAGTCTTATTTTCTTAAGTTGAGAGGCCTGGGAGGTGGCCCAGGTGGCTTTAAAACAAGACCAACAATTACTTGCAGCAAAAAGGCAAGGCCCAGTACCACTAACTTGCACAACAAGCAAGGCTTATATTGATTACTTGCATTCCAAGCAAGGCAACACTTAATGAAGTTTTAAGTGCATAATTGGTGTGCAATCAAGTGTGCTACTTATATGACAACCAAGAAGCCTCATTGTTGGTTTTTGATTTTGAAACCATAGGTATAATGCACATGATGCTCTCGGCCAACAACATACACATACTGGTGCACAACATTTCCATAAGACAAGGCCCATAACTATTCACATAAAAGTGCCAAACATTGGCCCATAACATTTAGTATCCAAGCACAGGCATAAAGCCATCCATAAGTCCATACATAACTTGACATATAAACCCAACAAAACCAACACAAGTCTAGGCATCAAGGACTACACATATGTACACAAAAGAGTAGTCTACCTAGTGTCCAACATGGCTACATGCCATGAAACCAAAAGCTAAACATGCCAAGTATTTACATACGAAGACCACTAATGGTCAAACAGGACTTTGAGAATTCCATACAAAAGTACACACTGCAACACCAACCCAATTGCCTGATTCATTGTCATGAAAGCAAATATTATGATCAGAGCCAAAGTCCAAGCATCCATAGCCTCCCCTAGACAAGTCTCCAACTACAGCCTGCAAACTTAGCTCATAAGTCTCAGCGAACAAAGATATAAGACTTGTAATGAACCTAAAATGATAAGCCAAGCACACATTGGCACATACCTTGGAAACTAAGCAAATTAGTGCAAAACACAAGCAACAAGCAAGCTAGCACTACTCAGGCCGAATGTCCTTGCCTGAAATAAAAGGATGGGCAGTGAGTATAACTCAGTAGGATTCACTCATATATATTCAACTCTAAAAAGAGTCTATTTAGTTAAGCTAAGTATTCACTCAAAGCTTAACCTCCCATTAGCTAGCTTTACCTGCAAAAGAAACACCAAGACAAGGAAACCAAGCACATACATATACAAGATAATTAACCATAGCAAATAATCCATAATACCATAAGTAGTTAGGACAAGATAAGGTGAGGTTCCCTTCATTAAGAACACAAGTACATAGCACACATTGCATTGCTCTGCCATCCACACTTTTGCTCTCGGTGCAAGGTTCAACATATCATGAATACCCATTTGCACCCATGTTTTGGCATTTACACCCGTTCTTTGAAAAAACATGTTGTCCACCTTTCAATCCGGGTTCAACAGAGTTGACACTCCAAAAACCATGCCAAGCCATGTGTGTCCACTTTTGAGCTTGAAATGATTCTAACTACCCCTCAATAGTTAAGGGTGGGACTTTAATAAAAAAACAAGACAAGTATAAAAAATATGCGGGCATGAAGGGGGGGTAAGCATACGATCGATGCCCTCAACATTCAATACAGGATGCTAGGTCATCATATCTTGGATCAAATTTCAATAATCACTTATCTGGTTCGACATGGAAACATAAGAGGCCATAGTCAATTCACCGACAATCGAATTCGCACCCTAGCTATGCAAAACCTAGACACCTTCTCTTTATAGCATAACTGTGCTAAAACATAATTCCACGGCCTGAAAAACTCGGTAGGTCAGCAAATCTCAGCCAATTTGGCACTACACAACTAGGACGAATCTGGTTAATTACAGCAAAAGAAGAGCCAATACAAACGAAGCATAACGGTCCAAGGCACGATAGCCTTTGCATAGAAAGCAAATCCTGGCAGGATGGGCGTACGAGTGCACCCATGAGGATGGAGCAATCCTCGTAGGCACGAATGAAAGAAAGAAGGCAACCAAAAAAGGGTTTAGTCTGGGGGGTTCCACTACTCATGCGTGAAAAAAAAAACCCTGTCAACAAATACTCGCAGGGGGACCACTGTTGGAACAGCTCTAGTTTAAACGCAAAAAAAGTACATAAAAACTCAAACTATTGGGGGCGTCATAATGGTGTAGCATCCAGGAGGCTACATAGCATAAGGGCTGAGATCCAGTGGGGCTGTCAAAAAGCGCCGGGTTCGACCCTATAAAAAAACCAGATCCTGCGAGCTTAGGCACCAAGGAGGTACCATACTGTACACGATTACATCTAGTCTACCTAGAGTTGTTCAACTTCGATCTACATGCCATGAATCTCCAAGATCTTGCCTCACTGTTCCAATGGGTATGACATACCTCAGAACACCGGTGCTATCACATACCTTGAGTCATCAATACCAGGAGTACACACTGCAGCACCAACCTAATGCGCCTGATTCAGTCTCATCGAAAGCACAAAACCCTGCTGATCAAAGCCAAAGTCCAAGTATCCATAGCTTTCCTAGACAAGTCTCCAACTATCAGCCTGCAAACTTAGCTCATAAGTCTCGGCCAACCATATATATAAGACTTGTAATGAACCTAAAATGATAAGCCAAGCACACATTGGCACATACCTTGGACAACTAAGCAAATTAGTAGCACTACACAAGCAACAAGCATGCTAGCACTACTCAGGCCTAAATGCTCCTTGCCTGAAAATAAAAGGATGGGCAGTGAGTATTACTCAGTAGGATTCACTTATCACATATACAACTCAATCTTGAGTCTATTTAGTTAAGCTGAGTAATCACTCAAAGCTTAACCTCCCAACTGCTAGCTTTACCTGCAAAACAAACACAAAGACAAAGAAACCAAGCATATACATATGGCCATGGCATAAACCCACAATATCATAAACCTACATAGCAAGCACATGGAAACACCAAAGCACACAATTTCACACACACACACTTCACATTGTTGCTCTCTTATACCATACATGTACCCATGTGCACAATACACACAAAACTCCACCTTCCAACACTTTACTTCCACTTAGAGCTCCAAAATGCCAAGCAAATAGGCCAGATTTACTTGCATTTCTAGTACATGTACACTGTCAATTAGGCTAAGCAACAATGCAACCAAGAACTTGTTGTAAGAGCGTTATCACTACTATAGCTCGAATAAATCGATATCGCCAGTTAGAAGTACACCGACTTCATGGATGGTAATAAAATATCAAGCTATCATGTAATAGGGATAGATCAATGAGCTTTGGGTTTCAAGCTGGCATGGCAATATAAGTGTTCAATCATTTACGATGCCCATCACAACAAACCATATGCATCCACAACAAACACAAACTCATGGATTAACTAACATGGGGTTGCCAATTGCAGAACTACTACAATAAACAAGCTTAAGCTGCTCGGTCACAATGCCCATTTCAACATATTAATTGTTATCCATCAAAATAACTCATTTACAATGCTCAATCTAATCACCCAAAGCAACATGACTCATGGCTATCATTACCAAGTAACCAAAGGAAGCGTACACTCAAGTACATTAATCCAAAGCTTCGGCCAAATTTGACCATTTCACACAATAGTGTTCTTTACCAAAAACATAGCCGCATTAGCCATAAACACCTAAGCATCAATGATCAATGTTTTATGGCACCAATACCATATAATCCAATAATGAACACCAAAGATGACACGGAGACTTCAAGCCCTCGGCCATAATGCCCATTTTCACATATTAATGTTCTTCATCAATCAAGTCCAACATATAATCACCTAAACATGATTAATCAACGTTCAAGGCACCATTACCTGTGCAATTAGATGAAGAACATGGAATTACCTCAAACTGAACTTCTCGGCCAACATAACAACTTGCACTCTTTGATGTTCCTTGCTCCAAATAGCCTAGCACTCAGATGGAATAGGCACCAATTAGTCTTAATCATGGACTAATTTCCATGTAAATGAACGAAGGACATGCAAGTTCTATCATCTAATCCACTCGGCCAACCCACAACATTTCAAACTATCACAATAGCTTGCGCCTCATGGACTTGTCACTCAACATCAATTGAGTTCTTAAACTCCTTGTTTATGGAAGAATTACCATGTAAATCAAGGAAACAATGAATATACCTTGGAATCCTAGCTTGATTAGACTCGGTCTTCCATCATGCAATCTCCAAAAACTCAAGCTTGATTCCAGGCAATCAAAGGCCAAAACAACCAACTTCAAGCTTACCATCCTTCAATATGCTCCTTAGGATTTGCTTGGATTCAAGGCTGTGTAAGTGGGATGAACTATCAAGAACATGCGAACGGCCAAGACAAGAAAGCAAGGAAGCCCAAAATAGAACCAAATGGCCTTTGACTAGATTTTGGCCGAGTTCCAAGTATATTAGTTGGCACAGATGCAAAGTTAATGCCTTCCAAATTCCAAGAGACAATGTAGCACCCAGATCCATATAATCAAATGCCGCCATTAAAACTTGTGTCTAAATGGACATTCAAGTCACTTCATTGGCCCATAATGCCAAGCATAATGACAACACAAGTACCAAAGGCATTTGATAATTTTTCACCCTTGTATAAACGGCACCATATAACTAGAAAAACAACTAGTTAGGTTAACTAGTAACTAGTGAATATTAAATGCGTAGTGGTAGACAAGATTTGCTTAGTAATCATTGTTGTCTCCAACAATTTGGCTTAGTATGGCACCAATCACCTTAAAAACTTGCATGGCCGAATATGACCAACTTAAGTTTTGTAGTTTTAATTGTACCATTCGTCTAAGTGTACAATTTGACCCCCTTTTTTTGTTTTCTGTCAGCTTTCCCATAGTCCAGTTTCCATGTGCAGTTAAGGTCTAAAGGTTTTCAGTTTTGCACATAGATCACTGTACTAGTTTCCATAGTTCCCCCTCACTCTTCCTTTTTGTATTTTTCCTGTGTGTTCCTTTGCCCTATATGGCCTAAGCATCACAGCTGTAAAGTGAGGTGCCTAACAAGATTAACGATCCCCCTGGCCAAATGTAGGGAATTCGCTTCCTTAGAAAATGGTAGGACCAACCTCGGTAGAGTGATCGATCCCTCTTCGGAAACAGAAGTACCCCTCGGTGGAACCATCCTCAGGGAATATATTCCCCAAGACGTTAGAGTAACCTCGGAAGGTACAAACAAAGCATTTAAGGAGCCTCTGACACCTCTCCGTAAAGTCGTCCCCCAAGTACATTCTGACACGCTATCCTTGGGGCACGCCATCAGAGGGACACCTCGATACGACACTCTCGGAATGCCTAGGCTGTCTAGCCAGGTGACTTTTACTGAGATAAGCGTCCCTTTATTCCCGGAAAAGCAGGGATCGCATCCCACTGGACACGTCTCGTAATCTGGGATGACCACAAGAGGAGAATGGCTTTTATATGCCTCCTTTATAAAACACCCAGAAAGCATCCTAGCAGGGTAAGAAGAAAGTTCTCTTTGAATACACAAAAGGGCACATTAATTCAGTTATCTGAAAGTACTGACTTGGGCCGTCGGAGGCTCCTCCCCTGGAATACGCCACACGGGGGACCTCCTAACCCGCATTTTCTAGAGTATTTCAGGTACTCTCCACTGGGGAATCTCCTCCCTACCCGTACAATGACACATGATGAAGCCACCGCAGGCCATCAAAGCGCATCAAAAGGAGAATTCAGAGTCTGAGGCTCTCCTGGTGAAGGCGCTTGCTGAGAAGGTTGCGCTCCAAGCCGAGGTTGATTTTTTGAAGAAGGAGCCGAAGAAGAAGAGGATGAAGGTACTGAAGAAGAGGTCGCAGATCTGAAGAAGGACCTTGACGTGCTTGGGGTTGAGAAGGATAAATCCGACTAGATGACCAAAGTTGGTTTCCAGGACAGCTTCTGCCTCGCTCGGCACCTAGTTCTTCAAAGGTTCCCAGATCTGGACTTTTCTTTCTTGGAGGCCCTAAACATTCCTGATGGGCCTCGGTGGTCTTGGTCCAAGATTGAGCACCTGAACGTGCCTCTTTCTTTCCCGGCTCGGAAGGTCATGGAAAAGGGCGCAGGAGCTGGTGGCTCCTGAGACTCCGAGATTCCTTAGCTTTTGTTTAGGGTCCTTTGCCTTCTTTTCCTCTTTTTGTACTTCTTCTTTTTGGCAATCTTTCTTCTCTGTAAGCAAATTCATCTCAATAAAGACTCTTTTGGCTAAGTCTTTTTGTGGAATTTTTCATTTCTCATTGTCCCGAACATGATCGCTCAAGAGACTTCAGAAAATCATATCTGCGCTTATTACGGCGATCACCTTCGCGGAATTCTGGCTTGTACAATTTACACTTAAGAATTTTTCTAGGAAACTTTTGTACTTAGAATATTTTTCTAATTTGTACAATACAACTCTTCCACAAAATCCTAAGCATATAATTTTTTCAAGGCATCTGAATGCCAAGTATTTTTTAATTCGATGCCTTCCGCATCGCCGAGTTTGTACACCCCATTTCGTACTTCAGCAAGAACCAGATAAGGACCTTCCCAATTTACGGGAAATACCCTTGGGATGGCCTTTGGGGTCCGAATTCAGCCTTTCAGAGAACGAGGTCTCCTTTCTTTATTCCCTTTGGCCTGGCGTGCAAGTTTATAGCCGTGGCCACTCTTTGCGGAAAAGCTTTTCTTCTCAGCTCGGCTATTTGCCTGTGTTCGCCGATGAGGTCAATCTTGGTTCTCAGGCCGAGGTCATTTCCCCTTTCATCAAACACTTGTACCCGCACCGAT